>CM070514.1:19817406-20324906 GCA_036346375.1 Guadua angustifolia
AAAATAATCCAAACCACGTTAGAAAATTTTGAAATTTTTTTAGAAGGGTCTCATGTATTATTAATATTTTTATAAAATTTTCATATGATCATCAAGCTTCAAAAAGTTCCAAAACTTCTAACAGTGCTACGTCCTGGTAAAAGCTTAATGATCAATACATGGATTCGCTTTAGCAATAAAAAAGTTTTAAAATTTTTCAAAATTTTACAGAAAGGTTCTAATTAAGAAAATTATTAAGATATCTAAAAATTTTGAATCATGATCACACTCTAGTGAATTTATAAAATTCTTACAAGGGCACTATACCATTTATGTTTTTTTGTTTTTGATTTTTGAAATATAACAAATGAAGTTCAATACTTATATAGATTTGATTGAAAAAACAAAAACATTAAAAATTTTAGATAATTGTATTGAGGCAATTCTTATGTTCTCATAAAAATTTTGGATAATGATCACACTCAAGCAAATTTATAAAATTCAAACAATGTTACTTTCCCAATTATGTTTATTCTATTTTTTATTTTTAAAATAACAAATAAAGTTCAATTATTTTGAAAATTTTTATGTATGATCCTATACTACTAAATATAATACCATAAATTTTTAGATCATTATCAAGCATTTAAAATTTTATAAAAATCTAAAAGTGTTTCTAACGAAATTTTAAAATGTCTCAAAAATTCTGTTTTTCATCAAATTTTCATGAAAGATGACTATAAAGTTTTTCAAATTTTTTTCCCCTAGCCTGGATTTTGGATCCCATCCCCAGCCAGAATCTGAGATCTCGGTAATATCTTGCGAAATTTCACTGAGAATTTAATCCTTAATCCAATGTTTGCAGCGGACATAGACCTAGCTACTGCAGAAGACATACAAAAAGATGCAGTAGACAGGACCAAACGACCGTAGTAGACATGCCAAAAAAATGTAGTAGAGACATAACCAATACTGCAGTACACTACTACAGAACTGGGCATCACAACCGGCCTATTTGAAGCGGTTTGGTGCGAACCCGTTGTGATGTTCGCACCAGAAGCGGTTCGTAGGCAACGGTCCGGAGAGGGCTTCGAAGCGGTTTGAGACACGAACCGCTTCAGTATGTTGCTTTCTAGAAGCGGTTAGCGGTTCGTGTCTCAAACCGCCTCGAGCCCTCCCGCCCAGCCCATTTAAACCCTTCTTCTTCCACGAACTGCAGCAGAGGTGCGGACCGAACAGAGAAGGGCCGGCCAAGCAATCGTTCTTGGGAGGTGTCTGTCCAAATTTTTAATTGGGGGTGATTAGTTCCAAATTAAGTGTTTCAAGGTTGGTGACATCATGCCAACATCCTTCTCATCTACATATTGCAATTTTTTTCAATGGATGTGGAGAAATGTTGAACTTTTTAAGCAAGAACATGCATGATCAAATTTATGGAGTTCTTCCCCAAAATTTATTTTGTATGCTTGTTTTTGTTGTTGTATGAAGATGTAAAGTGTAGATCTAGGTGCTTGTTACCTTTAGAATCTTAAATATCACAATAAGTTGGGGAGATCTAGGTACATTGCAAGGAAGTAATTATTGGTGTATGAAATAAAATAGAAAAAATGTAGAAGGATAAAAAATAATTACAAAGGTAGAAAGGGATAAAAAATTAGAAAGGTATGTTTTTAATTGTATGACGGTGTACGTGGAGCTTTTTTGTTGGAGAAGAAAAAATATGGTCATTAATTGTAGACTCAAGAAGAAAAAATAATTACCAAGGTAGATTTAAAAGCTTGTGAGCTATAGATTTTTAAATGTACCTATAAGTTAGGTTATAATTTTTGTAACTAAATTTGTTATAATTTTAATGAAATTATAACTTGGTGCGAATGAATCGGCAATGGATGTACAATGCGGACCGTCGCCGAGAGAGTTCATTGATGGCGCCGATCTTTTCTCGATCGGCCATTGCATTCTTGCCTCGAGCGACTTCATATGTTGTCCGTGTGTAGATTGCAAGAACGAGAAGGAGCACTCCCAGCGATGGCAAGTTATGAACCACTTGATCATGAGAGGTTTCATGCCAAACTATACATGTTGGACCAACCATGGCGAAGTTGAGGCGATTAGTCGTGAAGACGATGAAGAAGGCGAGGAAGAGGAAGATGGATTCAATAGTATTCGGACGGCACGCAACATCGCTTCGTGGAAGAAACACTTGGTGACTTTGGTGATGATGAGCTAGACCAGATTTCGTGGACGGAGAGGAGACTATACAGATGAAAGACGGTTTGAGAAGTTTCAAATAATGTTAGAGGACCACAGAACTCCTTTGTACCCAAAGCGTAGGGGGGCCACAAAAAGCTGCGTACCACTAATGGAACTCATGCAATGGAAGGCTACAAATGGTGTGTCGATATGAATTTGATGAGTTGTTATCACTCAAAGAAGTTGCTTCGAAGATAACACTCTACCCGAATCTACATATGAAGCCAAGCAAGTCATCTATCCTTTGGGATTGGAAGTACAGAAGATACACGCATGTCCTAATGATTGTATCCTGTATCGTAATGAGTATGCCGATTTGGATGTTTGTCCAGTGTGCAAAGAATCACGGTATAAGGTAAAGCGTGATGATCCAGGTGAAATAGATGGGGAGCGTAAGAAGAAGAGACCTCCAGCTAAAGTGTTGTGGTATTTCCTTCTGATCCCCGATTGAAACGTATGTTTGCTAACAAAGCGCATGCCCGATGATGCGTTGGCACAAAGAAGAGCGTAGGACGACGGGATGCTTAGACACCCTGCAGATGGCTCACAGTGGAGGAAAGTCGACCAGACGTACCCGGACTTCGCAGATGAGGTGAGAAACATAAGGTTTGGGTTGAGCACCGATGGGATGAATCTTTTCGGAGAATTGAGCAGCAACCATAGCACCTGGCCTGTTACACTATGTATCTATAACATTCCTCCATGGCTGTGCATGAAGCGAAAGTACATCATGATGCCATTGTTGATCCAAGGCCCCAAGCAACCTGGAAATGACATCGATGTCTGCCTGAAACCATTGGTTGAAGATCTTGTGACGTTGTGGGAGGATGGTGCAAGGGTATGGGATGAGTACAAAAGGGAGTATTTCACCCTACGTGCATTGTTATTTGTAACAATCAACGATCGGCTCGCTTCTCAGTAACTCCGTCCGCCTAACTATCAAAAGATATAGAGCACGCATCCAAAGTGCTTAGATGAAACGGACGGCATGTACCTGAAAAACTCTCGGAAGGTTGTGTACATGGGTCACCGTAGGTTTCTTCTTATGAGTCACCCGTTGCGGAAGAAAGGCAGAAATTTAACGGTCAACCAGACCTTCGTGCAAGGCCTCAAAGATCGTAGTGGGCCACGTGTGTTTGCTATGGTAAAGGATTTGAAAGTACTATTTGGAAAGGGTCCTGGAAGCAAACATGTGCAGAATGAGGATGGTCAGGCACCCATATGGAAGAAAAAGTCAATATTTTGGGACTTGCCTTATTGGGAAGTCATGGAGGTTCGTCACTCGATTGACTTCATGCACATCACGAAGAATGTCTCGCTTGAACTGCTAGGCTACCTAGATATGTACGGAAAATCGAAAGATACACCGCAAGCTCGGAAGGACCTTAAACTCTTGAACCGAGGAACGACCTACATCCGGAAAAAAGAGGAAAGGACAACATTACCTACATCCTGCGAGCTACACTCTAAGCAAAGAAGAGAAAAAAGCATGATAGAGTTCCTAAACAAGCAGGAAGGTCCTTTCCGGATACTCCTCCAATGTAAAGAGACTCATAATCACGAAAGAGAATAAAATCATACATGAAATCCCATGACTGTCTTGTGTTAATGACACAGTTGCTCGATGGTCGTGGAGAGGCATCCGCCCGAGTGGGTGCGGGGACAATCACAAAGTCGTGTTCTTTTTTCAACGCGGTTTCACGAAGGTCATCGACCCGGATAAACTAAATAAGCTGCAGGATGACGTGGTACAAAGTGTGGTTAGTTTTGAGATGATCTTTCCTCCTGCATTCTTTGATATTATGGTTCATCTCACTGTTCACCTTGTCAAAGAGATAGGTATTCTCGGCCCGATGTATCTCGCACAACATGTTCCTTCGAGAGGTACATGAGTGTGCTAAAGAAGTATGTCCGTAACCGTTCTCGTCCGAAAGGATGCATTGCCGAGGGTTATGGGACAGAGGAGGTGATTGAGTTTGTGTGGATTACATTAATGATCTAAACCTGATCGGCGTCCCTATATCACGCCATGAGGGGAGGCTACAGGGAAAAGGGACAATAGGAAGGAAAGCAATTGCATGCAATGATCTTCTTACATTTAAGCAAGCACATTTCACGGTTTTGAAACAATCAACTGTAGTGGCCTCGTATGTCCTTGAACACAAGAGTATTCTACGCCGCGATTTCCCGGCGAGGTCTGAGGATTGGATAACACTAAAGCACATGGATTCTTTCGTCGCTTGGTTACAAAACTACATCCTTTTCAAAGGGTCAGACAATGAACAGCTTGTAACGCTTGGCTTGGGACCATCTAGTGAAATCGTGACATTCAAGGGTACGAGATAAATGGTTACACATTCTACACTAGATCTCGGGATAACAAGAGCACCAACCGTAATAGCGGTGTCCGTATAGATGTCAAGACAACAAAGGCAAGGTAGATACATATTATGGTTTCATAGAAGAGATATGGGAGTTTCGACTATGGACCTTTGAAGGTCCCTCTATTTAAGTGCCAATGGGTCAAACCGACTTCAAGCGGCGTGAAGGTCGACAAACACGGTATGACAATCGTGGACCTCACACAAGTCGACTCTGGTAGCGAACCGTTCGTCCTCGCGAATGATGTGAGACAGGTCTTCTACGTAATGGACATGTCAAGCAAACCTAAGAAGCAGAAGGACAAGCAGAAAGATTGTAGTAGTAAACCAAAGCGACACGTGGTTCTCCAAGGCAAACGAAGGATTGTTGGAGTTAAGGACGTCACAGACGAGGAAGAGTATAGTCAGTTTGACGAGCTCCCTCCTTTCGCTGTGGATGTCGACATAAGCCTCCTCAATGACACAGACGTGAATGCTCCTTTCATACGTCGCGATCATAATGAAGGAACACTTGTAAAGACAAAGTATGTGACTACTTGAGATGTATGAACTATGTATGTGTACCACTACTGTATGAAACATTCATAAGGAACTAATGCTCCCTTTGTAACTACAGATTTAAGTGTTGGGGTGAGGTGTGTGCACTGCGACCGTGCAATGCTCCCTAGTCTCCTACTCACTCTCTCTGCCTTCATACGCCTAGTGCTAAAGTGCCAAAAGCATTTTTCAAAAATTAAAGTGCTTGTATTATGAATTTTTCAGATTTTTGTTATGAATTCTACAAATCCTCAATTTTTTATTCTGATATTTTTTAGATTCTACAAATTCTGATATTTTATTATGAATTTTTTAGATTTTTGTTGAATTTTACTTTTACCATTCCAATAATTGTGTAGTAAAAACCAACTGCGGAAGACCAATAATTGTCGACTGACTTCAATCCAATAATTGTGTAGTAAAAAACAAGACCAATAATTGTCGGATTTCAATCCAATAATTGTGTAGTAAAACAGAACTCACTTCCTGGCGGTTGGTATCTTGACCGCCAGGAAGAGATTCCACAAGCGGTTGGTAATACCAACCGCTTGTAATAGTGCTTCCGGGCTAATATTCAAAAGAATATCGTGCCCTTATCGGTTGACAAGATCTCTTCCTCCCCCCTGGCTAGCGCATGGTGCTTGAGTACGGGCACGGCCGCGAGGGTTCGAACCCCACTCGGCCCCCTAGCCATTCTTTTTTTTGTTAGGCACATTTACAGGCGGTTGGTAATACCAACCGCTTGTAGAAGTCCTATGTACAAGCGGTTGGTAATACCAACCGCTTGTAGAGGTCCCGGTATAAGTACGTCGACAGACCAAATTTTCTAAGTCCCCGCTCTTAGACCACAAATTCTCTAAGTCCCCGCGCGCTCTTAGACCTCCTGTGTCTCACCGCCGCTGCCTCCGTCGAGACCCCCGCGCCGCCGTCCTCGTCGACGCCGTCGCCCTCGTCCTCCACACCACCCCCAGCGCCACTCCACCCCCGGCGCCACTCCACCATCCCAGCGCCACGTACTCGACCCCCGCACGGGCGTGACCTCGTCGCCGCCTCCTCAGCCACCTCGCCGACGCCTCCGCCACCAAGCCGACGCCTCCTCCACCACCAAGCCGCCGCCACACCGCCATTCCACCCCGGAGGTCCGAGGTATACCTGTGCACGCCGTCGTTTTCCCCCTCTAATTTGGCTGCCCACAAGGTGTTCGGTGAAATGCCCACAAGGGTTTGGCGGCTGACATGTTACTGTTCCTAATCCGAAAATGCACAAGCTACTAGCAGTATGGTTGCTGACAATCCGTAATGGAATTTTGGCCTTAGATTCTGGTTTGTAGCACTGACAATAGAGGGGATATATGTGCTTGGAGTAAAATAGCTCTTCTGTTCTTAAAGCCCTTCTGCAGGTTTTTCTTTCATGTTGTTTTAAAATATATTTTGTTTTGCTAGTGCGTATGGTTGCGGTCTGTCCTTTAATATGGAATTGCTGCATGTATTGGTGAACTGTGTTGAATTACAGTTCTTGGGGCTGGAATTGATATGCATTTATGATATGTATTGGTATGAAGTTGGTCTTATCCTCTTTCTTATACTCGATATTGCCATATCTCTCGAGCTGCAGATGTAATCAATCGGCGAAAGCGCCGAGAGACAGGGGCCCAACTCATATATTCTTTAGAATATTATTGCTTATTTGCTCAAAAAAAATAGTGAATCACTCGGTTTCCACACTGCTAACATTTCAAAAAAATGAAATAAGGTTATAAATCCACAACTACAATGTCAACTAAGCACGTCTCTTCGTGGTCTTCTTCACCCAATGTATCGTATGCTATCCTATCAGCCATGCTTTTCGAACTTGCAGGTGCTGATGAAAAGCCAGCCAGAACCTTCTTCAACGGCCGGCACCTTATGTCGCCGATGGGCTCGCAACGGTCGGCAACATTTTTTTGGAATTAGGATAGATGGAGCAACCAGGACGTGGTGACCCTAATTTCGATGCGGGAGAACAGTTCTTGATGGACTCCATTGCGCTGGGTAGCACTGCTGCCGCTGAGGCTAATGTTGGTTCCGGTGAGGCCGTTGACGCTGGAGCCACTGGTTCTGGTGAGGCTACAGCCGATGAAGCCATTGACGCTGGAGCCACTGGTTCCGGTAACACTGGTTCCGGCAAGGATGAGGTATAGCCAGAAGAATATAATCCCCGTGGACATGTTAATTAATCGCAATTCATTAATATAATACACTCTGACACGTTTACACATATGTTTGTGTATTTCAAGCCCCGTACATCGAGAAACCAACCCAAGCATCGGGGACCTAACAAGAAGCCATCCACAAAGCACGTGTTTACGGATGTTAACAACAAAGGGATGCCGGTTGCCCCTCTTTCAGCAGTTGGGCCGTATAACAACGCTTGCGGTTATCACGTTAGGGATCATGTCCCAATTAGCATCAGGAAAGACCCGACTTCAACCAATTTCCTAAGCTGGCGGATCACTGGGAAGCATTCGAGGAGTACAAACTATCAATCAAGGCCGCATCATGAGTCAAGAACAAGGCCAATTCACTAAAGAAGAAATACCACCACCATCTTGGCACCGGTGGTTACCTCAAGGCTGTACCGAAATGGGAGAAGCGGGAAGAAGAATTAATGGCGAAGGACGTCACACCGGCTACCACTTTGTGGGATGAGCGCCTGCGCAATTGGTTTATGGGTCACGGGGGGAGCCTTTCAGATGACGGTAGCTTGGTGATGGCACCAGGAGTGCAAGAGCCTGGTCAAAGGATTGTACAAGCTGTCGAGCAGTCTCAGACAGGTACGTTCGTGCCAGATAGGGAGAATGACGAGCTAACATATGCCCTCCAAAACCCTGAGCACCCGGGATGGACACGAGGTATGGCCAAGCATACGCCGTGGAAGTACGGTTTCGCTAAGGATGCGGGTACGTATAGGAGCCGGCAGAGAAACAAAACAAGAGAATCATATAAAGTGTACCAATTGGAACAAGAGCTCGAGCAACCCGAGCTAGCCTCGGCGACATAATTGCATAACAAATACAACTTGCCTCAAAGAAGCCAGGACTAGGTCCGAGCAATCAGCCGGACGCCGTGATCAGCCCCTCCGCGCGACGGAGTAGCTGCGCATCCACCGGGGCCCCTGAAGCGAAGAACTTGCTAGCCCGTTACCCCGTGGATGACATAAGGGTTTGCCGCCAGTGTGAGCTACACGTTGATGCGCGTAACCTCTCCATCAAGGTGGCTTACGGCATGGCATATCCAGTGGAGCAGGGCCAGACGTTCCACTGCAACGAGATACCCCTGGGTTACTCGAAGGTCGCGGTGGAGGAGGTGCTGAGCGGATTCGAAGAACTTCACCTGGATATTACTGGAGGTGACGACGTGACCAAGCTTGGACAGGCCCTCCACAATATCATCCTCTGGCGCAAACGGTACATCATATTTCCAGATGGTGTGGAGGCGTCATCTCCACCATGGCAACCCACGCCTCCTCCAACGTCACCTCCACGTAATGCCTCGTCGGCAAAACAGAGCACGCCTCCTCCACCACCGGCTACACGCAGAAGCCCTACTCCGCCACCACCATCTCAAACAAAAGCGAACCCCCCCAGGAAAACCACGCCTCCACCATCTCCTCCAAGGAAGAAGCTCGATAGCAGGAAGGCTCCTCCACCCGCTCCCAAGAAGGCCTCCTCCAGCCGATCGACAAAGACAAAGGAACCTACAAAGAGGGCATATGATATGACTAAGGAGGAGAGTGACGCGGTCAGGAAAGCAGAATTGGCTGCACACTTCAAAAAAAAGAAGCCAGAGCCAAAAAAGGAACCAATTGATCCAAAAGCGGCGGCACACTTCGCGACATGCCGTGCAAAGCCACTGCCTGTGCCGTCCAACTATGAACGGACAATAATAAAGGCTACACAGAAGAATAAACGTGGTCAGGCGGCGGCGGCAAAGAACAAGAGAGACTAAGATCAGGAGACGAACCTAGAGAAATTTATGAAGGGTGCAGGACTCAGTTCCGCAGCTGCAGCTCTTGGATTAACAGATGATCTCCCAATGGCAAAGGTCAGATGGCAATATCAGTTGGGCCGGAGCTGATTGACCCTAATGAGATAAAGGATCGCCAACCAAGATGCGGTAATTTCACGAATGGTACATGATGAGTCCGCTCAAGGAAGAACGATGTTCCTCCGTTTCAAAGAAGATGATTTTATCGCGGGAAAACAAAGATATGGCTCAATTCGATGACTTCTACAATATTTACCATGCCGACTCCATCAACGTGTCTCTCATGAGCTGCTGGTGCCTGTAAGTGTCAAGCTCATACCTTTACAGTGTGCTTCCTCGTACAATAAAATTGCAACTCTTAAACTTATACCTTTCTATGTAGAATGGAGATACAACGATGTAGAAAAGAGAACATCTTCAACGTGGGCTTCATCGACCCAGAGATTGTTAACGAGTACGTCTTTGGATTGAACCATGGCCGAAAGGATGTTGAAGATTACATTCTCGATGCATTCTTGGGACAGCACTACAAACCGTACATACTTCTACCCTTCAACTTCGGGTACGTATATATACAACCTCTCATTCTTATATTTTCCAAGGCATTGATAATACTACTAGCTAGTTACATATATGTTGCAATACATGAATAGGTATCACTGGATCCTTCTTGTCATCAAGCTTGATAGCAGCCAGATCGTTGTTCAAGACTCAAAAAGGACTCCGGTGGAAACATATCAATATATCATTGACACCCTAAACAGGTATATAGCACATATATATACGATAGTATATAGCACCTTATTATATATGTTGAAATACCTTGCTAATCCAACTTTGATAATTACTACTCATAATAACTCATCACACAGGGCATTCGCAAGGTTCCGAAAGAAGCAACAAGGAGATTTTGAGAACGAATTTGATGTACAAATAAGCACTCGAGTACGTATTAAAGAATATTAATATGTCGTAACAGTTTTTCATCCCAATAATAATTGTTTTCTTTTCAAATTTCATCGCAGGTTCTACGACAGATGGAAGGAAACAACTTATGTGGCTATTATGTGTGCCACTATATGCAAACTATTACCCACGGCGATGTGCCGACAACCAACGCCGAGGTAGTGTGAACATGTCAATTTCTTAGTACTTAATTACACTTTAATTACATGTCCAGAGATTTATCTACTTCCCACTTTGTCAGCCCAACATCGATGAGCAAGGCGTGATCCCGCCGCATCGGGTTACAGCAATCCAAGAACAACTCATCGGCTTTATTGTCGACGAGATTGTATCCCCCAAAGGCGAGTTTCACGCAATTGGTTGGAAACCTTGTCCTGAAATAAGGACATGTGAATTGACATCAACGTCGGGCACAAAGAGCGACGCATGCAAGAAATGAGCTCAAGATTCACCATTTTATTCTTTGAAACTTGTAAAAGTGACTTATTATTTCATGTGTTCATCCTTGTTCATTTTTAGTCTATTAAGTTCCGTATCATGTAAAAGAACCTGTAATTATCTTAATGACTACGCATGAATAATATATATTTAGTTATTGTGTCAAAAAACTCCTGTAGTTCTATTTATTTTAATTGTCAAAATCTATATCAAAATTAAACCCCTCTGAAAACATATTCTATATTGAATATAATCAAGGACAGGTGAACTAAGTGCATGCATCAACGTCGACCAAGGATATAAAGAGCGACACATGCACGAAATGAGCTCAAGATTCGCCTTTTTATTCTTTGAAACTTGTAAAAGTGGCTTATTATTTCATGTGTTCATCAACTTGACCATTTTCACTATTAAGTTCAGATTTTTCGTAAATGAACCGTAATTATCTGAATGAGTACGCATGAATAATATTTATTTAATTGTGTCAAAAAACTCTTGTAGTTCTATTTATTTTAATTATCAAAATCTATATCAAAAACCCTCTGAAAACATCTATATTGAATATAATGAAAATTTGTCTTTGTCGGCCTCTTCACAAGCGGTCCAGAACTCCAACCGCTAGTGAGAGAGCCCAACCGCCAGGAGAGGCTCTCTCACAAGCGTTGGTAACACCAACCGCCAGAAGTGTTGAACCACAAGCGGTTGGGAATCGCCAGATACCCGACGGGTATCACTCATGTTGCTTACTAGCGATTCTAAAATCGCTTCGCAAGCGGTTTCGAACCGCTTGTGTAGGCCCGATCCGCAGTAGTGATAGATAGAGACCAAAACTGCAATAGAACACACATACCAACGAACTTCGGTACGTATATTCTGGATATTGTAGTACACACGTAGTTAACGATAAAAATGAAATGAAAACGGTAAGTAAATGGTTTTTCTATTTTTGTTTCTATATTTTTTTTACCAGTAACGCAAACAAAATCGGAAATAGATGTGGAAAATTTTATCCAATTGTGTTCCAAGTTGTAACACCCTAAAAATTTGCAAATTCTTTAATTGAGCATTTAATTTGGATTTTATGATTTTTTAGAATTTTTAGCATTTAATTAACAATTTTTGCTATTTTCATATTTAAATAAATAATTTATTTGATAAAAAAATCAAAATCTTACTGAAAATAATTTTCCTAAGTTCAAAATGTTATAAAATATTTTTTACAATTTTTGTAGAATTTTTGAACTCTATTTGATATTTTCTATAAAGCAATATTTATTTTTGGAATTATTTAAGTTAGAAAACGAATTTAAAATCTCTATTTTTCTTTTGGGCCGAAACCCACTGTTCTTTCTACTTAGCGCACTATACTTCCTGGCCTAGCATGATTTTTCGGTTTCGTTTCTATGGAATTTTTGTTCTGTTTTCGTTTCCGTCGGAACTAGCTCTCCCATTTTCATATCGATATGTTCCATTTTCGTTTTTCTCTAAAATGGTCAGAAAACTTTCCGTTCCATTTTCTACACTACACGTGTAACCAGTCTACAGTACAGATGAAAGTTGCATTAGACAATGGATCAATGACTGAAGCAGGCAAGGATCACGGGATGGGTTGGCCTCTCTAGACGAGAGTTTAAAATCTCGCTCAAATTTCGCGAGATCTTGCTTATCAGAGGTGAACGAGTTTTGAAATACCAGTCAGAGTAAAAAAAATCAAAAAAATAAATTTCAACAGTAATCTCGACGAGATCTTAGGATTTTTGATTGGATTTAACAAAAAATTGATCAATAACCCTTAAGAAAGTCGTCTCCTATGAAAATTTGTTGAAAACCCAAATTTTTTAGACATGTTTTAAAATTGTAAAAACATTGTTGGGTTTTTATAAAATTTTACAATTTTTCATGTTGTAAAAATTTATGGTACCATCCTAAGAAGTATAGAATTATACATAAAAATTTTAAAAATAATTTAACTTCATTTGTTATCTTTAAAAAATCAAAAACCAAATGAACATAATTGGGATAGTAAATTTATCAGAATTTTATAAATTTTCTCGAGTATGATCATGATCCAAAATTTTTGTGAGAGCTTAAGAATTGCCTCAGTACCATTCTATAAAATTTAAAAAAAAATAACTTTTTTGGTTTGCTCAATCAAATCTATATATGCATTAAACTTTATTTGTTATATTTCAAAAATCAAAAACAGAAAAGAACATAAATAGTACAGTGCACTTGTAAGAATTTTATAAATTAAATGAGTGTGATAATTATTAAAAAAATTTATAAGATATTAAGCATTTCCTTAGAACCCTTCTGCAAAATTTTCAAAAATTTTAAACCTTTTTTATTATTAAAGCAAATCTGTGTATTTATCATCAAGCTTTTATCAAGGCGTAGCAGTGTTAGAATTTTGAAACTTCTTGAAGTTTTATCATCATATGAAAATTTTACATAAACATTAATGATACATCAGGAGCATCCACAAAAATTTTCAAAATTTTCAAAATTTTCGAACGTGTTTTGTACCATTTTTCATTTGGTTGAAATTTGTCGGTATGGCTTTTATCAGGACAGTATCACTGTCCGAATTTTTAAACATTCATGAAGTTTGATCATCATCTGAAAATTTTATGCAAACATTATTGATGCATAATTACTATGTACAAAAAATTTCAAAATTTTCTAACGTGGTTTGTTCTATTTTTCATTCGGTTCAAACTTGCTGGTCAGCATTTTATCAGAACAGTTGCAATGTTTGAATTTTTAAAATTCCTCAGATTCAATAATCATCTAAAATTTTTATGAGAACATCATTGATGTGTCCGGAACATCCACAAACAATTTCAAAAATTTTCGAAGTAGTTTGTACCATTTTTCGCTTGATGCAATTTTGCCGATATCTCAGCAAATCTCGCCAAGATCTCAGCAAAACCAGCCGAAATTTCGGTTTTCTCGGTAGAAAAAAATTTAGATTTGAAAATCTGTTTTTGTAGTTCATCTGAAATTTATCCGAAATTTCTAAATCTTGCCAAGATTTCGTTCTTCGGCCACTGATGATATTTAGAGCAAAACGAGATTTCAACCCTTGCTCTAGACAACATAGCTAAGATGCCTTAAACATTTCTATGTAGCTAGTGAATGCAACACGCAATACATGGCCGGAGTTTTGGTTCATGCATGCGTTGATTTCTTCACTAATATACCTTCTTTAACTATGCTTGTACAGCACCAAGGGCTGCATCCCACTTGGTTACTTTGGATAATTCTCATATACAATTTTTCCGGCTCGATCCACACGAGTTGTTGAATTTTTCAGTATTTATTTGGAGGTGTTGTGGAGTGAATTGCTTGCATGGAAGATTGCGCATGTAAAAAAGTGATTGATTGCGAGCCAGGTGTGCGCCAGCGGGCGGGAGCTGGGTGGCGCGCGCGGGAGCCAAGTGGGGTGCGGGATGGTTTCCGTCGGAATAGAATGGCTGTCATACTGGGGTGCAGGATATATCGTTGTTTCAGGTACATACGTACTATCTTTTTAAATATCTAAATTAGATACATAAAAATAATAAATACAGATTATATCTAAATTAGATACATAAAAATAATAAATGTAGATTTATCTTGAAAAATAATTTTACTGGGTTTTATAAATATATTATAATAGAAATTAGTGGTGAAAGATATGTTTTGGAGACCGGATCGATATCTAAAATGACAACTATTTATGATTAGAGAGAGACATAAAAAATAATAAATGTAGATTTGTCTTGAAAAATAATGTTATTCGGTCTTATAAATATATTATAATAGAAATTAGTGGTGAAAGATATGTTTTGGGGATCGGGTCGATATCTAAAATGGCAAGTATTTATGATTAGAGAGAGTTACTAAAAGGCTCTATTTAAGTCCCCTTGAATCTTGGTCAGTCGGATCTTATTAGTTCAACTCCTAGAGTTCTTTTCTGGATTTTGTTCTCAATTGTGGGAGGCCACCCGCTGATATCCATAGTTTGTTTCATTTTATTCTCAAAAGCAATATCGTCCTCCATAGCTGTTGGTGCACCTAATGACCTAAAGCATGCCGATGCTTTAGGTCCCTAGGAGATTTGGATTTGGATAAAGATTGGTTTTGAAAGCTCTTGTGTTTAGCTAATTGGTCTCTATGGGGTTAATAGCGCATACGAAAATGTTATTTGAAGAAATCAAATAGAGCAGAACTCATTTATTTTCTTTTGTACTATATTACATATGGATATAATTGATGTAATAGCTAAACATTGTTTGAGCCACATTGCTGTATTTGAACCACCAAGCAATGATCCAAGTGCAACCCAAAAAGAACTGAAAATCAGAACAAAAACTAAAATAAAATTAGAAACTGATTTTCCATTCGAATTCAAAATAAAACCCAAAATAACTAAAACTAGTAATAAAATTAAATGAAAATTAGCCATTGTATTTATATCAAATTCCAACAAATAAATGAATTTTGAAATTAAATAAAATAGCATTTTCATTTCCATACGATGTAAAATACATAAAACATAACATTTGGAAAAATAAAAGGAAAATACCAATTGGATTTGTATACTACCTCCAATATATTATTTTAAAAATTTCATGGCAAGTACAATCCAAAAATACGTAAATAAGGAATGAAAATCAAACGTAAATTAGTAATATCATTTGTATACAAATTCAAAACTAAAATATAATTACACATCTCATAAGGTACATGCTCCAGTCAATTATAATTATCAGCTTTTGACTGCTAATTATGCGTGAGACAATTTAAGGCAAGGGAACTGTCAAAAAAAAGGAAGCATCTTGTTTACTCCTCCGTTCAAAAATATAAGGTGTATTTTAATTTTGCACAATGATTAATATTGAGGTGAAATTGAGAAAGGTATAAGTGAAAATAACTTAGATATCCCATTTAGAGCATGTACAATAGCAAAGTCAACTACTGGCTAATAGTAAGGTAAAAGACAGCTTATATATTAACTGTCTCTAAAGGTTGTCTTTAGATATTGTGCAATAACTATCTTTTCTCTTTTGTACATAGATAATCTATTTATGCTCCTGTGCAAAGCTAGCTACTAAATAAGAGCCAGCTCTCTTCTCTCTCCTCTTTTCTCACTCTTCCACATAGACCAAAGCTGATGTATACAGACTAGAGCCAATTGACGTGGCCTTATTGTACATACCCTTAATTGTCTGGAAGATGAGAGAATAGTTTGTATGTGGTGGTAATGAAGAAATGCATATAGTTGAGAGAGAATAAATATGGATGTAATAGGAAAAGCCTCATCTTCCGTGCATAACTATTTTTTGAAAGAGAATTTTCTGTACAGAACCATCAACAGCAGCTGACCATAAACTTTTAGATTTGTGACCTGTGCATCGTACTTTTTCTCAATCAAACCACGTCCTGCTGCACCGCAACTCTTTGGCCTAAACCGCTAATTTGAAGTCATGTATTGCAGACATCAAAAAGATGTATGTCACGGATGCGGGCCGTGGGCCTTGGACGTGGGCCACTTGGCTGAGGGCAGGGCAATACAAAAACATGAAGCAGCAGCCAGCCAAGGGGATGGAACGAAGAAATCAACTCTGGCCTCAACTCTTCTCTTCACCTGTGTTCTTCCCCAACCTCTAGACTCTGATTTCCCAATCCCCTGCTTCTTCCTCGCCTAATACTCCTCCTAGTCTATGTCTTCAATCCTCCCGTTTGTATCCCCAAATCCGATTGTTGTTGAATCTGCTTGTGGTTGATCCGTGGTAATCAAGAGGATCGTGACATTTGGTATCGAAAGCACGACTGGGTTCCGCCGCCCGCCTTTGCTTTCGCCGAACTCCTCGGCTTCGCAAGACCGAATCGCCATGCCCGGTGCTTCTCGGCGCCCGCTCCTCCGAGCCGCCGCTGTTCATCGCGCGTCGCCGATTGGTCTCGGTCGGTGCTCGTCCGCTCCATCGCCGGCCAGAAGTGCTCGGCGCCGCTCCAGCCACCCAAGGCGCGGCCACCACCGCAGTGCTCTGCGTGGTTCCCTGGCTCCGAAGCTCCTCCGGATCTCCAGCCTCCGCCAGCCAGCGCCCGATCCGGCTCGCCCCGACGTCCTTCGGCAAGCTCGCCCCGACGCCCTTCGACCAGTGAACCGTGGAAAAGAGGAGAGCCGACTAGAAGTTTTTTTTGCCTTGCTCGTGAAGAGACAAAAGCTAGAGAGAAGACTTTATTGCTGATTAGTTCGAGTGATGTGCTTTCAGCCGGACTTGCAAGCAGACTAGAAGTGAACTCACGTGAGAAAATCCAAGAAGACTAACAAGAGAGCAGATCAGCTTGTTTCAGCCGGACTTGAATCCGATCCAGAGGAGGATTGCTCAGAGCCACATTGCTCGCCACATGTTTGATGAAATGTCAGGCCACCAGGAGGCAAACACCGGCCATGTTCTTCATGTCACGGTGAGCCATGTGCTTTATCCGATGACCGAGGAGGTGTTTCACCAGGTCTTTGACACATTTGGCGCTGAAAAGGTGGATGTGCTTGGGAGGACAAGTAGCGTGGAGGTGCTTGTCCGATTCCGGTCATGCCATGATGCGACGCTAGCTCGAGAGGCCCTTCATGGCCGTTGCATCTACGACAACTGCTGTTGGCTGGATATCAGGCATATCACCCCGGTGACACCTACCAAGTGTGCGACATCATGCCCATATCCATACCCCAGTGAAAATGTGGATGGTGAGACCAAAGAAAAGAAACACATAAAGAAGGATAACTCTGACCTTTGGGAATGATGTTTGGCGGTGAAGCAAATGCAACAGATGAAGAGTGACGATCAGAAGCTTGATGGCAAGAAAAAGAAAAGCAAGAAACATGAAAAGGATGAGGAAGTTGAAGCTAGGCTGAAAAAGGTGGAATTAGCAATTAAAAACAAGTTTGAGGCTGCTGAGACACCTAAGGAGCATGGCAAGAAATTGAGGGAGGAAGAACCTAAGAGTCAGAGTGATGATGCTGGCAAGAATGGTTTAGGAGATGGTGCTCATTTGGATAAAGAGCAGGAAGGAAATGCCCAGGCAAGCCAGCAAGCAGTGAAACAACATATGGATGTACCAGATCAGTTGTCTCAACGAAAATTGGTAACTGAAGATTCAATAAATGAAAAGCCTATCCAATTAGAGCAACACAGTCACCGGTCAGAACAAGAACAGCCACATTCTGAAAATCAACTGCAACATGCAGAAACAAATAGCTTCCAGTGGGCTGAAAAAGATACAGGGTATGTTGATCAACAGAGTTTTGCAAATTCCATGGTTGATGTGGTTCAGCCTTCAGGAGATCAGTAGCATGTTAAGCAAATGGTTGGTCAGCAAGCACAACCTGGTGCCCAGGATACAAGGAAGAGTGGTTCTCAGCCAACTATGCCGTTTAATATGTTAATTCCTATCCTACAGGCACATCTTGACCGAGACAAAGATATGCAGCTACAAACTGTATGGGCAAAACTTAGGCGTAATGAAGTCCATAAGGATGATTTCTTAAGAGTCATCCGATTGCCTTTTGGAGAACAATTTATGGAACCCAAGGAGGACATTTTACAGTTTGAGAATGATGACAACATTGACGATGAATCTGGAGCAGAGACCTCAAAACGACTACGGCTCACACCACTAGCAGATGCAAGCAATCCAAATATGGCTCAGGTTGCGTTTTTGTCAGCCGTTGTGGGTTCAGATGTTGCTGCAGCTGCAGCTCAAGCAGCTATTTTTTCACAGTCCCAGGTTGATGCAAATGACAGCCGGATTGCTTCTTCAATCAACAGCACCAAGGAAGAAGAATCTCCTTGTCCAAATGGACTTTCAGCTAACGATTTACTCTCAGAGGCATCTGCTACTGCACACGTGCAACTTGAGAAGGAACGAAAGAATATAGAGCAATCTTTATCTGACATAGTGGATGTTCAGATGAAGGAAATCCAGGATAAAATACGCTGTTTTGAGCAGAAGGAGCTGGTGATGGAGAAAGAGCGGCAGCAGCTCCATTATTCTGCGGCAATTGAAGGTGTCAGCAAGATAAGAGTTGGCTATAATCCTTCAACATGGACGCTGGAAGTGACTAGCACAGTGCAAGAACAGATAACTGGGGTTAACTTCAGTCAAGTATACAAGGATTCCGAACTACATTGGAGGAACAAAATTTTGCTACAGGAGCTAAGCACACCTCCTGAAGGTTCAAGTGACCTATCCTTTCCGACGCAATACTCCCAGAGCTTCCTCTACATGGCTGACCAATGTGTTGATCAAGTTGGGAGCAGGCGTCTATACTTACAGTTGCCATGGGATCCTGGTGGTGACTACATGTTCAATCCATGGGTTGCTATCATCGGCTTGAGGACAAGCCGACATTCAAGGAGGGAGGAATGTCACGGATGCGGGCCGTGGGCCTTGGACGTGGGCCACTTGGCTGAGGGCAGGGCAATACAAAAACATGAAGCAGCAGCCAGCCAAGGGGATGGAACGAAGAAATCAACTCTGGCCTCAACTCTTCTCTTCACCTGTGTTCTTCCCCAACCTCTAGACTCTGATTTCCCAATCCCCTGCTTCTTCCTCGTCTAATACTCCTCCTAGTCTATGTCTTCAATCCTCCCAGTTTGTATCCCCAAATACTGATTGCTGTTGAATACTGCTTGTGGTTGATCCGTGGTAATCAAGAGGATGGTGACAATGTATATGCTTACCTGAATGCTGCACGTTTTTATGATGTTTTGTGCCAACATTTGCAGCTCGAAGTTCTTATTGTGATCGTGCTAGTTTGAATTTACAACAGGGAGAGGTCTAGCTAGAAGCTAGGAACGAGCTTGGATTGATACCACCCTTGTTAAGAATTGAAGATTGATTTCCTAGCTATAGCGCTAATTGAGTTCCTAGCTATGGTGCTAAGGTGTGTTTTAGTAAAAGGTTTGCCATCGACACAAGGACTGGACTGGTGCTTGAGGGGGGAAAAAAGACCACTTTGGTAAGCTTCATATTTCGAATATTCTGCTCTATTCCTTTTTTTTGGATGTTGGATGCGTGACGTTTGCTGTAGGAACAACAACACAGTATACGAGTTTGAAGAGATTATCTAAAAAAAAAAAAAAAAAAAACGAGTTTGAAGAGAGAATATATCGGAGAAAGAACAACAGAGCAGTAGATGGAATATTTGGGCAGATTGACAATGCATGTAATACGCACATCGTTCATATCACTCTCTGGCCTTCGTGAAGAAACAGATATTCGATCTTTCACGTATCTCGTCTATAACGTACACCACAACCAAATAAACATGTCGTTTGATGCATATGAAAAATGTTATCTTGAAAAACCAAAATAAGTATTTATAAACAAAAAACAACTCGTTGAAATGAAATCTATTAATTTTCTCTTTTTTCATATGGAAAATCTATTTTGCACTAAAGGCAGTGTACAACAGAACGCTGGATGTAGCCCATGCTAGAAATGAGGCCCATGTGGCCCATTTATCTCTAATGCCAAAGCTACAAAAAATTAGTACCATATTGCTAATTAAGAGAGGAGAAAGCCAATTTAAAAGGGAGAGCTCCCACCATGCCTTGTAATGAGGCATATGGAGGGTGTGGAGCATGGCTAAAGTCACTGCAGCTGCTGCATGATTTCGCGAATTACCGCGTATTTCTGCGTGTTTTTCCCGCGTGACTTGTGACTTGCGACGTCGTGAGTCTCCGTGCCGTAGATTAAATTCCTGGCACGTATTAAATCCTTTTAATTTTTCGGTTTCTCTCCATTATGGCGTCAGTTTCAATTGCAATCATGGCGTCGGTTTCAATTGAAACGATCATTTGAAATGACCTCGCATTACTAGCGTATAATGGTCAGAACGGTCAATTTATTGACCGTTATCGTGCGAGGCTATAAAATCTGGAGACGCCCGCAGATGGGACTTTTTGTCTATTGCGCTCGCGTTCATACTACTGTGACTTGTGTTGTGTCTTCGCGCTGCACTTGTTCTTCACCGACCTTCCTCTCGGCGTGCACCGCGAGGCAAGGAGAGCGGGATCTCCGAACCGTTGCCGCTGCGAGAACCTGCACGGGGGCGGCAATAAGGTTTCTGGGCAGCGCAACTGCGCGACCGCTCGTGCTCTAGCTATTGGACGATCCACGACGTCGACTACTTCCACGATCCACGACGTCGACTACTTCCTCTACGGCCGGTCGTTTCTGCGCTGCTTCCTTTGCGTCATCAAGCTCATCGTAAGAATTTTCATATTTCCCCTCTGTTCATCTCGTACACAACATTTCTAGATCTACTTTTCAGAAATATGTGGTATCTTCTGTCTAGCCTGTTGTGTTTGATTATTTTGGGATTATGTTTAATATTCAAATCTGCAATTAAAATAATACCTAGATTTCCAACAGCCCACGCTAGCCAATTGCTGCAGGCTACATTGCTTTGAAGTCAGCGGAGGTTACAAATAACAACTAGCCCCTTCACAACCGAGGAAAGTGCCGCTGGTCTATTTGATAAGTGCTTCATGAATAGACTTGCAATTTTCCTCTTTCCCGGTGCCACCTATTCCCGAGCTACAAAACATGACATATTCCATAACACATGATTCGCTGTAAGAGCAGCAGTGTACAAATGTTTGAAGAGATAGTAAACTGCAAACGCCTACGTAACCGGCAAATTGATATGTCAAGTCCTCATATGAACAACACTATCATATGTGGCGGTATGTATTGCTACCTCTCATGTGTTGGGCCTTTGTACTCTGGGTCTGGATAACAAAGGGATGGATGCGAGAGAGGCAGCTAGGACTAGGAAGCTTGGTCTGGGATATGATCGCTTCACCAGGCACCAGCAGCAAAAGATCAGTATAAATGGGAAGGGAGAAGAGAGATAAGAGTACTAATGATCAGGTAGCTACATAAATATCTTCAATCGTTGCCAGGGACGTACGAATCGATGAATGAATGTGCATTTCTACATCGGCCGGATCGATGGATGACAGGGAGTTCAGTTTGGTTTTCTTCGACAATGCAACGTATGTACCGTCAACAGATCTGGTAACTCTAGTTTTCAGCATACATATACATGCATTTCTTTAGACTGATGGGACTGAATAACCCAGTTCCTTTCTAGCACATAGTTTGGAGCTAAATCTCCAGGTTTACAATGTGTGCTTACAAAAATGAACTAGCTTCTCCAGAAACTACTTGTCAGCTGCTAGTAACAGAAGAATGGAGATAGAAACTCCACTGAATCTAGAAACTTATGACAAACAAAAGCAACAGAAGCCTTTTTTTCCCACAGAAGCTTATCACAGGTCGTCAATAGCCTGCTCGGTCAACTTGTGTTTGGCACCAATTTCGCCCATCACTGTAAGAAACAGATGCATGTATTGAATACATTCATATGTCCAAACACCATGGTTTGTATAAAATGCTGCCTATTTCAGTTCAAAAATATATGTTAAAATAATATCCCTATCCAACTGCCTAATTCTTGATCCACCGTGTCTAACACCCACTCACTGCCTATATATCGTTCCTCTGTTTTGTCGAAGTGACAATTGCATGGATTATTATGGGTATTTCTATTCAGATGTTTGTGTACAATGTATTGGCCATTTTTTAGTACATGCCCTTTGGCCTCTTCATGCTTGTTCTTCGAAATTAATTGGTGCATTGTTTCTTTTTCTATCACTGAGCATGCAATTTCTGCTCACTTTCTCTACAAAATGTTGGGAAAATTCTTCTATCGTGCTTACTTCCTTCCATTCTTTCCTGACATGTAGATATGTAAGTTGACAGTCGGTTGGATTTTCAGGTTTCATTTAGTTTAGTTTGGTCATTTTACTGTACTAACAAGACACACAGTTCAGTTTAGACTGTCGGTCACTTCAAAAAACTCACCCATTCGAATCACGCCAACAGCAACGGCTCCAACAGCAGCCGGTCCAAATGGTTGAGCAGAGCAAGCCAGAAGTGCAAGTCCAGCAGTACGAACGTATTTGGCTGGCCCCCGTCATTTGACCAGTCCACTATAAACAACCTGCAGCCTGAAATTCGGCCATTAGCCAGTCTCCACGTGAGGTGGACACATATGCATATCATCTTGTTTAGGCTTTCATCCTCATTTCATCCAAAAAATTAATCCAGAAATACTATGATTTGGGTCAACAGGTATATATACTGAAGGATGAGATACTAAGGGATGGATGAGGTGTTACACCATGTTGATGTGATGATACAATTTTCTTCTTTCCAGGTGCCACCCATTACCAAAACGAAAAATGAAGCACACTCAATGTAAGAACAAGCAGCTGCGTGGTTTTTCTAAGAGAGTAATCAACACCTACATAATTAGCAAATTTGTATCACTCCATAAATGAACACTATCTTATCCAGTGGTATGTATCACTTCTTCCCATGCGTTGGGCCTTTAGATCTTATCTAGCTCTCACCCCGGAGAGCAGGTGAAACAAAGGGATAGATGTGAGAAACAGCTAGGACGAGCCTTGTTCTTGGATTTGATCACCAGAAGGAAAAGGCAAATATAAATGGGAGAGAAGAGAGATATATAGAGACAGGTGTAAGCAGGTTGATTGCAATAATACATTAATTCAGGCTTTAGAGAGTGCTATAAATAGGTAGCTGAATGGCTTCACATAGTGGTCAATGACACAACAACGTGCATGTGTGTGATGCCCTGTGCCATGACACCTTTTGTGGCGACACTAGCTTAAGGACCATACCCGATGAAGCCTCGCTTTCTTGAAGTAATGACCCTAATCAGTGTGATGCAGAAGAGAAATAATCAGGGACTATCCACACGCGCATCAGGTTTTGCCTCGGCAATACCGAGCATTGTTAAGGCCATTCTCAATGCATAGTTTTATTTTTCAGTTTCCAAGAGTGCCACATCAGCTTTTGTCTAGGTAACTGTGTATCTCAGGTTTCATCTAGATGAAACCCTCTCACCTCTCATGAAACTCTCTCTATCTCTCTCTTCATAATTACCTTGCCATGTCACCAAACATGATGATGTGTCATGTCATTTAATGAGAATGAAACTCCCAGTGAGAATGGCCTAACAATACCGTTTTACACTAGAAATTGAAAGAGCAGTCGTACCGATTTTCTCGAACGGAAGTCAAACGGATTTGAAATCAATAGCCTTAACATCCTTAGCCCATAAAGGGTAGTTCAACCCACCCTTTTTACAATTCCAAAAGACACACTTGTATCATAATTTTGTTCATGTTCATGGTTGCTCTGTGCCGTTGTTGGTACCGTCCAAAGTACCAACACAAACACGGGCACCGAACCAAACCGTATGACAAAATTGTATGCGCCATGTAATCCCCCTTTATTATGAAGTGGTATCTTTCGTTCATCTTTCATTCATTCCATTCTGTTCGAACATTACATATGCAATGAATATTTAAACATGCAATGGCAACACGTTGCTCTCGCTTTCTTAGATCGAAATGACAACACACTGCCTACTACTTTGTCAGGCCGATATGACAACACGCTGCCAGTCAGAAAGGCGACAGTGGTATACTTCTGTAATTTTCCTTTTTAGCTTATTATTTTGGTAATTTTTATTTTTCATGTATTATTATAAAAAAAAATTGAAAAATCCTGCTTCCCTCAATGTCGCTGTTTAAAAAGGCGATAGGGTTCTGTTGCTATTTCAAGTGGCGATGGCCTTCTGTCGCCATTTTAATTAGCGATAGAACTTAGCAATTTAATAATATCGCCATTCTAAATTGCGACAGTAAATTAATTCTGTTATTTTTTGGGGGTTATTTTTTGTAATTTTTAATTTTTCATGTATTATTAAAAAAAATCTGCCAACAAGTCCATCACTTTAGCTGACATTTCATCTCACTTCCCCATTTCTCAATTTCTTCCATAACATTTTTAGATATTGTATTGCAAAGGTTAATGGAGGCAAATGAGTGCATATTGATGTGGCGTATGACTGAGCACCAATGAACGTACTCTTGTGAATAACTAAACCATAGAGGCATATGACTGTCTACATGTAATCGAGTAGTACCAAAGCCATGGGCATAAAAAGGCGAGAGAAGAGGTGTTTGGGAGATCAAGAAAGTGAGCCAGTTTGATAGGGAAAACCGAAAAGACTGTCTAAACTACAATTGCTAACAAGAATACTGTCAATCCTCTCATGGATATCCAAGCAAATGTTCTTGGCATGAACATCTGCTTGCTAGAATTATAGATATGGGAGACATCAGCAATTCTACCTTATCGACTATATGCAGTCATCACCCTAGACAAGGAATACATCTCGGTGTATGAGTTTCCTAGTGTCAAACTGCATTGAAGAACTTGAACTTCAATGTAGTAAGGATCTGCTGCCCCTCGTTGAAAAAGCTGATTTTGTCCAAGTGAAACAGAGCAAAGGATTCTGCAACAACTATTTAAAGATGGCAATATCAATTGAGAAGAATGTTGATGCTGATTTTGATGGGGTAGCTATTTGCACATCCTCAACCAGTTTTTTAATTATAGTGTTGAGCTTCCGTTTTTTTTAAGTGGTATCAAGTTTCCACATGCCATGCCATGCCATTCCATTAGTTAATCCTGCGAAAGTTATTTAACAGGCCCATTGCTTACCGTAAGGCCATTCACCATATATTTATCTGTTGATTGTTCCCCTAAATAATTTGTGTTGGATTTCTTTGTATAAAGTATGTCAGGGTAGTTTAAACAGAATGCTAGTCGACCCCTCCATATGTACTTTTCCTTTTTGTCTTTTCTAACAACATTTCATGTACATCTCCAGGCAAGGGTTGATTTCAGTGATACGGAGACCTATGTATTTTTATTTAGAGACTACTGGGAAGTAATTAAAGACAAAGAGGGTTTAGCATTGATTGACTTGCAAGAAGCTAGTATTCTTCTTAAAAAAAGCCTAAACTGTAAACAAGGAAGGGATTCAGAGAAAGATCCAGATGAGGATAACAAGGCAGATGGACATTTGTTGGGTGACGATGATGATGCTGAGCAAACATTTCTATTTGACACAAAGGGCAACACATTTGAAGTGCAAGCATCACTGAAGAGGAAGCAATCGACCAAAAAAACATATGTTGGCTGGGGTTCAAAAGAGCTAATTGAATTCCTGTCATGTATAGGCAAGGATACAACAAAACCTCTTGATCATTTCAGAGTTGTTGGAATTGTCAAGGAGTACATCCAGCAGAAGAATCTTTTCCAGGACAAGAAGAAGAAATCTGTCATTTGTGATGATAAGCTGCATTCACTAGTACAGAACCGGCCTTCAGTACCGGTAAAAAAGGTCTTTAGTATCGTTTTTGAACCGGTACAAGCCATTCGGGACTGATGCTCAAGGACATCAGTCCCGGTTCCCTCATCCGGTACTGATAGAGTATCAGTACCAGTTGGAGGTCGCATGTGGCAGCGCATTGTGAGCCCCTGAGGCCCTCATCAGTACCGGTTGGTGTCTCCAACCGGCACTGATGAGGCCCTCATCAGTACCGGTTGGTGTCTCCAACCGATACTGATGTGTTGTATATAATATATATATGTGTGTGTCCACTAGCTATTATATATATTATATATGTGTGTGTTAAATCACAACTAATTAAAGCACATATAATCAATCATGCACATTTGACTGATAATTAAATCACTGAACATTCATTAACAAATTTAATTACAACTAATGTATTACAATATGTACGCATATTAGTTCTTCTGTTCATCGGGATCATAGAACATTCATTAACAACTTTAGTCTTTCTTTTCCTTCTGTTCATCAGGATCTTTTACGTGCATCACTATTGCTAGCCGTAGGTGTCGACCCCGACAATTCACCGGTCCTTATCAAAGGGCCCAACCTATTTACATTTGGTTCGTGAAACTCGCCTTTCGGATTTATGACCTCATAAAGCCGACAAGCTATTCTTAGATTGCTCTCACTCGCACCGGGCGAGAGTTCCGAAACTTGTTCCACCTAATATTAAGGCACCTGTCATTAAGTCATTAACTAATCAATCCTTGAATTTGTACAAGATATAAGGAGTACCTATACATCATTAAAGCTAGTAATTATATTTATTCACACCCTTGTCGCCTTTTAGCATGCGGTCAGCGGCTCAGGTTTGGGTGTGCATAAACTCACATACATAGTAGCCGCATAAATTGTTGTCCGGCGGCTGACTCAAGATCTGTGGTGAAAAAAGTTGAAAGCGTGAAATGGATGCAAGGAAATTAAGTTAACTAACTAAAAAACTAGCATTATGATATACGTACTTGAGAGGCAATTGTAATATCAAATTTCTCCTTGAATACGCCTCTGTTTTTAGCATGGAAACCGTGCGAATGCACTACACATGTGATTACGAATTGTACATGATTAGAATTTGTTTCAAATGGAAGGAAATAGAACTAGTACAATAATGAAAGAAATAACAATTAATACCGGTTTAGCATGTCGATAAAGTTTTGAAACATTTTAATTGGTTTCCTTCTCGAGTCCATAACTGTGATTAGGCTACGATCTAGCTCGATCGTAAGAAGAATCCAGTGAAAACTGTACGTAGATATGTCAACATAGATAACTAATTAGTTCTAACATTGTGTTATGAAAAAGGAGTAGAATGAGGCGGTATGAAAACGCATACTCAAATGCGTAGGGTAGGTGTATATTTGACTTATATCTTTGTCCCATTAGCGCATTGTACATGTTGGTCTTTGTTTCGCTTGGGTAGTCTATAACGGTTATCTCATTGATAACTACTGGGTCCATGTAGCCTATGTCAAAAATATGCTCCCTTTTGCATCTTTGTATCTCCATTTTACATAAGAAGAAATTAGTTAGGCTTGCAAGTTAGTATAGTATAAAGGCGCGCACAATGGTTTTTTGTAAATAAGAAACTTACAGAGTCCAGCAACCCAGCAAGGCCACAGCGAGGGCATCTATCTGATATAGATCATACATGACATTCCATTTGACAAAAAAATTCACTGTCCCTATGGAAAAAATCTTGTTCCTTGTACTTGACAGCGAACAAATCTAGACAATGCTTAGCCACGTCCAAGTACCATTCATGGAATTGCCGCATCTTTGTTATTAGCTGGAGCAGCTCCTCACGCTTGACCAATGTTGCGCCTGGTGTAAATGGCCATCTTACTTGGGCATACTCAATTTTCACCGTGCCTAATACTTGAGCTGCGTCAAGTCTAGTTTCATCAAAGAATTTTAGCATCTCCTTGGCCTTCTCCTTAGCTGACGTCCTCTCCTCTGATGTCTTCTTCTTGTGGCATTCTTTAGTCAATGTGCGCTCGTAATTTGATAGGCGAGGCATTTCTTTTTGATCTTTCAAATTTTTAATAGTCCTCAAGCCTTTGTGAAATTATTCCGTGTTAGGTTGAACCTTCTTCTCTGGTGACTTGGGTCTAAAAAATTTAGTTACCTCACCTTGTACTATCTTTTTGGTCTCCTTCTCGGTCATATCATATGCTCGCTTCAGAAGTGGAGCCAACTTCTTAGATTGGGTGGAGGACCCCATCTTCTTGGGAGCTGCTGGCCGAGCTAGCTTGTTTGTCTTGGTCGGCGCATTCTTAGGAGGAGACGGGCTTCTTCTGGGGCTTATGTGTGCGGGAGGTGGTGTAGGAGTCAGGCTTCTTCGCGGAGAGGACACGTCCATGTTATCTCGAAAAATTATGTACTGTTTGCACCACATGATGAAATTGTGTACTGCCTCTCCTAGCTTCGTAGTCCCGTCACCTCCGAGAATTTCAAGGTCAAGGTTCTCGTACCCTGGGCAAACCTCATCCACTGAGATCTTGGAGTACCACTAGGTGAGCCACGTCGTGGGCCGCCTTGAAGGAGAGGTCCCGTGCTTGGACGTGTAGCTCACAAGGTGTCCGCTGCCTGATGTCATCTATGGGATAGTGGTCCAAGTCCATTTCAGGTAGCCCACCGAAAGCGCAGCTGCTCCGCTGCACGGAGGGGCTGATGATGTTAGGATTACTTGAAGGTTCCTAGCCCGTCTCCCGCGGTTGGCTCAAGGCTAACTACACCTCTCTTCGGATCTCTTCTTGCATTCTCTCCTGTGTTTGAGCTGTTGTGTCTGTCGAGCCTTGCTTCTCACCCGACTCCTATAGGTCTCGGTGTCCTGAGCGAAACCAACCTTCCATGGGACGACACCAATGCCTCGTGTACATCCAGGGTGCTCTGGGTTTTGTAGGGCCTTTGTTAGCTCGTCGTTCTCCCTGTTTGGGATGAAGGTGTCCTAGGAAGACTCCTCGATCGACTGTACAAGCCTTCTGGCCACATCTCTCAGCACCTCCCCAAACACTGCATTGCCGTCATCGTCAAGGCCACAACCGTGACCATAGAACCAATGCCTTGCTTTATCAGGCCATTCCATTGTTGTGGGTGCGACACCCTTCGCTAGTAGGTCCTATTCCCTCTTCTTCCATTTGGGTATTGCTTGGCGGTAACCACCAGGGGCGAGTTAGTGGTGGTAATTCTTCTTCTGTGCATTCAGCTTGTTCTTCTCACTCAAACTTTGACCTTCGTCCGAAGTCTTGTAGTTCACGAACGCATCCCAATGATCCTGCAACTTTGGGTACTTGTTGAAGTCGGGCATTCGATTCTTCTTGATATACTCCGTGTTCAACTTCTTTTTAAAAGTTTGGAATGCGATAGTCATCTTCTTGAGAGTGTAACTCTTCACCTTCTCTTCGGTCCTTTGGGGGAAGGTGAATGTCTTCTTCACATCGTTCCAAAGCATGTTCTTCGTATCTTCAGGGACCTGATCCCATTTTGCTATGCTAATGGGCACGTGGTCCCTAACGTAGACGCCGCATGCCGAATTGAACGGCCGAAGCACCCTAAGGGTGCAAGAGGTTGGCCATTCTCACCAACTTCGGTGATAACGTGTCTTGCCTTCGACTTCTTGTTTGGACCTCACTGACGTGATTGCCTGCTTGGTTGACCGATCTGAAAGCATGGTACAATCATGAACGGGTCAGAATGTTGGCTTAGCATGATAGTGGAACCGACAATCATGAACGGGACTGATTGTTACCTTGCCGGTCTCATCGTGCTCTGCGGCCTCATCAGCCTCGGTGGCCACGGGTTGATCCACGAGGGTGGGTTCAGGCTCCCCCGCCTCATGACCATCATCTCCCGCAATCAAATTTCTCATAAATTCTTCTTAATCAAATCCTTTGCCTGGAATCAAATTTCTCAAAAATTGTTTTTTAGGCTAGAAGAAGGCACTGAAAATTAACGAAAATAGATCAATAGAAGGTCAAATACTATCGACAAGTAACGATTATGTTTCATGTAAAGCTGATGGTACTACTATAAAATGGCGAAGAGGACAGTAGGGAAGAGAAGGTAGAGATGACGAGTGGCGATATATACTTACACATTTCACATGATACTTATACATTTGACATTTCACATATACTTATACATAGAAATTGCTTCAAAATTCACATATACATAGAAATTTCAAAATTCACCAAGAATTAGAAAAATTCACATGATACATGTACATTTCAAAATTCAAATATATTACATTTTACATATACTTATACATAGAAATTGCTTCAAACTTCACATATACATAGAAATTTCAAAATTCAAATACATTACATTTCACATACTTATACATAGAAATTGCTTCAAAATTCAATATACATAGAAATATCAAAATTCACCAAGAATTAGAAAATTTCACATGATACATATACATTTCACATGATATATATACATTTCAAAATTTAAATACATTACATTTTACATATACTTATACAAAGAAATTGCTTCAAACTTCACATATACATAGAAATTTCAAAATTCAAATACATTACATTTTACATATGCTTATACATAGAAATTGTTTCAAACTTCACATATACACGTAAATGTCAAAATTCAAATACAATACATTTCATATACTTATATATAGAAATTGCTTTAAAATTCACATATACATAGAAATTTCAAAATTCACCAAGAATTAGAAGTAAAGATCATGTTTCATGTAAAGTGATGGTACTACTCTAAAACGGCGAGGAGGACAAGTGGGGAAGGGAAGGTAGAGAGTACTGGTTGTGGACGCTAAAATGTTCTTAACTTAAGTCACTAAATACTATCGACAAGTATACTTATACATTTCACATATACATATACATTTGTCATTTCACATACATAGAGATGGAATGGAGGTCGGGTGCGGGTTTTACAAAACCCGACCGACCAAACCCAATTGAAAACCCGACCAACCCGAATACCATATCGGGTAAAATCTATACCGAACCCGACGCAACGAAATCCGACGGCACCGACGGGTTTGTGTAATCTGGTGGCAATAGGTTGGGTCTGTGTGGGTTTTGGAAAATCCAACCCGACCAAACCCGAACCCAAAACCAAGTCAAACCCGACGGTACCAAACCCGACCCCAAATCCGGTGGTGCCGATGGGTATATCGAGATTCGGCACCGATGGGTACCATGGTGAAAATTAAAACCGAACCCGACCAATCGAACCCATTTGGTGCCGACCAAGAACCCGCAGGTAAAAATTAAAACCCGAACCCGACCCGATCGGGTGCAAAACCCGCGGGTACTCGAACCCGCGGGTACAATTGCCACCCTTACACATACACTTACACATTTCACATATACTTACACATTTCACATGATACTTATACATTTTACATTTCACATATACTTATCCATAGAAATTGCTTCAAAATTCACATATACATAGAAATTTCAAAATTCACCAAGAATTATCAAAATTCACATGATACATATACATTTCAAAATTCAAATACATTACATTTTACATATACTTATACATAGAAATTGCTTCAAACTTGACATATACATTGAAATTTCAAAATTCAAATACATTACATTTCACATACTTATACATAGAAATTGCATCAAAATTCACATATACATAGAAGTTTCAAAATTCACCAAAAATTAGAAAAATTCACATAATACATATACATTTGCATCATTGATTCATCCACTCTCTGCCTAAGTTCCCTTCAACGTATCAATACATGATGCTACATAAAAAAGTTTTGCAGAAGTTCCTTCAACGTATTAGCACACGTAGACACTTGCAAGTCACACTGCATATGTTAATTTCCATACAAACTACAACTAGGATATATAAGAAATGGCACAAGAAAAGGCACGTACAATGCATAAACATGAACAATTGTGATATTAAGCGTGAAAAACCACATAAAACTAGCTTGTACTTGTAGGGCTTACAGTAAAGAGAGTTTATATTCCAAAAGAATGAGGACTTGTTTGGTATTCTATAAGGTATGCTATTTTACTTACTTTTATATAAGGTATGTTTAATTAAAATTATGTTATTCTTTCAAATACTAAAAAAGCAATAGTTTTATTTTATGAATACATCTAGAATGACTACGAAGCAGCATGAAATATTACTACAAATTTAAGAAAGCTGGCTTAACTAAAACCTAGGCAACCAACAAAATCTTAGTGTAAAATATGCTTATTGGATGAGATATTCCTTCCACTAAGCAAACAAAATTAGCCGATCAAGGCTAATCGAAGGGTAAAGATAGATCAACTCTGAGAAGGCGATGCGTAACAAAACAGAGTAAATCAAACCTGGGGCGAAATCGATGAGGATCAACAATTGGCGATACGCAACTTTATTGATTGAAATCGACTTACAAAAAAGAAGAAGATTACAAGACTAAAAGCTAATGAACAAGAAAAACTAGTAGATGTGTTTTTGGCTATGATTGACGTCCTTCTACCAGGTTGGGGTTCATCTTATATACCCCCTTGACCGATCCGAGTCCTAGTTTGACACGACACAAAGAGTCCATATCGGCTTGATTTCCTAAACAAACTCATCTCTTTCCATACGCTGCCCACGTGTGTTATCTAAACTCCTGTGTGACAACGGATCTGCCATATTTACCAAATTTGGGTGCAAACAGCCCCCTATTGCGTGTTTGACTCTTTTGAATTCGAAGGTACCCGAAACATAAGTTTATTGTTGATCACTAACCTTTGACACTACCAGACCTCAAATTGCTTCAAAATCATAATAGAGCTCAAAACAAACTCAAACTTAAGTACCACATGCTCAACTATTGTCAAAAACTCATCACCAACACAGAAAGATCTCCACATGGTTTTTTAGCATTTCTAAACCAATTGGAGTGTAGATAGATAAAAATTCACTTCCAAGGTTTATCTGAAAGTTACATAATTTGTTTTTAAATTTATCTGTTCATTTTGATGCATTTCTTTCATCACAATCCCCCTCTCTTGTGGATTGACCCCACTTTTCAGCCACTTCCCTCTCATCACGTGATCTATTCTCTTTCTTCACTGACTTAATGAATTCCCCAAACCTTCTGCAACTTCACCTCTTCCTCTGAAGCGCTCACTCTCTCCCTGGCGCCTCATACCCTGCCAAAAATTCCCGTTTCTATGATACTTCTCTCAATCCATAACTAACGCTATGCTTCACTGGCTCCCCTCTCTAGTGACTCTATCTGTTGACAAGTAATCTTGACATAGATTAGGCACTTAGTTTGTTTCATAAGCAAGTCGTGTTCGTTGGAGTCTTTTAATGAGTAGAAGTTAGATTACAACTAATTGTCGGGATAAGGAACAAGATTCGATATGAACTCGCTTAGGAATCCGTTCTGAATTAGGAGAGTTTGTTAGCAAGTTTACATGTAACTTTACAAACTATAATATCGACAATAAAACAAGAAAAGGATGCGGCGGAGTTGAGCATCACAAATTCTGTGTTGTCTCGGTTTTTACTTTCTGTCGCAAGTTCTTGCGTGTTCTCTGTTCTCTGCTCCAGAACTCAAGAAGATCCAGCAGATTATCTGAAGCTTGGTGTTGCGCCAACAATTGGTATCGAGCCTCGTTAAATGCGTGACTCGTGCTGAGATCATGTCGAGAAACGAGTCTTCTACGAGCAAGAATTCACCAGGACAAAGATCTGATGAACTGCTTGACTCGGGTGGAACCAGGACGTCAGCTAGCAGCGGATCGGTTTCTCTTCTGTATCCAATGTTGAGTAGAACCAATTACTCAACCTGGGCTTTGAAGATGAAGGTCTATATGCGAGCTCAAGGTGTCTGGGAGGCAATTGCAACGCCGGAGCAAGTGGATGTGCGAAAAGATCAGATGGCACTTGCAGCAATTTATCAAGCAATTCCTGAAGAGTCTCTTGCGTTGCTCTCGGAGAAGGAGACAGCGAGAGATGCCTAGGATGAGTTGAAGGCGCTGCATCAAGGAGCAGATCGAGTAAAAGAGGTAAATGTTCAGAACTTGAGATGGGAACTAGAAGGCTTAAGGATGGGTGATGCTGACAAGATTGATGATTTTGCTGCGAAAGTTATCTCTATTGTCAGTCAAATCCGAAGCCTGGGTGAGAAGATTGAAGAAGTTTATATTGTGAAGAAGGTGATGCGTTCTATATCACCGAAATTCATCCAAATTGCTTCAACCATTGAAGAGTTTGCAGACCTGAAGACAAAAACGCTGGAAGAGGTGCTCGGGTCCCTAAAAGCTCATGAGTTGAGGCTTGCCAGGATGGATGAAAAGGTGGAAGAAAGAGCGCGGCTATCTCAGCACAATTGGAAGGCCAGGGATGATCCGGATAGGGGATCATTCAGAGGACGAGGTCGAGGTTGCTCGCGTGGTCGCGGATGTGGACATCACCAGGAGCGCGGTAGCGCAGATGGTCGCGATCAAGGAGAAGGATCTCACAGGAAGAAATTCGGTTTTGACATCAACAAAGCCAGATGTTACAAGTGCAAAGAGTTTGGACATTTGAAATATGACTGCCCTGACCTGAAAAAAAGAACGGAAAGGGTGAATCTTACTGAGAAGGTTGATCAAGAGGATGATCCAGCGGCACTTGCTGTAGAAGTCTGTGAAATCCAGGAAGGTCCCCAAGCTGAAACTGAGAATGTTATGTTTCTTGAAGAAACAATCAAGCCAAAATTGTATCAAGCTGACTGTGGCAAGCTGAATGATGAGGTATGGTATTTGGACTCTGGTGCTAGTAATCACATGACAGGAGTGAAAGACAGCTTCGTCGAGCTTGATGAAAAGATCACAGGGAAAGTCAAATTCGGAGATGGTTCAAGGGTTGAAATACAAGGAAGAGGTATGATCTGTTTTGAGACAATCTCAGGTGAACACAGATTACTTACCTCAGTTTATTTCATACCAAAGTTAAAAAGCAATATTATTAGTCTTGGTCAATTGGAAGAAAATGGTTGTAAAACTGTCATTGAAGATGGTCATCTCCGAATTTATGACAAAAACCGAAGTTTGCTAGCCAAACTGAGAAGGACTTCAAATCGGTTGTACACTTTGAACTTATCCTCTGCGAGTCCAGTATGTTTGTACAACAGTTTGGGAGAAGAAGCTTGGAAATGGCATGCAAGATTTGGGCATTTGAATTTTGGTGCTCTGAGTTTAATGTCCAGGAACCATCTTGTGAGAGGAATGCCACAGATAGAGCATATATCACAAATCTGTGATGGATGTGTGATGGCTAAACATTGTAGAGCCTCCTTTCCTCAGGCAACAGCTTACAGAGCTCAAAAACCACTTGAGTTGGTCTACACTGATATTTGTGGACCACTCTCACCATCAACGATTGGAGGAAGAAAATATTTCATACTCTTCATTGATGACATGTCTAGGTACACATGGGTGGAAGTAATTGCCTCAAAAGATGAAGCCTTTACAGCTTTCAAGAAGTTTCAGGCCAAGGTTGAATTGGAGTCTGCATGTAAAATTCAGACCTTGAGATCGACAGAGGGGGAGAGTTCTGAGCAACAAGTTTGTGAAGTACAAGTGAAGAGGCAGGAATCAAGAGGCAATTGACAAGACCTTACTCTCCACAACAAAATGGGGTTGTTGAGAGGAAAACAGACAGTTGTTGCAATGGCTAGGAGTCTGTGAAGACAAAACACTTGCCAGAGTATTCTGGGAGAGGCAATAGCCACTGCAGTTTATATATTGAATAGATCCTTCACTAAAGTGGTGAGAAAATCGACACCATATGAAAGTGGTTTGGACATCAACCTAATGTAGAGCACATGAGGGTGTTTGGATGTCTAGCTTATGCAAAAGTCCCACTGTGAAGCTCAAGAAGCTTGATGACAGGAGTATTCCTATGATATTTGTTGGGTATGAAAACTGCTCAAAAGCATACAGTCAGTATGACCCAAACACCGTGAAGATTGTCATTAGCGGGATGTAATCTTTCTTGAAGACAAGAAGTGGAATTGGGAGATGTAAGCAGGAAGAAAATCGCAGAAGATCACCGAATACTTCACAAGAGAGTATGAAGGTGATAAAACTAGCCCCGAGGGAGACAATACTGCAGCGCCTCAAAACGACAATACAGGTGATAATCTGGTTGATGATTCTTTGGACTCAGCGATAGAGGCTGAAACTCCTAGCAAGAGTTACGATGTCGCAGCTTGAAGAAGGTGATCTGAGTTCAATGAAACTGTGAAGCAGATCATTGCGAGACATATACAATGAAACTGTTGAAGTAGAGACCGATCTTTGGACTGTTTTTCATGTTAATAGAAGAGCCTAGCAACTATGAAGAAGCAAGAAGGAACCAGAATCGAAACAGCAATGCTTGAAGAGCTAATGGCCATAGAAAGAAATAACACATGGGAGTTTTCAGTTCTTCCGAGAAGGCTTCAAGGCAATAGGGCTGAAATGGGTGTTCAAATTGAAGAAAACACCTGATGGCCAGATCTCCAAATACAAAGCTCGGCTAGTAGTGAAAGGGTACAAACAGCAAAAAGGGGTTGATTACAATGAAGTGTTTGCACCTGTAGCAAGACTCGAAACTATAAGACTCCTCCTGGCATATGCATCACAAGAAGGATGGGAAGTGCATCATCTAGATGTAAAATCTGCATTCTTGAATGGTGAATTAGAGGAGGAGGTGTATGTGGAGCCACCGCAAGGCTTTGAGGTGAAAGGCCAAGAAGATAAAGTGCTAAGGTTGAAGAAGGCTTTGTATGGCTTGAAGCAAGCTCCAAGAGCCTGGAATCACAAGCTAGACAAGTGTTTGTTATCTCTGAATTTCACCAGGTCACAGCAAGAACATGCACTCTACATCAGAAGAACAACAACATCTGTTCTATTGGTAGGAGTGTATGTGGACGATCTCATAATAACTGGTTCTAGCCTGGTGAAAATCAAGGAATTCAAGGCACAAATGAAGGATAACTTTGAAATGAGTGACCTTGGCCTGCTGTCTTATTACCTTGGCATTGAAGTTCAGCAAGGTGAAAAGGGCATAAAACTTGGGCAATCTGCATATGCAAAGAAAGTTCTTGAGAAACTAGGACTAGAAGGATGCAATCCATGTCAGATACCAATGGAACCAAGACTAAGGTTAAGCAAGCATGATACTTCACCACCTGTAGATGATCATCTATACAGGAGTATCATCGGAAGCTTAAGATACCTTGTGAATACTAGGCCGGATATCTCCTATGCAGTGGGAGTATTGAGCAGGTATATGGAATCACCAAAAACAGAGCACATGATTGCATTAAAACAGGTTCGAGATATGTGCAAGGCACCATAAGCTATGGTGTTATTACGAGAAAAGAAGAAAGTGTTGCTGAAAATTTAATTGGTTACACCGATAGTGATATGGCAGGAGATATTGATGATCGGAAGAGTACCTCTGGTGCGCTTTTCTTCTTGAGGTAATCCGGTGACATGGTTCTCTCGAAATGAAGGTGGTTGCACTGTCCTCATGTGAAGCAGAATATGTGGCAAGAATCGCAGGAGCTTGCCAGGAATCTGGCTAAGTAGGTTACTCGGTGAATGAAAGGGTCTGAGCCGGTGAAGCCAAGATCGATGATTGACAACAAATCGGCAATAGACACACAAAGAACCCGTTCAAAGATGGAAGAAGCAAACATATTGAAACCAAGCATCATTTTATAAGGGATTGTGTTCAAGAACATGATTGAGATCGTGCATGTGCATACTGAAAATCAGATTATGGATACTCGACAAAACCTTTGAGCGAGCTTCACTTCACACTACTCGGAGGAAAGCTTGGTGTGGTGGACCTACAAAAGTGTCAAGATTAGGAGGGTGATTTGTTGACAAGTAATCTTGGCATAGATTAGGCACTTAGTTTGTTTCATAAGCAAGTCGTGTTCTGGTTGGAGTCTTTTAGCTGAGTAGAAGTTAGATTACAACTAATTGTCAGGATAAGGAACAATATCCGACATGAACTCGCTCGGGCATTCGGCGAACCCGGCCCCTGTCGCCTCCAAGACAGGGGACTCGGGCGGCACCCCAGCCCTAGCCGCGCCACACCTCCTCCCCTCCCTTTCTCTGCCTCGCCGCTGTCGGAGCGAGCTCGCGGGAGGCCCGTACAACTTTCGAGGAAGGTGGCGGCGGGGCCAATCTTGCCCCATGAACTCGAGTGCCCAGATCCGCGTGGGGACGACGGGAGGGTGCCATGGCGATCCCTCCTCGCGACGAGGGCGGCCAAGGAGAGGGGGCGCTCGGCTCATCACGGAGGAGGCTGCGTCCGCTGATTGGAGTCAAGGCTCGGGATCCGATGTCGCTGGGGGCCGGGGTCGATCCGTGCCCTCGCCGATTTTCACCACCTCTCCCATCGGTGGTGGCCAGCACGGCTTGGGCGCTTGGTGGAGGGGGCTCCCTTCCCCCACCCCTCATTCCCTCTGTGGTTGCGCTTTCCACTCCGGCGGGTGGAGCTCCGGTGGCTGGCGGCCGATCTTTGGTGCCCTTCACCGGATCCGTGCTCTCGCCCCTAGATTTAGCCGTTTTGGTGGGAGCCTTGCGGCCGGATGTCGGCCGCCGCTCGGGTGCGGCGCCCACCTATGCATCGGCTTGAGGGTCGGCTTCGTCCTTCACATGGCGATGGTGGGTGGGTCTGACGGCGGTGGCAGCTTGCCGCCTCTGCCTTATGGTGGTTTAGGTTGATCCTCACTTGTTGTTGCCAACACCGTGTCGTGGTCGGCTTCGCAACTTGTGGATGATGGGCGATCCAGGTGACTACTCTTCACTTCAGCGTCTTCTTCTCTTACTAGCGTTGTTTATGCATTTTTTTGACCTATGTCATCTTAGCATCGATTCGCGGATTCGCTTTCTTAAGCGATACAACTCATTTTTTAGATGCACTCTATGGACTTGATGATCATGTGCCTATTGGCTAGCTCGCGAATCTGTCATCGTAGAGTCAAACATCTAAAAAATGTTTGTCTGGCCTTGAGAAGGTGGCCGCTGCTATTGGCTAAGATTTAGTGGTATGGCGGCACTAGCTCGGAATGAGGGTGGTTGCAACATCGGGATCTCCGCATTTCGACTTCGTGGAGAAATCCCTAGGTCTGACCTTAGTTGGTTGTGCCTGGCAATGGCCTTGTTGAAGGCATTGTTTTGTAGTTTGAGGATTTACTCTCCGAGGTGAAAACCTTTGGTCTGGCCTTCACTGGTTGGATCATAGCAATGGCGGTACGTGTGCGTATCGAGTCCTTCTTGAAGGCATTGTCATTGGAGAGTTTTTATCGCGGTCGAAGTGTTGCTATGATGGTGGATAGCCTTGAAGACAATATTGCGTGTGTAGTTTGCCGCGACGGTTCCTTTGTCTTTTCTTGTGTATGTGTGTTTGGCTGTATACACCCTAGCTGTGTAGAGGTCGGGAGTCTTCTTAGTATAATTGTATCACCTTGATGTAATTTACTAAGATTAATAAAAGCTTCCTTTATCGAAAAAATGAACTGCTTCCGGAATCCGTTCTGAATTAGGAGAGTTTGTTAGCAAGTTTACATGTAACTTTACAGCTATAAATACTTACAATAAAACAAGAAAAGGATGCGGCAGGTTGAGCATCACAAATTCCTGTGTTGTCTCGGTTTTTACTTTCCTGTCTGCAAGTTCTTGCGTGTTCCTCTGTTCTCCTGTTCCAGGAACTCTGAAGAAGATCCAGCGCATTATCTGAAGCTTGGTGTTGCGGCCAACACTATCTGCTTCTCTCTCCCTGTTTCTTTCTGCGTGTGTGGCTGGTTGATTTTCCCCATATTTCTTCTCCTCCTCTGCATTTATCTACCCCTTCTCCATCCCACTACTCGCCCTTTCGACCACTACTTCTCGTCCCCTAATTTGCCCATTCCGAATTTTACTGTTGATGCCCTTCTACTGTTGCTTAATTAGGGACTGATGATGTATTGCGATCAATTTCATTTTGATGGTGATGGTTAAGACACACTGATTCCTAGTGTTAGCACCACTGGATTGCAATTGGACAAGGTGTACGGAATGGAAAGCGACTGGTACCTTACCTTGTTTCCGGTTTGTGTCGTAGCTGTGCTGTGCACGCGCCCTCCTGTTTCAGCTGCTCCTCTGCTTCCCTTCTTCTCCTATGTTGCCCTTCCTCCTAGCCAATCAGATCACTATTTTTGGGCTTGAAGGATGGAGGCGGCTCATTGAAATGTGGCTGTGCGTTTGTGCTGTGCCGTGGAGACGATGGGTAAAGTGAGCTTGCCGACGTGATAAATCCCTTCTTATCGTCTATGTTATAGCTTCTTGGCATTTCTTGCGGCTTGCTCATGTACGGTTGGAACTTAATGAATTCATGATTGATGGCTTTTTTCGATTGCATTTCTGCCGGACGATAAAACCCCGGTTTGAGAATCTGAACACGGCAACAATTTCCTCTTAAAATTATTATCATTCACAATAATATTTTTCCGCCATGGGACAGTCAGTCGCTTGTGTGTTGCGCACAATGCTTCAGTCAAAGATTAGCAAACAACATAGTACAACAAGTTTTCCTTGAGCCGAACGGATGCCAGAGTATTATACTATGTTTTCCATGCACACGGACGATTGCTTACCAACAATCATCGAGGAATGTGCTAGCTACCTCTATATGGCATGCACATTACTGTCATAAACCAAGAACTTACTAACCGAGCTATTTGTCACTTCTTTATATCTACCTGACCCTTCTCCCCTCGTACTATTTATATACATCCGGATTTGCTTCCTCCTTACCCAATACGCGAGAGCGATAAAAGGACCAGAGTCTGAACGGAAGGAGTGCTCTGTGGCTTTTTCGTGAACCGGCGATCTGCCTAGAGTAGTTTCTCCCATTCATGCTGTGCTTTCTGTTACATAAATTTCCTTGCTTGGGAATGGGTGGCACTCGGAGAAATATCGATTGGCCTTGCATTGGTTACTGCATTGTGTGGTTGAGACTTGAGTCTGTAACCAACGCCCAACCGGTGTTCAGTGGACTGAGGGTAGCAAGTAGACAATATTCTCCTTGACATAGATCTAATATGTCTTGAGTAGGTGTGGATTCGCACAATCACGTTGTGAGAGCACATACTACCGAAAAAAACTCTGCATTTGCTACAGCAAAAAGAGAGGAGATTTTGGTACTGTTTCTTTGTGCATAAGCTAGAGAACTTTGCAAAAAATCTTTATGTGCTGGTTGTATTCACTAATACCTACATTATAGAAAAGGGTTGACTTCTAAGCCGTCAGTACAATTTCGAATTTCGAGGGAATTTTACCGAAATTCGGTCCTTCCAGTGGGTTCATTTGAATCGTGGTCAAAATTTGTCAAAAAATCAAATTTTTGGGCAGCCATTTCATCTCGAAATTACACTAAAATTTCCTAAATAACTGAATTTCAGTGGATGCCAAAAATATTTTTAAAATATAATCCGAAACCTTGGATGTCAGTCCCCATAGTTGGGATCTGCCGTTCTTGCTTAAGGAATGTTCGGGCAATATTATCTGCTGTCTGTCTGATATGTCTGTCTGATATGTAAGTAATAAGAGTTATAGTTACAACAATTTGCTTTTGAATACTCTCTCCGTTATTAAATACATATTATTCTAACTTGCAAATTTTGTTTTTGAATACATATCATTCTACAAATTTAAGATTACTTTTCACCCTTTTTTCCTTATATGCCCCTCCCATTTGGCTATTTCTAAATTAATTTAATGCTATAGACTAGAATAATACACACTATCTAAAAGCAAGAAGTGGTCTAATACAAAAGGTAATTTGGACTTTTCTACACTTGCCTTGATTGAAGTGTAAAATCCTAGAACTTCTATTTAGGAACGAAGTATGAGATAAAGAGGACACCGGCTAATCCTCGGATCCAGCCAAGAAGTGAAGCTTCGGAACACATCAGATGCAGTTTGATCTGATCTGCTTGATAGATGCCAGGTACTGAGAAGTGAGAACGGCAGTGATATTAATTTTAGGGATAACGGATTTGCTAGGCATCGGACGTCCTAACACTTCGTAACATTTTTTTTCTACGCGTGCAACATTTTCTACCAACGCGTGCAATATTTTCCTTCGACAAATGCTACAGTAAACGGCTGTTGCAAGCATTCAAAAAAAATGTTGCACGCGTTGGTAACAAATGTTGCAGGAGTAGACAAAAAATGTTTCAAGAGGCGTCCGAAGAAAACAAAAAAATCGGACGTTCGGACGTTAGTATTCGCCATAATACTTACCATTGACTGATAGCGCGTCGGCACTATCACTGCTTCCCTTCGAGCTCTACTCTTCTCTCCCCTCTCCGCAATGGCGGCAGCTTCACCTCCTTCGCCGGCGATAGGCAACAGACTACGGCGAGGTTAGGGCTAGGGTTCAATGATCTTAGGGAAGGGTTCACCGGTGCCCCCCAGCTGTAGAGGTAGGGGGAGGTGGCGGCCAGCAATGAACAGTGGTCGTAGCGGTGGCGAGGCGGCAGTGACGCTACCAACCAAGGGATTGGAGGAGAGTGGTAGCGAGCCGCGGTGGTGGCAGGGAAGAGGGGCAGCGCAGCGCAGCTAAGACAGCCAACCGCCGGTGGTTGAAGTGTGGGCATGGAAGGGGGTGGAGGTGCGTGGAGCAGAACAACGCAGAAGAGAATAGAGAAGAGTTAGGGCTGAGGCGTGTACGGCGGTGGAAAGGGAGACGACGAAGGAGGAGAGGAGGGGGAGTGCAGGCAGCGGCAGGTATCGGGTTGCTCGGTTGTGAGGAAGAAGAGAAGGTCGGGATCGGGCCGGCTGTACGAGGAGGTGGTAGCGTGACCCGACTAACGCGCTACTCATGTCCTAATTTCAGTGATGCAGTGTCAACAACATGGGACAAAACCCACAGACATTAGCACTTCAAAAGGTTAGATCCCATTTCCAATACTTGACAAAGATAGATAAAACTAATGACATCTTGCCAACAAAAAGGACATATATAAGTAGAACATCCCCATTCATGACCACTTTTGAAGCTCTCTAGGTCGACTGCAAACCTCTTCACATATATAAAAGTACAAATGGGAACAAAAATACTACAATTTTACACTGTCATTGCCTTAGTTTCAGTCTCCACTGCAAGTTTTTCTGCTACCTCTGCTCTACCATTCTGCAGCTCAAGCCGATAACGAAGAACAAAACGGTATAGCATGCTCGTTCTCTCCAAATGCCATCTGTTTTGCCCAATATATCATCAATGGTGAATCTGTTGTTTTCCCAGTGCCGCCCAGTCCAAGGGAAACACAGTCATGTAGACAATAAGAAGAAACTCAATGAGTATTCTTGTTGACAAATAGATGATGCAACACCCTGAGGTATACTCCTCCCATTCCCAACCCTGGCCTTTTTATATAGCTCTCCACAGGTTGTGTTAGAACGAACAAGCTTAGTTAAGAACTTGAAGAGAGAAGATCTGCGATATAAATTGGTAGAGGGATGATGTGACGTAGTGAGGAGTTTGAGAGAGCTATAGCTTTTCTGAAAAAGCTGCTTCTTAGTTTTTCGGGCTGAAAAATGGCTTTAGTTTTTTACAAGAGACCATTTGATAAATAGCTAATTTTTCTTAACAATAAACTATAAAAGCAGGTCTAGTCCAGCTTTCAGCTTTTGACTTTTACTAGTTATATATGATTTCGAGCTTATACCAAAAACTGTTTAAAAACTGAATTGTTTAGAGAGCTTGTTGGCTTTTTAAATACTGAACCTGACATAAAAAGCCTCTAAACATGGCCCTGAGTCGGCTAACATGCTCCAAGTCTGTCACAACAATGCTCATGATAATTAATGTTTAAATGATACGATTGGCTGGAAAAAAGCTAGTGGCTTCGAAGCTCAATACGTGCGCTTGGCTCGTAAAATCAACAAGCTGTGTGTGCTAATTCGTTGCCTCATTTGCAAATATGACATAATACCCCCTCTGTAACTAAATGTAGGTTGTCTAAGAATGTGTAGTCAAAATTTCAATTTTTCACCACCAATATCTGAAAATTGTGTAGATTAGTCATATGAAATTGGTGCACCAGATTTATTATGAAATCATGCTTTCATAATATACTTTTGAGAGATCATGTGGTAGTCAACCTATGTTTGTGATGAGTAATTGATTGTGATTGAGTTTGTAGTGCTTATGTTTGAGTTTGAAATGAATTTGTTTTGGTTGTGAGAAATTTGACTTGACTAGTTTTAGCGTTGAATGGTTAAGGCCTAAAGTAGTCAAGCCTAGATTGGTCTTAGCCTTCAATGGTTTTGGCTTTAAGTGGTCGGAACACCCTTTCGATGTGTGACTAGTCAGTAGATTACATATTGCATATATTGTTGGAAATTGCTATGTGATGTGTTTTCTTGGCGGTGATGATTGCAGGACTTCAGAGCTAGGTTATGGTGAAGCGGAGGAGACCGAGACTAGGCTAGGAGGGCTGAGGTCCAGGCAGTCAATGTGATGTCAAAAGATGACTGAGGCCGGGAGTTACTGCAATCTAGGTTGACAAGTAGATGGACGAGACACTAACTTAATCCCTACTCAAGAGAAGGATAATCGTTGGATCAAAGGTTCGCGTGTGTAGTAGTAGTTAAGTTAGTGGCACTTTGAGAAGTGTGCACGTGTGTGTCAAAACTAGTTATATTTTTGAGTTTTGGGTTAGCCCATGTATGTGTGAGGAGTTAATCCCAGCCATTGATGAGGTTCCTTATGGGATAAGTAAGTTATTCAAGGGTGGAGATTGCTCTGAGTAGGCTATAAATAGAGGGGTAGTGAGATGCCTCTCCCCAATGGTTTTAGGGTTTGTGAGAAGCATTTTAGTTTCCTGATGCTCTCTTGAGCTTTGCCTGCCTGGTTGTGAGGCTTTGCAACCATTCCTCTCATGAAAAAATAAAAAATCATTTTTGTACTCAAGTTCATGCTCATTTAGTTGCCCTTCTCTCTTAAGTTTTGAACTTTTTTTATTTCTTTCTCTCTTGTTCTTGTGTTTCCAAGGATGAATGATTGTTGGATGAATCTTCTATGGAACATATCCTAATCATCTAGGCAGGCTCCAACTCCCTCTTCTAAGTCTTTGCAAGAAACCGATCTTTTTACTTGAGAAAAGAAAGATTTTTGGTATATCGTGTTCTTACTCATTTGAGAGCTAGCTGTTTCTGTATTGTTCTTGCTTAATGTGATATGTGGGAGACCATCTAGAGCCATCTTGATCATCAAGTCCCCACGAGCAAACTCATGGTGAAGTTTTTGGTTTTTGCCTGGTTTTGGTGTAATCTTCCTTAGATTAGAAAAAGGTGAAAACTTTGATGTCAATCCTTGTGATTAAAGGTTGGAATAAGCTCTTGACATTTATAGAAAGATGCATACAAAGTTTCATGAGTTTTGGATCATCTAACCAAAAGATAAAACAATTCTTGGATTTGAACTCGTGCTGTTTTTGCTATTCACCTTGATTTCAATGTTCATCCAACCAGTGTCCTGATTTTATTGTTCATCGGCACTATTTATCCGACCAACCGATGAGTTACTATTCATCGATACTATTTATCCGACCCATTGCTGATTTTACTATTCATCAGTGCTTTTTGCCCAACCCGTTGCTGATTTTACTATCATCAGTGTTGTTTATCCGACTAGTTCATTCATACTATTCATCAAAACTTCATCCGACTAGTTCATTTGTACTGTTCATCCGACCAGTGCATCCGATCTATTCCTTTAGCTACAGAAGTAGTTTGAATTTTCAGTGGTGAATTTTATTTGTCTCCTATTCACTCTCCTCTAATCGTTATTTTGGGTCCTTCGACATTTCTCATGATGTCGAACAACATATTATTACAGGTTGAAATAGTAAGTCGGCCGTACAATTGTTTGTTTCCGACATATCCGTCCTAAAAGAACCATATAATTTCATTTAGTTTGTGATCCACTCTATTGAATCCAGACAGTATAGTACTATCTCATGCAGCAATAATATTACAGTAAAATAACTGAGATATGGTGTCTTCCTTGGTGGTTATAATTTGACATGGCTCTACTCAGTTTAGCTCCTGGCTCAGTAGATACCGTCACAATAATAGTCAATTGCTCGTCTGTTGCAAGGAAACTCAAATAAATATATTGTAAACGCTACTGACGTGAGATTCTCGTTGTATTTGAGCAGGCCACATTAAATCCCACTTACTCATGAATCAATTGTATGAAATTTATCATGTGTAAAAAATTATCACTTAGCCACCATAGTATCCACCGTTTAACTATTTATCATGCACAAATAATTATCACTAAATCTAAAAGTCCATACAAAATTCAAATCTATTTAGTAGCCATAGATCGATAGTTATAACACAAACCATACATATACACAGATGTACAAATTAATAATCCTATTCTCCATAGAAGATTCTTTTTAGGTCAAGGTGATGAACTGGCCACTATCGTTACCAACTAAAATATTTATAGAAGTAAAAAAATTGTGAACATTTGCTTCCTTAAAATCCTCACGTGTAGCCTGGTGTCTCGTCAGTAAGACAAACCAAGTAACCATTGCCGCTCATGTGATTCCAGAAAAGTGGCTGAGCGAGCCTACGATGTGAGGCTACACAATGGCTTGGTTTTGGTCGTCTCGTTTTGCTTTGCTTGCACTTTTCACCTTTTTAACGGAAAGGTTCCGGTTAAGAGTATTTGTATCATGTGGTTAGCATAAATGTATAAATAATGTTACGTAATAATAAATTAAAATGAAAAATATATATCTAAGTTCTAGGCCTTCTCTACATTTTATCTTTGTAACAGCATGCAAGAGGCACACGGGAAGTAGGGACTCCTTCAGATGAGATTCCAAATGCAACAAAAAATTAAGTTCCTTTCATGTTGTGCTAGGTGTTGTTCGGTGTATTAAATTCCTTCTGTCAAACTTTTTGACCCTTCTACTTTCAAAAGGGTCCAAACTTTCGATAGTTTCGAAAACCATTAATCCAATTTTATGCTAAAATAATGTTAAACTGATTTTGCATCTAGAGATTATATATAGCATGTTCAGTTTGAAAGTAAAAAAGAATAGATGAACTCCTTTTTTTTTACTCTGAAAAATTACATAGAGAGTATCAACTTTTCCATTATCGTTTTCCTCATACAGAGCTAGTTCACTCCTGAGTCCTGACCCTAACCCTTGTCATGATCATACTGGTCTTGCTGGGATATACAACTAACATATTCTTTTCCAAACGCCACCCATTCTCAAAACTAAATCATGTAAGTTGTAACATGCATGTGCTGTGTAGTGTAAAATATATATGAACATGTACAACCTCTTTTGGCAGACATATATACGAAGCAACCCCTCCTTGGAATGCTCCTTCAATTTATACTCTCTAGCGTTCGATGATCCCTCAACAGATGAGCTTAGGAATAAGAATTGTTGTGGAGTACAAATAGGAGAGTAGAAAGGAGACGCAAGGAAGGTAAAGGGTTGGGCAATTAAAGTTCGTGGTCAGGTACTCAGCTTGTGGTAGTAATGGAGAGATAGCTACAAGCAAAGTTTAAAATCTCACCGAAATTTTGTGAGATCACTACCAGAAAACCAAGATTTCGTGAGGGTGCTATATTTTCATGAGAGTTATAAAAAACCCCGCCATGAAACAAAAATATTTCGTGAAGGTGGTACATAAACCCTCGTAAAAAATACATTTCATGAAAGTGGTACTAAACTCCTCATGAATTGAAGTTATTTTCGTGAAGGTATTCATAAACTGTCATGAAAGTAGCTGTCCCGCTACGAAAATTACCTATTTTCATGCAGGTTATAGTTTTTGTGAGTAATAATTTTAACCATCAAGAAATATGTCTTCTGCTCGTGCACAAGGCCACCACGATTTCCCTTTTCGCGCCACACTTATCGTTTCTCCGCACGCTTCATACTGGCGTTGGCACCAGTTTCAGTCGGCCCGCGAAACATTTCAGCTGGCCCATGCCAAATGCTAGTATACTATATCCTGTTCACTTCTTACCCTAGCCCTTCGTTTCAGTCTTCAGATCGGTGTCCCGAGTCTGCCGACGCTTCTCCTCCCCACCCCTTCGACGCGTTGCCGCCTCCGCGGAGCCGCCTCCGCCGCTCGCCCCCGGCCGCCTCCACCCCGCGCCGGCCCATGGCGCTGCCCTTGCTCTCGCCCCTCGGTCGAGCTCCACCGCCAGATCCGTTGGTTAGCACTTTGCATCCTCTCATTGTGAAATGCATGCTTATGTATGCATTGGACAGTCAAATCTTTATGCTTATGGTGCTTTGGCCGAAATGGTTGGAAATCGTCATTGTCCTGGTGATTGCAATTCTAGTTAGTTCACCTTCACCACCTTTGTTTTCTGTGGGGTTGGATTTCATATGGTGATGTGCACATGCATGTTGCTTTTATGCCTTGTTCATACTAAATTAGTTTTGTTTCTTCCCAAGTGCCAAATTAACTTAACTAAAAATTTTGGGTAATTGGTACTTCAATTAGGTAGAGATTTGATTGGATAAGGTTATTTGGTGGTCGACTTAGTCTTTAGTTGACAAAAATGGGAGTACAGAGCAAGGAAATTCATAACCACTTGTTGGTATTCCTGCTCAAAATATTTGGGCTTACAATTTTTTAATTGTTTCCTATTTTACTAAACATTACACACTTTGTATGTGAAAAGTACACAAACCTTAAAGTTCAAAGTGATGTTTGCGTATATTTGAATAATTTTTGTGGATCCTTCATAGATGAATTATAACGATCTGGTTCTTTACTCTGAACTATTCGTAAGGTTTTCCATTTACATATATGATTTTTATTTCTCTTAACAACATGGAATAATAACAATCCTTTTAGCACTGTGAATCCTCATCTGAAGTTAATTAAAACTCATCTTTCGGATCTTCCTACTCCGCGGCTCTATTGCTTTCTTATTCTTGAGCATGCAAAAGTTGTTACAAAAGAATTTAGATGGAGATCGATTAATAGTAATTTAAATCTATCTTCTGACCTACAATGTTTTAGCTCTTATTTTTTTCTTGTCCATGGATCAACAGATCACTACAGTGATACCAAGGCAAGAATACACATACAACTATACTATATATGTACATGATGCCTGAGATAATTAAGAAAGGTCAGCTTAGAGTTTGTTGAATCATAAAAAAATAAATGGAGGTGCTCATATGGTCTACTAGTGCTTTTTTTGTTGATTTGGATGCATGTTTGTACATGTTACCAGTTTGCATTGTAGCACCCTTTGTTCTTATTTTGTGTCATTTCAGGGAAATGATCTTCATAGCTGTGGACAGTATACCGATGCTGCTGCCAAGTACAAGCTTGTGCGTTTTGAACTGCAAACCTTCTTTAAAAATTTTTGTTAAAATGCTTTTTGAAGACTTGCCAGTTAAATCAATATGTTTTTTTTGTGACCAGGCCAAGGATAATTTAAAGAACATACCATCGGCAGCTAGGCAAACTCTGCAGTTGCAGTGCGCACTTAATTTAATGTCTTGTTACCTGAAAACAGGGAAGTTTGAGGAATGCATACATGAAGGTTCAGAGGTATGTTTGAGGTTTTCTGGTATTTTGACTAATTTTCCATTTGAACTTATCCTATGAAGTGAGATAATTTTATTTGAACAAAAGATGCAGTTTGTTATTCTTTTGTTAACTTTTTATTTCTGTCCTGAGCCTACTGTTTATTGCTAAATTGCAATACATTTTTCTTTTATGTTGGTTTGTCTATCATTTGACGTTCTACAGAAATGATATGAGTATATTGCCTTAGCAACCTTGTGAGATAAAGAGCATCTTAGGTCAAGAAGATTGCTAATTCTCTAGAAAGGATTTTTTGCCGACTTGCTAACTATAGGCACATTAGCAGTTTTTATACCCTTTTTCAACCAGCAACATGTGTGGTTACACATCATAGTGGTATCATCATCTAAGTGCAATCTATAGGCACATTAGCAGTTTTACTGAAGCTATGTTGTTTGCTGATCTACCCAAAGAATTGCAGCTCTTCCTTTACCTGTCATGGTGATCCAGCTATTAACTGTACTTCAAGTTCTAACGTACGATTCGAGCAATGTCAAAGCATACTACTGGAGGGGTCAAGCATACAAAAAGGACTAGGAAACCTGGAGGTAAGCTTTGCTTGACCTCTTTTTGGTCATATATCTCGTGGCTTATTGCAATTGTCTTTTCTGCTTTTCCCCAACTATACTTGACTAGAATCATGCTGAAAATGCATTTAGGTTGCTATTGCTGACTTGAGGAATGCCCATGAAATTTCTCCAGAGCATGAAACTATTGCTGAGGTTCTAAGGTATGGTTTTCCTTTTTCCAGCACAAATATATACATCTTGTTGATCTTATTCCAAATGTAAATAGTTGCCACCGCTATCCGACTGATCGATTACATTCATGGTACAGACACACGAAAGAAAAACTGGCAATGGAAGGGGGAGGAACGAACCTGCCAAAAGGTAGCTTTATTGATATTTCTTTTTCCAAGAAGTGATCCATACTTATCTTTTTCATTGATCCTGCAATTTTTGTACACCAAATCCATGTCTTACTATTCCAACACTTCAATTTATTAGTGCCTTTGGATGAAATCTTGTGGTTAAAGGACTCTTTTTTAAGAGTGGTTTTTTGTGTTTGCATATGTTTGTCTTTCCTATGGATCTTGGGCAAAATGCCAAAAACCAGCTTTATGGGAAAAAATAAGAAGAAAATAAATAAGGGTAGGATACTATAATAGGAGTATAGGACTGAGGTTGTATCGTGAAACATGTATTTCTGCATTAGTTGAATGCTACTTGGATAGCGTTTGATATTACTTCAGTTTGGCTCATGGAACTCTTGGTGGTGTTGCTTTGTTTGGAAGGTGTTGTTATCGAAGAAGTTGTAGAAGACGACACTTGAGCCATCAAGCGATCAAAGAAGTTCATCTCCGGTATACTGTTTGCAACCACCTAAAGGAGCAGCAAACTCGACAATCGGAGTCTTCAAAAAGCTTAAGAGATGATCCTTCTACCATCGTGTAACATACCCTTCGTTCCTAGTTTGTCTCTTTCATCTGTTTTGACTGCATGTCTCCATATTGAGTTACAAGACTTCAACAGATTCACGTGACTATGTGAGTTAGTTGTTTCTACTTCAAATACCCTAACGTTTGTTTGAAAAAAACCCTCGGCTTTTGTTGTTTCACGACCAATCATTATTCGGATGTATCAACATACTGCTTTTAACATAATGTATCAAATCGAGAGCTTTGTGTGCAAATCAAGAATTCCCTGTTCTTGGATTGCGCCGATTCTCGAAAGTGTTCATTATTGCAATTCGATCAAATCAGATTGGTTTGCGAGTTTTTCGTGTGGTACCGTGAAAGATTGGGTTGCTCACGATCGTGCCATCGCCTAGCGTTCCTACTAGTTGATCGGTATCATCTATCTTGTATTGTTTGTGTAAGTTTGTTTATGGGCCCATAACAATAGATGCTTGTTCATTGGTGCAAAATGGTATTCATTCCCATCTTATTCTCATGTTATGTTATGTTTTCTGCTTTCTTTTGGTGGATCTCTCCATGCAATCTCTCGCACATTCTCATGCATGATACAAATAAATGTTAACAATTGACTGGCCATAGAAAAATCATTATATCTAGTTCTGCATGTATGCTATCTGGACCTATCTATTGAGTTGCATGCACCAGCCAGTTCACCCAAAAGCTTAAGCTAATGAGGAAAGGTGGGCAATTCACTTATATTTCAACACTCCCCCTCACGTGCAGGCTCCCTCAGGCCTAGGACGTGGAATAGAAGTGGGCTGCAATTATTTTTTAAATTGCGCCAACCGGGTCTTGAACTCGAGACCTCTTGGCTCTGATACCATATTGAGTTGCATGCACCAGCCAGTTCACCCAAAAGCTTAAGCTAATGAGGAAAGGTGGGCAATTCACTTATATTTCAACACTATCATGTTGTATGCACCTTTCACAATAATTTTATACCTGATTGTAAAGGCTTGTAAAATGTCTTAAGACTTATTGCTTTGATCTTGTGTTTGTTCTATTTGTTAACACTGGTGAATTTCCTTTTAAGATATTTATAGTGAACTCTTTTCATTATGCTTTTATAAAATGAAGCATCAGGACGTTCTTATCGCCCTTTTCAATAATATATATCAGGTCATTCCAAAATTATGTCTCAAACAGTGATCCTGACAGTTTATCAAGGCTCTGATGACAATAATGGTGGCAGTGAAGAGGATGACATGATGGAAGATCATACCAGCACCAATTGATTGAGTACAAGAGAGTGAAGTTAGCACATGATCCTCTCATACTTTTGGGCTCTTTTGGTTGAAATGGAATGGCTGCACGGTTACTTTTGGTAACTAGCTGTTGAAGCTTGAAACTAAATCTTTTGCTATTGCGGTACTGACTAGCCGAAAGGCTTATGCATATGATGTGTTGCGACTTAATGTAGGAACAGATGGGACCTAGCAATATATAGATGGGCTACACCTTAGGATAGATGGGACTTTTAGCAATATATATAACATTATTATATATATGGCACTATCACCTTCAAAGGTGATGTAATGGTTGGCTTTTGATCATGGATATGTTTGTGCTAAAATGAGATCCAGGTTGCATATATGTATGTACCAATGGTTGTATTTCTGTGCTAGCTGGTATATGTGTGTGTGCATTTGGAATTTGTATTTCTATGCTAGCTGATATATATATGTGTGTGTGTGTGTGTGTGTGGTACAATTATATTTTCATAGGGGTTTTGCATTCTCATGAAAATGTCTGCTCTAGTTCAACTCAATTTTCATGACAGTGTTGTACTCTCACAAAAATGTTCGTTCCTGGCGGTTTAACTTAATGTTCATGACGTTTTCACACTCCCATGGAAATGAATTTTTATGTCGGTGCATTCAAATTTTCGTGACGGTTTCTACTCCCATGAAAATTATGTTCAGTCGGTGGAGCTCAATTTTCGTGGAGGCTTTGAACCCTCATGAAAAAATTTCGTGGCGAATTTTTATGTCGGTACATTCAAATTTTCGGTTTATACTCCCATGAAAATTATGTTCCATCGGTGGAGCTCAATTTTCATGGAGGCTTTGAACCCTCATGAAAAAATTTCGTGGCAGTTAAGCACCATCACGAATTATTTTCCTGTGAGTCAACCCCTGTCATGAAATTTCTTGTGCAATCTGGCCAGACCATTGTTTTCCTGAAGGTCGCCACCACCACGAAATATGTTTGTGACGGTTCACCGCCATGCAAAATTGAATTTCCCTGGCGTCAGATTCGTGAGAGCTATTGCGTGCAATTACAGGTCACGAATTGTTTTCATGACGGTTTTTTTCACTTTCGTGATGGTTTTTTAACCCTCACGAAATTTTTGTTTTCTGGTAGTGGACGTGGACGAGTTTTAAAATACTGGCCAGAGTGTGAAATCATGTGCTGAAAAATTGGCTTAGTAATGAAATTGGCATTGTAAAGTGGTTGCGATCATAGCATATGTTGTTCATGTGCATGTGCTGTTTGAGATGATTAATTGATATGCTTGTGATAGCATGATAATGATTTTGCTTGATGCAGCGCACTTGTGTGAGTGATTGCATGGATTGACTTTGATAATGTTTTTGCTTAATGCAATGCACTTGTGTGAGTGGTTGCATGAATTTACTTTGAGTCAAGTCGTTGACTTGTGCTCGGATGTGTTTCGTGTTTATTCATGTGCAGGTGTTGCTCGAGAGTGAACGTGGTCGATGACGGGACCGGAACTAGATTCATGGAGGAACCGAGGTTCGGGACTAGGTTCTGGGAGGAATCGAGGTCTTGGTGATCGAGGATGTCATGCGGGACGTTCGAGCTAGAGAACATGCACATGGAGGCTGGTTAGTCACGTAATTACAACATGTAGGCTGTACATGCGTGCAAGAGTTATTTTTGGCCATGTTGGGCCAGGTTGAAATGTATACAGATTCTTTGCATATTAGAAGTGGAGTTGTATTCAATCTCTTTATGTTTGCTCAGTATAAATAGGGGGAGGTGTCTCCGGTTTATGTGAGCCAAGATTTTAGGGTTTGTACTCTTTTGTTTGAGTATCAGAACCAGATAAAAAATCTTTTGCAAAGACTTGTGTTCTCGGCAACGGAGAGTTTCTTTGCGACTAGATAATATCTATGCATTGCGGCAACTAGCTAATTGTGACTGCAAGTGCATGCATGCTTGAGTTCCTTCGCCGCACACACGCCAAGATAGCTCTGGCGGTGTGATTCGCGAAGGCGACCACTAGAAGATTTCCTAGCACATGCATGCGTACGATCGAAGAATTCGTTCCCTATGCCAAAGTATGGAGGTCCTGCGCTTTGAAGTGTTTCAGTCCGGCATATTTGGCGTAGTTGGTTTACTGTCTGGAGTTTGGTCCGTCGTAGTTGAAGTTCTGAAGTTTGGTCCGTTGCATAAGGGAACGCATCACGGAGTTTGGACCGTCACAAAAGTGTCATCTTGTAAAGGTAATATCTCGAGATCCATATATCCGATCGAGTTGATTCTTTTTGTGTTAGCTTTGGAATTAAATCTAGTTTCTACAGTTAATATTTCACATCAATCCAACGGTTAGATCTTTCGAAATCTCAGTTTTAGTGAACATATGTCAGTCTGTCTCGTTTGGTCCGGCGTGAACTGATTTGGTTTTGCTATAGTAGAAATTTGGTCCGGCGTATACGTGAAACTCTCTGTCCAAAGCGAAGTTTGGTCTGGCGTACATGTGAAAATTTGGTCCGGCGTACAAGTAAAAATTTGGTCCGGCGCAATAAGGTTCTTGTTGAATACAAATTAAGCGATCTCGAGTTTGTTTGGGGTGTTTCAAAAACATAAAATTTAATTTTAGCTTCAAGCAATCATTCACCCCTCCGATTGCTAGATTAGTATATTTCGATCCTACACGGAGTGATAAAATTAAAAAAAAATAAATTTCTAAAGCATCTCAGAAATCTCATCGAGATTTCACCTAATCTCATGTTTTTTTACTAATTTTTGACTTTTTTTGACCGTATTTGGTCCAATAACCCTTAAGAAAGTCATCTCCTATAAAAAATATATTGAAAAACCGAATTTTTGATAATTTTTTAAAAATTATTGGATTTTTATAAAATTGTACATACTTTATCATGATATGAAAAATTTATTGTACCATTCTAAGAAGTGTAGGATCATACAAAAAATGTTCAAAATAATTTAAATTCATTTATTATCTTTAGAAAAATAAAAATAGAATGAACATAATTGGGACACTGACCTTGTTAGAATTTTATAAATTTTCTTATGTGTGATCACGATCCAAAATTTTTATGAGAGCTTAAGAATTGCCTCAAGACTATTCTCTAAAATTTTTAAATTTTTTGTTTGCTCAATCAAATCTATGTATGCATTGAACTTTATTTCTTATATTTCAAAAATCACAAATATAAAGAACTTAAATGGTACAGTGCATTTGTATAAATTCACTAGAGTGTGATCATGATTCAAAATTTTTATGAGATCTTAAGAATTTCCTTAGAACCCTTCTACAAAATTTTCAAAAATTCTAAACCTTTTTTTATTGTTAAAGCAAATCTATGTGTTGATCATTAGGATTTTATTAAGACGTAGCACTGTAAGAATTTTTGGAACTTCTTAAGTCTTAATAATCATATGAAAATTTTATAAAAATATTAATGATACATCAGGACTATTTAGAAAAAATTTCAAAATTTTCTAATGTGGTTTGTACCATTTTTCATTAGTTGAAATTTGTTGGTAAGGCTTTTATCCGGATAGTACGACTCTGTAATTTCATCATTATCTAAAAATTTTATGGAAATATTAGTGATGAGTCATAACTATGCACAAAAAATTTCAATATTTGCTAAAATGGTTTGTTTCATTTTTCATTCTGCTCAAACTTGCCGATCAGTGTTTTATCAGGATAGTAGCAATCTTTAAATTTTTAAAAATTCCTCAGATTTGATAATCATCTAAATTTTTATGGAGACATCACTGATGTATCAGGAACCTTCACAAAAAATTTGAAAATTTTTAGACATCGTTTGTGCCATTTTTTGCTTGGCACAATCTGGCTGAGATCTTGGCAAATCTCGACGAGATCTCAGTAAAACCGGGCGAGATCTCAGTTTTCTCAGTAGAAAAAAATCTAGATTTAAATTTTTTATTTTTGTATTTTTTTTGGAATTTATCCAAAATTCCAAGATCTCGACGAGATTTCACTCTCTGGCTAGCTCCGAGATGTCGAACGAAAACAAGATTTCAAACCCTGGCTACATGTGCATGCAAATGATCGACCTAACATCCATTGCTGCATACTCTACAGCATACTTAAGAAAAGAAACTGCAATCAAGTGACTTGAAAATGTTCGACATTACATCCGACTCAAAAAGCAGGTGCTGAAATATACGAAGGATGTACATAGTAAAGGGGAACGGATAGACTACTTTAGTATAAAATCAAAATTTTTTACTGTCTAACTAAGAAGCCACTACAAGTTATAAATTACGGGATTACCACTAGACACGTAGATCCATACACTACAGGAAAACCAACAATTTTCGTCGGCCAAACTTTATTTTCGTTGGCCTGACAAAAGCCGAGGATTAATCCAGATATTTTCGTCGGCTTACCCAGAGCCGACGATTACTTCATGTATTTTCGTCGGCCTAACATTAGCTGACGATTAATACAAATATTTTCGTCGGCTATATTTCTAGCCGACGAAACTAGAGTTGTTAGGGCTGCCACGGTTACTATGTTTTCGTCGGCCCTAAGCCTAGCCGCCGAAAATATAAGTATTTTCATCGGCTTAAGTATATACCGACGAAAACACTTGAGTTAGGGTTAGGGCACTCTGCGACGGACACTAGGTTTTCGTCGGCTCGAACTCTGGCCGACGAAAATAAACGTGTTTTCGGCGGCAACGACCAAGGCCAATGAAAATACATGGCTTAGTTACCCCCGCGAAGCCCTGTCTGTTTGTCTACTCGCACACCACAAACCCCGCACACCCTCGCCCCCTGGCATTGCCTACGCATCGCCACACATCAGACACACAGCTGGCTTCGCCTGACTCGGCCTGCCCGCCCGCCGCCTCAGCACCGCCTCCCCTGCCGCCCACCTCCAGCCACCGCCCAAGACTCCCCTGCACCGCCTCCTCGGTGTCTTCTCCCTCGCGCAGCAATGGCCGCCTCCTCAAGTTCTCCGATCGGCGGCGGCGACACCCGAGGCCTCCTCCGCTCCTTGGTGCCTCTTCCCGCCACCTCTGGTCCTCGCTATGAACCTTCCCGACACGGTAGTCCACTGAGAGCAGTGGCGGCGCCCACATCAACCTCAAGGTCAAGGGACAGGTCTGCCTCTGCCTGTTAGAACTGCTTCGATTTTTTTGTTTCTGTGTATTTGCACGAGAAGTGATTGTTTTGTTGTTTCTGTGTATCTGCACGAGAAGTGATTCTACTCAACATTGTGCAAGGCAATGTATCTGAGGTGAGAAAGTTTGATGGATTGCATTATTATCGATGAACACAAAAGCACTGCTTGATGAATGAGGAGCGTGTAGACCATTCAGATGATAAAGATGCTAATTCAATTGCATGGTCCATCCCATACTTTCTTCTCGCATGGACTTTTCGAATAGTCAGAGGTGCTTAATAGAGTGCTGAGACACAATCTGTGACCTTCTAGTTCCCATGCTCCACTCTGCAATTGACATGGGATCCATGAGAATTAATTGTTTTTCATATAAAGGAATGTCAATTATTTGTTGACATGGAGGAGCCCTTTTTCAAGATAGATCGGTATCGTCATTGCAGATATTGTATGGCAACAGGTCAATGATAAAAGTAGGAGAATAATTGGAGAACACTGGATCTGAGCTGGGGGCTAGTGTGGGCCATGGCTCCCCCATGCAAAAAATTTTTAATTACCCCCTCTATCTTCCAAACTCAATGCATGATGTTGCTACTACAAAAGAACTAATTCAAAAGTTAAGGGATAATGGTTGACTAAACTCTTAAGTAATGTTGTTGCATTTGCAATAAGCATGAGATTTCTATTCTCGATATGAGCAGCTTTATGTCGACTTTATTCGATCACAGAGACGGGATGAGACTTCGGTTCAACATCACTATCAATATGATATTTTTACAGTTGTGTTGACCAGCCAGTTACAGGAGTTAAATAGCGATTCCAAGGAACAAGCAACTGAATTACTTATTCTTTGTAGCTTTTTGGATCCAAGGAACTCATATAGGTCATTCAACATTGACAATGTGTGCTTGTTAGCTACAAAGTTTTATCCTTTAGATTTTCAGAACAGGAAAGGATTAACTTGAGGCATCAATTGCAACATTATGAGCTTGATGTGCTACTTAAATCGAGTTCCAAGACTTATCAAATATTGCTGATCTTTGCCAAAAACTTGTAGAGATGGAAAATCTAAAGATTATAATTTGATAGATAGGTAATCTTTATTTACTTGTGTTTAAACTATAATTGTCCTCAACACTCTTATTTTCTATATATTAATCCCATCGCCTCTAATTTGCGTGTTAATTCGACTTGTCCTTACTTTGCCTCGTTTCAACCGTGAACAATGTAAGCGTGCTTTTTCTCGCCATGAAACTCGTCAAGACAAGACTTCAAATAAAATGGAAGATGAATTTCGAGAGATTGCTTGATAGTCTATATTGAGAGGATATGGCTCTAGAGTTTAAAACCGAAGCACTTATAGATGATTTCATTGCAAAGAAGCGCCGATTTAGATACGGTTTAACTAAACTCTTGCAGTGTGTTACTTTCCTAATTCCTCTAATTACATATGATTATGGATGATTTCAATGTAATACATGGCTAAATTATCCTTTACATATATTGATTTCAATAGATTAGTTTTTCTATTGGCCCCTCAAAAAAAAATTCTCGCTCGGCCCTCGAGAACACGATGCCAGAAAAATGATTTAGTGAAACCAAGAGACTCATACAGATGCCATGAAATGCCAGAACAATGATTATGCACTTAACTCATAGTTCTAAAGGCAAATGTTTGCAATGCCAAGTTTTATAAGCTTTAGCTCTTAATGCTACCTCGTCCCCGCCCTAATTTCCTAGTTTATAGTCATTTAACATCCAAATAGAACAACTAGTAAAAATTACCACTTGAAGGCCGAGGCTCATTGACTATATCTTCTTTCCATATTAGGATTACCTAGGAAAATGCCAACTCGTGATTGTTTTGTTGTTTGTCAGAATCGTATCGCACTCTCTTAGAATTATGTCGGATTGGGTTCTGCTTTGGGGTCTACATTGTTTTCCAATGTTGTTTATATGTCACTTGGAGGTTCCCTACATATTAAATTTGTATTAGATCATGTGCATCACTAATTTGGGGATTGAGAAGAAAAATGCAAATAGATCTATCTTTTTCTTGGATTGTTCATGATGTTGGAGAACATGAGGATCTTTCTTGTTTAATTAAGATGATAAGTTGTTGGAGGATGAAAATGAAAAATGCAAACCTAATGCTTAATTAGATAACAATTGTGACTTCTTTTATTGTTGAATGGACACACATGCATGTAGATAATTTTTGTACTATCATTTTTTAATAGAATAGTATCAAAATGGGTGATGATCGAGCATGGATGTACGGTGGCTAGAGAACAATGGGGGATCACACGAACGAATGGGTAGTGAAGACACAAGCTTTTGTGGATCATGTTTTCTCTTTGAATCCACCTGGTGGTGTAGCAAAGTGTCCATGTAGCAAGTGTTGTAATTTTGCTCTTAAGAAGGAGGAGATCGAATTAGACTTGTGCAAATATGGATTCATGCCCAGTTACTTGACTTGGTTCGAGCATGGCGAGTCACGATTGGGTTCTACATCTAACAAAGTCGAGGATTATGATGACACGGAGGATAGAATGGATGATATGGTGGAAGATATTGGTCGACAGTACATGGATGAACAGGAAGAACGACCTGCTGAGGTAGAAGAATTTTATAGGCTGCTTAATGCTTGTAATGAACCTCTGCATGAATTTACCAAGGTGACCCTTCTTGCGGCAATGACATGGTTGATGGCCATCAAATCGAAATACAACTTGAGTAAAGATTGTTACAATGATCTGATCAAATTGATGTGTGATGTTCTTCCAGAGAATCATAAGTTGCCGAAAGATCTTTATCGGTCCAAAAAAATGTTGGCAGGTTTGGGGATGCAATACAAGAAGATACATGTCTGCCCCAATAATTGTATATTGTTCTGGAAGGAGAATGTAGAACTGACCCATTGTCTATATTGCAAAGAGTCTCGGTACATTCAAGTAATGGACGAGGTGGGAAACACGGTAACAACAAAGTCTGCAGCCAAAGTGCTACGTTATATGGCCCTTAAACCAAGGCTGTAGTGAGCTTACCTATCTAATTATGTAGCCATTGTTTGAGGAGCTGAAGGAGTTGTGGCAAAGTGTTAAGACATATGACAACAGTAGAAAAGAGACCTTCAACATGCGTGTGGCTTATCTTTGGTCTATCCATGACTATCCTGCCTACGGCATGTTTTCGGGGTGGAGCACGCATGGTCGGTTGTCTTGTCCGATTTGTATGGGTGACACAGATGCATTTCGTTTGAAGCATGGTGGCAAATTCAGTTTCTTTGATTGTCACCGTCGCTTTCTTAGTCTTAGTCTTAGTCACCCATTCAGGAAAGATAAAAGGGGATTTAAGAAGGATGTGACAGTTAGTAAGGGTCCGCCGAAACGTTTAACCGGAGATGAGGTTGTGGCATGGCATAGTGAGTTGGTCGACATGGAGAATGGGTATGAAGCCTTCAAAGACACACATAATTGGACTCACATATCTAACATATGGAGCCTGCCTTATGTCACTAGTTTAATCCTCACGCATAATATTGATGTTATGCATCAAGAGCGCAATGTCGTGGAAAGCATCATTAGCACGTGCTTCGACTATAATGATAAAACAAAAGATAATGTCAAGGCTCGAGAGACTTGTCTCGAATCAGAATCGCCCCACCCTTGAAGTGACGGAAGGTGGAAAGAAACCTCATGCTCCTTACTGTCTTAAAAAGTCAGATAAGAAGGAGATTCTTAGATGGATGAAGAATATCAAATTTCCAGACGGATATGCGGCAAATCTAAGACGTGCGGTGAACATCTCGACTGGTAAACTAAATGGCCTAAAGAGTCATGATTACCACATCATCATGGAAAGGCTACTTCCGGTGATGTTCAGAGGATATATGCCGGAAGAAGTGTGGATACTGTTTGCAGAGATCAGCTTTTTATAGGCGCTTGTGCTCTAAGATAATAAAGAAATCAACGATGAAAGAATTGGGGAAGAATATACCAAAGGCTTATATGCAAACTTGAAAAGGTGTTTCCACCGTGTTTCATGAACTTAATGCAAGATTTGTTGGTACATTTACCGTATGAAGCAGTAGATGTGTGGGCCAAGGCAACATCGATGGATGTATCGACAGAGCGAGCCCTCAAGAAACTCAGGCCATGGTGTATCGACAGAGCGGCCTCAAGAAACTCAGGCCATGGTGGGTAATAAAGCACGAGTTGAAGGGTCCATCGCGAGGCGCATTATCCGAAAGAAATATCCTACTTCTCGAGCCATTATTTCATGGAGCAAAATGATGTCAATGCTAAAACATCGTGATACCACACCTCTTTCGGAACAAGTGACGGTCGTCTTGATATATTCAAGTGGAATGGAAAAGCAGTCGGTGATAGTTCCCCTCATGAGTTGACTCAAGAGGAGTGGAATGCTGCCATGACGTATATGTTCTACAATATTGAGGAAATGGACGAGTATTTCGAGTAAGTACAATTCATTTAGGTGTAAATTAGTTTTGATAACTATATTGCAAATAACTCATGCCAATTGTAGGTTGTTCGACAAACAAGAATGGAGGTCAACCCAAAGGCCTACTGAAAAACAACTAGACAATTTACGACGCTACGGTGTACGCGGTGGCCCAAATTTTGTGACCTGGTTTCGAAGACATGTATAGATCCTATCACACTTGAACTAAAGATATAGCCGTACGATAATGTTTGTAATAAATATATAACTTTTGCAGTGCCAGAGAGATGATAGTGTCCAAGAAGATTTATGTCAATTGTCTCGTGGGTTCACAACCGCAAGGAAGTTTGTGCGATATGATATCAATAGGTTTCGTTTTCGTACGACACCCTTTGAAGCTACCCGTCCGCAAGTAGCCACGGTGAATAGCGGGTAGTAACTACTACCGTGGAGTGCGGATGGTCGGCAAACCGAGTACTACGTGTTCTTCAAAACATTATCGAGATCAAGTTCAAGGACCAAAGGATTTGAGTGTCGCTTTGTATTGTGATTGGTTTGACAAAGCAGGATACGATGCAACGATAAACTTGGCTTGGTAGAAGTTAAACACTAATCACGACTTTCAGCTTTTGATCCATTTGTGCTTGTTCAAGATGCCAAGCAAGTGTATTACCTCCCTTATCCGTGCTCTAAGCCAAGTCTTAAACCATGGTGGGTTGTGTATAAGGTGAATCCACATAATCACCGCACAACCCCGGGGACGATGAGTATATACCAAGTGAGATTGATGCATTCCAAGAAGATGACCTTCCAAAGAACCTTTGAAGTAGATGTCGAATACAACTCGATGATTTAGTTGGTGACATGTGAAGCGAGGAAGATAGTCTCAGATGGAAAGTTAGGAAGAGAAAACATGGACGATCGAATACAACAAGTAATTATTTCTATATATTGCATTTTTCATGTTCATATATATATTGCATTTCTAATGTTTACATATTTATATTTTATGTCTATGTTCTAATATTTCATTTGTTATGTAGGATGAATTCATTTTACACTGCTCGAGATTAAAGAAGACTAGGTCTTCATCTTCAAGAACCCATCTTCAAGAACGACGGCTCTTCATCTTCAAAAGGCGCCACTAGCATTTTCAAAGGAAGTACCTCTCATGAAAGCAGAAGGCGACAATTGGAGAGTTGTCTAAGAGAGGCTCAGGAGCAAGTACTAGAAGAGAATGATGAGGAGCAAAGACTGGGGACGACAATGGAGAGGATGAGGCAGAGGAAGGTGGAGACATAGCGAGGATGAGGCGAGGATGGTACGAATGGACCGGTCTTCGTGTTTTATTTTTATGATAACTTACTGCATTGAATGTTTTGTCTCGCTAAGTAACTTCATATGGATATAAAATTTATATTTTTAGGTATAGAGGAATAAGCGTGTTCCTCCACGACATGAAAATCGACAACTCCGTAAATGATAAGACCAATTGGTGATAGGTTAGTAATGATTACAATTTATTTAACCTTGTATACATATGTCCGATTGTGCAAATATATTGGTTGCAGGTCATGGGATGATCCTTCTTTACGGGACAAATAGGACAAGGCGAGTTAATGCCACATTAGGCTCTCTTTGTCGGCACCATTACCCCGATTGGTTGAGATCGATTTGTGTCCCTACCACTTTGAAGTGGGAACACTATAAGGTGACAATAGACAATAATGGACTAACAGCAAAGACAGAGGGTGTGGACTGATTTCGGGTAAACCTTTTCAAATCATGGTCATCAAGTTAGTTTTTCTGCTTTTTGTCACCAGAATTAATACATTTACTTGTATTGTAGGAGAGGTATCGCTGATAGAGGGGAAGAGGAGGAGTCGGAGCACATTCCAAACGTGTGTTTGAGAATGCCGCTACGAAGGTAGTAAAAGATATGATGTCCAATGCTCACCGCAGAAGCAAAGTGAGTGCATACCGCAAGAGGCATCGTGGAGAGGAAATGAATAAAAACTTGGTTCTTCAAAAATCTACCTTCAAGCTAATGAGTACATGCGTGTTCCGCCGAAATGTTAGTCATATGAATTGTGTGTATTTCAGATGGCGCCATTGAATAGTTGCTTAATTTAACCGCTAACATTGTAGGTTTAATGCGTGTCCTGATGCATGGTCGGCACTTTTTGAGTACTGGGCTTCTGAAGTGTTCATTGCAAAGTCGAATAGCAAGAGAGTGAATCGAGAGTCGGGCTCAAGTGTTGTTCATACATATGGTGCCGATGGTCATGTTCATCTAGCTGCTGATCGTTATGCTTATCATGCTATGTTAATAATTCATTTTCTTTTATGATCGGCGTAGTAGCGATTAACATGATTACGTGAAGCTCGACTTGGGAGGAGACCAAGTGCGATTGAAACTTACGCTGCAGTGGCACAAGGGGAGCGACTTTCACGCACCGGATCAACTTTGTAGCCAGAGGGCGATGGCGGATGCCTTGGTTAGTCAATTGCCTTTCTTTATTGTGTTGCAAGTTATTGCTTTTCTCAACGTGAACTCGTATGCATCGCATGCTAGATATGGAGATGAGATGGCTCGAACCCATGGTGAGGATCAGAATCGAGGGAGGAAAACATTGACGCCGCCACCTTGTATAGGAGCGCGTGGCAAGAGTCATGGAGGTTTTCCATGTTCAATGGTTTATTGATTCTCTCGCAACTCGAGACTTGATGAGGGCGTTTTGACCTCCACAACTAGTGCACGTGCTGCTCGTGAGGCTCAGATGCGTGATGAGTTGAGATGAACAACGCGCTTCGCTTGGCTCAACATCGCGATATGATAGCCCAAAGAACAAGAATTCATGAGGCAACAACAAGAATCCATATCCGCTCGCACTCACAAATGAATATAAGTTCATTTCCATACCGCATATAATTAGTGATATGAGTAAGACTAAGATGCTTTCAAATTGATTATGTGCAATTATTCCACAGAGAGTGTATGTCTGCTACTTTTGGAAAATCCTTCAATCTTCTAGCATTTCCGCCCCATTTTTCCTACATTTATGACCGCATCCATCTATGGTACTATATTTTCCAAGATTGTTCTATTATAAAAAATATGAAATTCTTGTTCTCAGATATGTTGTTGTGGGGTATGTTTGTGTGTGCATGTGTATATTTACATCCAATTACTAAAAATGCATGAAACCTATATTATAATGAGTAAATTAGTGGTCAAAGTTTAGTTGTTGGAACAAGAACTCTCAATATCCCATACATCGTAAATGGTCATAATCTTCCAAATTTAGGACATTGTGTTGTTTTTTCTTCCAGCTAGGAGGTCAATGTGAGTTAGAAGTCACCGCAAAAGGGTTAGGTATTAGTAAATGTGAAAAAATTAGTCCAGCACCAAATCTCCCTTGTGTGTGTAATATCGCAAGCGCTGGCTAGGTTTTGGCCGTTGTTGTTTTCGCTTTTAAATTTTCGGAGTTATTCCTGGGAGTTAAGTTATGTTGTCGCGAAATTTCCAGATGTTATTAAAAGTTTTGGACTTCTTCTCAGATAGTTTGGCGGCAAGTTTGTTTTCTTGTTAATCGTGATTTCGCCAAGAATTGAAATTATTTGGTTCAAGGCTAATGGTTAAAGTTGGCATTTGGTTTTCGCTTTTATGGAGGAGCTTCATTTTTTTGTTCCCAAACCCCGTTGATTTGTGGCATCCATTGTTGGAGTTTTTTAAAGAAAAAACAGGGATGAAATCCTAGCCCTTAATCTTCTTTTCCTTTCCCGCCTCGCTTCTTCCTCACTCCCACCACATGTTTGCTGCCTCCCACTCGAGCCCTCACAAGATCCAGATTTTTTTCCCCGACTCCAACCCCGCCGCCTTCCCGGTGCTTGGCCTTCCTCAAGATCCTCTCTAGGTCGGGCGGTAGCAAAGAAGAAGGGAGCCGGCCCCAAAGAGCTTGAAGCGGCAAGAAGAAATTTCAAAGAATTGGAGCAAAGCAGAGCGGCCTCCCTCCGGCTCGCCGCCCTTCCCTGCCTCCCAGAAGTCCCGGCCACCACCTTGTCATTGCCGGCTCGCCGGGCCTGGGCATGACTTCCCCGAGCAGATGCAAGGTTCTCCCACCTCCCTCTTTCCTCCATGGGCCTTTGAGGTAAAACCCTAGGAAATGAGGATTCAATTGGATTGCATGTGTGGTGTTTGAGGTAATGCCTAGCTAGGTTTTATAAGGTCGCATTGATGTTGGGTGTTCATAAGTTTATGCTTTGAAGTTTTGAGATCGGTAGTGGTGCATGCATAATCATGATTTTGCTCATTAGAAATTATATATATATATATATATATCTGTGATTGATTTCCCAACATCGATTGAGTGTCGGGAATCTAAGCATTAGGTTCTTTATACCCTTGTTTTTAGTTTTAGGAGATTGTGATGCGGTGATGTATGTTAGTCGCTGCATTGAGACCTTGGTTTATGTGCTCAGAATTTTGATTGATGCTTAATGAGCTATTCATCCGTGAGTTTTCTCAACAATGACCGCAAGTTGTAAGCTCCGCCTTAAGGGTCAAAGAATGGAATGCTACTTGTTTTATGCAAGTCGTTTCTTAACTTCCTAGGGTATTGTTTGTTGCTATGTGATGTTTACATGTAACTTGATTACTTCTAATGGTTGTTGGTCGGTCGCTTGCTTTTTATTGTTCTATTGAAAATCTGATAATGATTAATATAGATATCATCAATTGTGAACCGAGCTATGTAATCGATTATGCATATTACTTCAATTTCTGTACTGTGGGCATCTAAGTGATTGAGGTCTGTTTCGGGTTGTCTCATCCCTTGTATGCGATCCAAAAGCTTAACCTCTTAAGGAATGTGATTAGTGTAAATATATATATATATGGTCAGTAAATGAATTTCGCCGATCGATGATGTTAGAATCTTGTATTATTGAGATAGGGAGTAATGCCGATTATTAGAGTTTTATTGCCATCTTAGTGGTATTATTCACATGAGGAATGGGTTTTGAGTATTGTGTTATTTCTCTAGGGTCTGAGGTCTCTAATACCGTGAATCGGACGCCGCTTATCGCCGATGTTAAAGGCAAGTGCAACCCTAGAGTGTTATTAGGGTGTTAAATGCTTTGTTTATGATAAAATTATGAAACTTCTAATGATGTGGTTATGTTTAATAGCATGTCTAGAAGTTGTTTTTATTATGGTGATGAGGATGGATGGATGTTAGCAAACCGGTAAGTAAGTTATTCAATTCCCATTTATTGCATTGCATTACTTAAATTGTATTAATGGGTATGGTTATGTTGGGGCAAGTGTAGGGACAAGCTTGCACTATAATCACCTAGTTGGTCATATCGGTAAATTTAATCTACCTTATAGAAATTATGTGATGCCTTTCCTAATTTTATTCATGACTTTATTTACTCTCGAATGAATCACGGGGAAATAGCAAGTTAATTGGTACTTCCATATTGGTTATGGCTATGTGTGGTGAAAATGAATGAGGGATGAAATGCATTCACGCCAATTGCATAATTGCATTCATGATGGACGAGGCGCCCCATGTTGATGCGGGCTCGGTGCTCACCCGTAGTGAGCACAAAAGTCCTATTTCAGAGTCCCATTCATCGAGGTGAATGGGAGCGAGTCAAGAAGAGTAGGCCCGCCACGGATGGGTGGATTGAGGGTGCACACCGACGGTGTGCACTCACTATACCAGATACGCTATGACAATGTGCATTATGAGCATGCATGGTGCATTCATTTTATGATTCATGAGAAAGAGGATGAGAGCATAGAAGCATTGCATTGTGTGTTGCCATTGTTAAATATTAATTGCCGAGAATGGAAATGATAGGTCGAGGGTTGAGTCGTGGACTCATCCTCGAATGATTATGGAGGCACGAGTAAGGTTTAATTTATGTTTTCGAGTTGATGGGGTAAGTAGGGTTAATTTCGCTCCTTTAATGGATAATTTCAATTAAATAATGGTTATAGAAATTGGTGAAGTAGTAGTGTTCTTACGCTTTTGAAGTTATATGAATTCCAAATTGCTCCCTTTGTTTAAGGATGTCAAGTAAAGGAACTATTATCGATGTCTTGAAGTCGTTGTATTCTAATCTAATTCATTACTTTTCTTACTTGATTGCACTTTGTCGAAGTCTTGGACTCACGCTTGTTTGCTTTCGCTTTTTAGGTTCTTTGAAGTCGCTCACCGGGATGGGAGTAGAGCACATGCACGGCTTCTGGCCACCATCAAACTAATTAAATCGATTTGTAAAGCCTAGTGTGATTGTCTCGAGGTTGTAATATGTGTTCGTTGAGGAGTAGATATTAATTTCCATTGATGTGAGATTGGTTAACTAAGGACCCGCTAGTATGAAATCATATACCGCAATGTTTTCTCTCACGAGTGGATGTCCTAGTTTCTAGAGAGGTCATGCCGAAATTTTGTAAATTTCGTGACTTAGTTTAAATTGGTTTAGAGAGTTTCAAGTCGGCTTTTTTTTCAATCTTTTAGTAGAGGTAAAATGTTTAGTGACTCGCTTGTTGAGCTATTAGTTCAATGGCACTTCGTTGTCAAGTCTATTTATTGAGTCTTGTTTGGGACACTCGACCAAGATGGTTCCGTGTGTTGTAAGTGTCATTTAGGACGTTTGGTAGCATTCGAGGTGTGTTTGACGCCGGGGTGTTACAGTTGGTATCAGAGCGGGCTTTAGGTCCGTAGCATGTGAATTTAGCAAATTACTCTAGCGTAAACTAAAATTTTGCTTCGTGAAAGTAGAAACATGCTTTAGGGTGAACCTTTAAAATATGGCCCTAGGCCAGTAACCTTAAAACTTGATGTAGAATGGTTAAATAATTTAAAAACTTGACACACTCTGATGCACAGTAGGAAAGGGATGGGTTATTATTGTGATGTGCTGCAATGCTTATTTTGTGATTGATGCTATGTTATATGTTAGTCCAGCAGAGGTTTGATAGCATATATTATTGCAAAGTTTATAAAGTTATTGGTTTGACTAGTGGGATCGTTTGAGTTTCTTTTGTGCCGAAGGATTTGGGTTGTTCGTTTGGGCTGTGTTACGGCCTCGTTGGTCGGTGTCGCAGTTAGAGCCGGCACCGGAGGACTCATAACCTCATGTGAGGAGAGCCATTGTTCCTTTGTCGTAAATTAGAGAGTTGATGGAATTGCTTGGGGTTTTATCTTCTTTGGTCTTTGTGGGTTTAAGTCAAAGAAGAGGGTGTGGTGTTGCGCCTATTGGTTGATGGCGGGAAAGACATGGATTTCTTCGTGTTGTCGCTTCTCCGAGTTGAAGTTTTGGATTTGGGGTTTTAAAGGAAAAAAGTGTTATTCAATCGATTCGCTTTTCCTTTCCGTGAATTTATTTGTGTAACTCCTTCCTTCGTGGAATGTTGGAGTTGATGATTGGTTTGAGTTCGTTGAATGACAGGATTGAGTCCTCGTCATTTTAGTTGGCTTTTCCAGAAGAAATCTTGTGGCAATCGTGGTGAGTTGTGGTTGGTTGAAGATCTTCCGTAAAAGTTTAATAGAAGGATTGTGTTGTTAGGTAGTTGACCCTAATTTGCTAGATGTTAAGGACTCTAATGTTGGTCTTGGTACTCCACTGTTACGAGTGGAGGAATGGATATGGTGTTTGAGTAAGGGTAGTGTTGATTCTCGATGATGGGAATAACAAGTTTGGTTGAGGAACTTGTTTTAATTAGGTGAGGGATTAAATGGATTCCGAGGTGTCCTCAAGTGGTCTAATTGTGTTGATTAATAATACATTTCATAAGTTGTGGCTAGTATAACCTTAAGTCGAGATTGTAATTAAAGTGCGGAGAATTATTGATTGAGTATTTTGGAGCTTGGTTTGCTCTTTAGCAAATGGATGGCCTTAGAGCCATTTTTTTTGGTGATTTATGTCATGAAGACATTGTCTAAATTAGTGGGGACTTGAATAGTTGCTCTAATGTGTTCCTTGTGTTATTGTTAAATAGGAAATAGGAGGGCAGCTAATCTTGCTAAAGGTTGTTTTGAAAAGCGATCACCTAAAAAAATAGGTTAAGAAATGGTGTTGATGGACATGTTGATTATGGATAAAATCTCAACTCGTTCCCTTGATATGCATCTTGAGGGAAGAATTGGTTCAACGTAAGTAATAACCTTTTAAGCGTGATGTAATCAATGGATGAAAGGTTATGAGGAAGAAAGAGTTCTTAATTATTATTTGGTGTGATGATAGTTTTGGACTACTCCATTATTGAATTACGCCATTCGTGGTCGTGGGCGTTATTGGCTCATGATATAATTATGAATCTACACTCAGCGCAGTATGAATGGATTGTGCCTTTTAGCACCTGGACTTTGTTGTCTTTGAACTTGTTATCTAAAAGAAATGAATAAATATAGCGGAAAGCGTTGGAAGCTCTTGAGTGAGAGATAATGGTATCAATAGCTCGATTGGAGTTGGATTTAAATAAAATAGGAATGATCTTTGCGAGTGTTCTAAAAGATGAAGTCTCTTGTGGGTATTAAAAGAGATTCTTATTGGTGAAATGATTTTTCGTCTGGGAAATGAAAATTTCCCCTCCCTGTTGGGAGAAAAGTGTTGGTTTTTGGGTGATATCTTTCTTTTGGTGAAAGTGGGTTGTTTCTTTTCCAAAAGTGGAGTTTTGTTGTGTTGTTCTTAATCGAGTGTTTCCTCGATGTGAAGTTTTCCTCCATGGGGTTTGAGGTGATGGGAAATGCTTTATGTTGTTACTGAGAATTTAGTTCTCCCCCATTATTTTGTGACCGGTTTTGAAGAAGAATTGTGTGAAGTTCCTCTTCTCGCTTGAATTTCTCCTTGTGCATTTTATTGCTTTGAATTCAAGTTGAGGAAAGTGGTTAGTTTTGTTAAGCAATTGAGATTTTCTTTGCTCTCTAGTGTGGGACAAGAAAATGCTTGGACGTGGGTTCATGGTTGAGTGTAATAGAATATTATGCTCTTTGATTTATTTGTCTAAAGTGAATGGTCCCGTTGTGACTCTTTTCTTCGAGTGATTGTCGCTATGCGAGACATGTATGAAGAAGGTAGGGTATGATTGTGTATTGTGATGGAATTGGGATTTATGCCCGATTGGGCGATTCATTTTGATAGTAAGGAATGGCTTTGGCCCTGTTGTCTCCAGGGCATCTGTTGGAGAGATAAGAGTTGTGTTTTGGTTCCTGGAGGATTCCAGTGTTAAAAGATTAGAAATAGTGATATGTTCGAAATTGGTTAGAAGCTTGTTGGATTGAAAAGCCTTGTGTGGCTCGTGGTTTAAGCTAATCGATTCCGTGGGACAGCTATGATATGGTGGGCTAACTGCTCGATGATATGGCTTGATAATGGTTATGTGGTTATAAAGGTTAATCAATGAGGAGAGATGTGAATCGGGTTTTCTTAGTTCTTAGGGATTCGAAGTTTAGAACCCCAACTGCTCAATCGAATAGGATTCAAAGTGATCCGTGAAAAATTGGTTGATGCTTAATAGAGTGATGTGGCTTGTGTTAATCATGTCATCTCGAGTTTGTTGATCCGTGGAGGTAGAGGTTGAGAGAGAGGGAAAGTTTTGGTGAGTGAAATTGAATAGGAAAATTAGAATTGAGTTGGAGACTAGTGATATGATCTTCCTAAAAGAATCATTGGATGATTGCAGGTCGTGACGCTGAACCATTAATGAAAAAAATTGTCTCGAGTTGTCGACGCTTTATGAGAATGGTATGGATTGAGATTTTGGCCGCTTGCCCAGATCTATGGGAGTTTAAGCTGCTAGAGTCAAGAATTCTCCGCTGAGAAAGTGCTTAGGGATTCTGGTTTAAGGAAACTATTTGGAAGTGAGAACGCAAAGTAGATTTGGTTTAGCCTTGGTCTTTGAGTAAGACATGGTCTTCGGGTCTTGTGCCATGCCAATTTAAGGAGGTAAAGTGAGTGTTGATTCGAAAAGGGGTGGAATGAGTTAAGTTACTTGCTTCTTTATTGGGAAAAGAAGTGGATTGAATTTTGGAGTTCCTTTTGCTTGAGTAATACCCGGATTTGTTGTTTCGGGTATCCTTGTTTTGTTTTGTTTCCGTTGTTTGTGTTGGATTTCTTGTTGTGGTTAGAATTCGAGGTCTAATTCGCTAAAGGGGGAAGAGGTAATAACGCAAGCGCTATTAGGGTTTTGAAGTAGACATGTGACGAATACTTATACTAGGGGTACCCCACAGCAAAATGGGATTATCCCTAAATATCGGCCAGAGCGCTAGATGGATCATCTCAGGCCCAACTCCGATCAGAAGGCCTCAATTGGGTCACAAAGGACCCTCGGCCTCCACCGCGACCTCCGAGAGCGCTCCGACCGCCTCGGCCTGACATTCTCACCGGCCCGACCGCCCCAAGTCTGAGGATTCCACAAGCACCGATCGACGCAGATTGATAAGCAAGACAGCCTCTGACCCAACCGCTGGTCGGGGCCCCGGCGAGCTCCATCTCGGCGACTCCGGCCACGTCATCGAATGACCTCGAAGTTGGTCACCTGCCATCTGAACAAGACGGCCTTGCAGGGATAAGGCGATCCTTCCCGAGACAACACAGAGGCGCCGCCCACACAACGTCAACTTCTGACAAGCACACAGAGGGGCGGGTGCGTGCCTTCTCGATGGAGCGTCGCTAGCTAAGGCTACCAACAGAGCACCGCTGGCTAAGCCTGCCAACCCATCATGAGATGAACAGGAACCTGTCAGTCATCAAGACCGAAGACCAGATCTCCAGGGCATAGCGCGCCCCAACCGCTCTTCTCTCCTGAGTCCCGTGTAACCTGCCCCCTCCGCCTATATAAGGAGGGGCAGGGTCTTCGGGGAGGAGAGAGGACTCCTTTTTCCTTTTCTCCCAACTCGGCCGGTGTTTGGGAGCCCCGAAGCTCCCAAACCAGTTCCCACTCGGACGAGCGTTCGGGGCCTATCCCGAGCCCTCGCTAGGTCAGATGTGGTCCGCCGCACCTGCAACAATATACACCACCACCATGAACTCGAAGTAGGGACGTTCAGCCGAACCAAGATAAATCTCTGCCCCGAGTCAACCATCAAGGAGAGGGAGCGCGCCCCTTGACTTATTAAATCTACTTGCCGGTTTTATGAAACACCGACAACATGCAACTTGACAAGCTTGGTCACATATCCATGGCTTAAAAATATTGGTTCCTAGTTTATGCCATGGATATACTTGTTTTCCTTACGCTATTAGCATCCAAAGGTCAATTGTAAGGCAATTTTGGTCCATTCATGTGTTAGGATATAATAGGAATTCAATCCACTATTTTCACAAAGGGTATATCAGACACACCTTTGTATGTCAGACTAGTTTACTTTCTTCGTACCTATAATGAGTTGAGGACCCAAAGGTTATGCAACATCATGATTAGAGACAAACTACTCCTTCATATAGCTTCGATGGAAGTTTCCACATGTGTGAAAACCATCTCGAGCAAATTGATATTGTTTAAATGGTGGCACCGATTCAGCATTGTGTCGCGGACGCCTAAAAATGCAAGTGCTTCAAGTGGCAATTCTCCGCAATCTGCTATCTCAATGCTCTTATAGTTTCGAGTTATGTGGCATATTATAATTTGTTGTTCCTCTGCTTTAGGATTAATATGACAACTTCGCTGGACCCGGGTATGTAATGCTAAAGTAGGGAATAACTAAAGGGTGGTTCTTATTGTTGTTCTCAGAAGCAACTAGTATTCGTTGGTACTACCAAGATGATGTGCTAACAAGATGATGAAAACTTTTCGTTGGTACATCATACCGTTGATATGCCCTTTAGAGCCTCCATGGTTAATGTCAAGAGTACTCAATTAGAAAACGTACAGTGACAATTCATTCTAACAATGGTGCGCTTTTGACCAAGTCGATAGAAACAATTTCCAAAACCTTGACCTCGCTAGTCTCTTATTTTTCTTTCCTCGTCATAGCTATTTTTAATCACATCGCACCAAGTTTTCGGTGAATTCTTGCTCACATAAAAGTGGGAATTTTTCAACACTCAAATACATCACAGTAAAATGATAGTGATTCCTAAAGCTGAAGTTTTCAAACAGCCGTAAGATTTTCTAGTAAACAACATTCAACTATAAGAAGATACCGAGTTGTAGCATCACTAGAACATTTGAGGAGGAGGCGGAGTCAAAATTTTCATTTCATCTCTATACTTGGCAGATCCCGAGAAGCATAAATGTAAAGAAAATTCATAAACATGGATAGAAAACTAAGAGATGAACAAAATATGTTTGCTAGAATGTTGACCAGTGAGACCAAATTCTACATAAATACTTATTGAAGTAACTATAACAGTGAAATTGATCGCTAATATTGATCCAATTCAAAGTTCAAACCATGAGAGTGGGAGTGAGGCGGGAGGGGCAACCACACGGCATTGAGCCGATGCGTGAAGCAGGGGGGCTTCGTGACTTCGTGAGGACCGTGTGGCGGCGCAAGTGCGACGGAAGAAGAAAAGCTCCACGCGAGGGTCTTGTACGTCCGCGAGATGCAGCGCGGGACCTCGAGTCCCAGGGCAACGCCCTTAGCATATATGATCCAGAAAGACATCTCCAAGAGCCCTAGCCCCCTCACCGCCGCCGCCTCTTGGCGGATCGCCGCCGGTTCACGCCTTCAGTTACGTTGCGGATCGGAGCCGCTTCCTCGCCGGCTAGCCTCACGCCGAGAGGCCGCGCCCGCGAACGATCACACCGAAGGATACGGATGCTTGTGCGCCGAGTGGCCACGCCGCCACCAGTGGTGGATCGGAGCCACGCCTCGCCGGCTATTGGCTGGCCTCACGCCGACAGTCGCGCTTCGCCGAGCGACCACACCGGAAGGATGCGATGCTTGCGCTGCCGAGTGGCCACGCCACGGCCGAGTGGATGTGCCGGAGGAAGCTGCGCCATCGCTGCGTTCTTTGGCCGGTGCTCGCCACCACCGAGCGAGAGAGGACACGGCATTGGGGCGCCGGGCCGCCAACACTGAGGAGGTGCCGCTTGCCGAGATAAGGACTAATCTCGGACTACTCTTCGCTTCAGCTTTCATCTCTTACTAGCGTTGTTCATACATTTCTTTTGACCTATGTCATCTTAGCATCGATTCGCGGATTCGCTTAGGCGACACAACTCATTTTTAGATGCACTCTATGGACTTGATGATCGTGGTGCCTATTGGCTAGTTCGCTAAACTGCCATCGTGAGAGTCGAACATCTAAAATTGTTTGTCCGCCTTGAGAAGGTGGCCGCTATGATTGGCTAAGATTAAGTGGTATGGCGGCACTAGCTCGAATGAGGGTGGTTCCATCATCGGGATCTCCTAAGATTCGACTTCAGTGGAGAAATCCCTAGGTCGACCTTTGTTGGTTGTGCTCGCAATGGCCTTGTTGAAGGCATTGTTTTGTAGTCTCGAGGATTTACTCCGAGGTGAAAACCTTTGGTCCGACCTTCACTGGTTGGATCATGGCAATGACTGCATGTGCGACGAGTCCTTCTTGGAGGCATTGTCATTGGAGAGCTTTTATCGCGGTCCAAGTGTTGCTATGATGGTGGATAGCTTTGAAGACAATATTATGTGATGTAGTTTGTCGAGACGGTTCCTTTGTCTTTTCTTGTGTGTGTGTTTGGTCGTGTACACCCTAACTGTAGAGGTCGAGTCTTCTTAGTATAATTGTATCACCTTGATGTAATTTACTAAGATTAATAAAAGCTTCCTTTATCGAAAATGAGAGTGGAATAGAGGAGAGAGTAGCACATGCTTATTTAAGTGACTGTCTTAAGACTTCCTCTCATTTTCAACATCATACATGTGGGAGAAAAGACCCTGACATACAACTAAATTGTTGAATTTGTGGTCAGCACAAAACACATCGCTTATCATCATAAGTCAGCTGCCAAAGATTGAAGACAAATACACATCGCTTATCATCAAATGCTTACACTAACTATTTCTCTCCTTATATGTTGTAGGGGACTGATGGCTCACCGCAGCTCAGAGGAGGTGATGGGTCACAAAGTGTCATGCGACAATAGTATACCTCCGGTGAATGAGCAATTTGATGATGTCCTAAACTTAGGTGGAGGCTCTAGTTAGTCAATTTTTTTGTTGGTTTGTTTCACATCGTTAGGATTTGCTTGGTGACGCTTTTGATATTGTTGACTTGTGCGACAAATGATTGGAAGTCCTGTTTGGATTGCATGTATGTTTATTCGCTTTGTGCATTTATGCTATCTTGTTTGTGATATGGATCAATCGAATTCGTTTCTATATATTGTGACCGTTCAGATATATTGTGATGTGGTTTGTATGGACCAAATGAATTTGAATTTTATTTTTTTTTTTGTCAGATCCACTATTTTCGCCGGCCCACATAGAGGCGAAAAAAGGATCACTATTTTCGTCGACTAAACTTCAAAGCCGATTTAAAATATGATCTATATTGTCGTCGGCTAACCTTCGTGCCGATTTAAAATATGATCTATATTATCGCTCGCTAAACTTTAGGCCGACGAAAATATCCTTATCCACGTTAGCTCGCCCCGTCAGTCGTGACGCATTATATGTTCGTCGGCTATATTAGGCCGACGAAATCAAGAGTCGCATTTAAAATGTATTGATTTTCGCCTGCTTGTTGTCGTCGGCCAATTTTCGTTGGCTCAATATCTAAAAAACAACCATTTTCATCGCTTTTAGGATTATTTTCGACGGTTCTTAGCCGACGAAAAAATGTCAGTTTACTGTAGTGTATTGTAACTTCCAAAAAAAGTTTCAATGATAACAAAGTTGATTTGGCAATTTTATAAAATTAAAAACAAAATCAATTTAAAAACAATATTATCAATGTCGAATTTTTAAAAATAAATATAACTAATAATCATCTAAAATTTTTATGGTAGTTCCCAATAATCATTGAATACACTGAAAATGTTTAAAATAAAATAAATCTTATTTGGTATCTGAGAAAAATAAAAAACCAAAACTAGAATTTTAATACAGCTGTCTTGTCAGAATTTTAATAATTTCTGCAGAAATATCTTCAGCTGAATATTTTACAGTATGGTAAGAACTATGTCCAGATTTTTCAAAAATTTTAAAAATATCTAGGCAAGAATAATAGCTCATTAAATGAGCTAAACCCTATCCTGTCCTGAACACGGAAAAGCCTCTTATAGGTGGGCCTCCCAATCTTTTGACCCCACCTGGCAGTGGCCATCCAGCCTGGTTCATCGCCTCTGCCTTCTTCTCCATCAAGCCTTCTTCACTCCTCTCTACCAAAATCTACCGCAACAGCAGCCCCATCACCTCATCTTCTGCCACGACAAGACCAAAGCTTCAGTGAAGGAACCCATCGCGCCGTGCAAATTCAGCATTCCTCTGGCGTCGCTATCATTGACCAGAACATGCCCGAATGACCTAGCCTCTCGTTACCCTGTTTCTTCGCCAATTGCTCATCGCTTTGCTAATCCTTGCCACGGCAGTACTCACTAGCCCATTTCGCTGCCATGGCAAAGGATCGACGCCCAATTCCTTGCCATGGAACATCTCAGGCAGATTCTTGCGGCGCCTCACCTCCCCTTTGCCCGAGCCCTGCCATGGCGAAGCGTTGCTGCTTGTTTCGCTGCCACGGCAATGAAATCAACCCAGAATTTCTACCACCGCAACTCCGACTCAATCTCGATCAGCACTGTGTGAACCCAAGCCTAAACTTTGCGGCGCCATTTACTGACCATCTAGTCATCTGTAACCTGGCTCGTCTCTGTCTCGCTTCTGTCACAGCTATGAATCGCCAGCCAATTCCGTGCCTCGCCCCATGCCTTGACCCCGAAATCACCGTGCTTTCATCTCTGTCGCCCGAGCCAAAACCTGTAGCACCGCCACTCTGTTTAACTTACGGCACCGCGCAAGCACTACGTTCCATCGCCTATAAAGCGAGCCAAAGACCCCCACGGTCTCCCTACCACTCCTTGAACCATTCTGCACCTTTTCCCCAACATTGCTTGCTCACAGCTATGCCCAATTCTTACTGGAAGCCACCATAACCGTCGACATTCCCCATTTCGGCCAAACAAGTATGAATAAAATGTCATAATTAAAAGGCAGGTCATGTAGAGCTGATCTCAAAACATTCCTAAGATCAAAGTCATATTAGTCAGCAAAAAAATCTAATTTGAATCAAGCTTATCAAAGACTTCATTTTTCATATATATGTAAACCGAAACATTAATAACTTTTGCGGATAAAAGCAAAATGATGCCAAACCAGTTTTAAGACACTTCGGGGGTCATAACCTACTAATACTATAAAAATGATTGCATATCTATGTAAAGTGCAGTCGCAAATCTAAAAGTCTAACCCTTTTTATCATGAACCTTAGAAATATATAAGATTAAGAAATGAATAGAACATCTTGGATAAACATTAATACTAATGGAATCAGCTTAGTGAGGCAAGACTATCCTATTATGTAGAAATCATTCTAATACAACATGCTTTACATCTGAATCCTATTAAAAGTGTAACCCTACGTGTTATAAACTCTAAAACCCGTAATATAAATAAACAAACTTACATAATAAGAAGTAAGTAATTATAATATTTTTATCACCGTAACCTTCGTAAAGCTCTAATCTTGTGCTCTATAACAACAAACTAAACCTAGACCCTGCCATGTTAGTTTATTAATTGTTAGTACCTCTAGCTTAATAGAGATTAGTCAGTCATAGCCGTGCTAAGCAAGTATTAAAAATTGTACATTTAAACCTATTGGAATCTCGAAACCTCAACCCTATGTAAGCAAATACAGAAACATTTAGGGATTAAACACTTGATGCACATGATTTACCATAGGGTGACTAATGTCTTAGTTGTATTAATACAAATAATTTAGCCTCTTGAATTTGTGAAATAAGGAAAAGTAATCTATAGAAAATAGGAAACCGTATCGTCGCTTAACCTAAAGGTGCTAGTAGTATATATGAATAAAGGACAGAATAAAATGGGAGTACATAAAATTTTGAAACCCTAACCCTAAACACACATGTTTTATGTAGTACGTTTCTATTTGATTTCTTTTTTCCCTTATTAAAATTTGTTATTTGCTATATTTCTGTTGTATGACGTGTAGAACCTGCCGTCATTGATTCCATCGTCAACAACACCAACTGCGACCACGACTTCGTTGTAAATAACAATTAAGCAAGGCAAGCACCCCCTTTGATCATATTGATCCCAATATTTTATTTTTATTTTATTTTGTCAAATCAATTTATGCATGAGCTTATTTACTGTAAATTACCTATTATCTCATGGAACTTTCTTGATAAGTATTGAAATGTGAACCTTAATAACTATAAAATAAGGATAGACAATACCTAACGTTAACATAGGTATATGCGATTACATATTAATCATTCTTAGCCATAACGTTAGATAATCAGATTAAATTGCTTCTTGAGAATTAAAAAAGGTTGGAAATGACATTAACGGTTACTGGTATTTTGGTGTAAAAACTCAAAATAAAACTATGGTTTTGATGTGGACGATAATTGGCAATAGCTGGAGGTGAAGGTGTTGCACATAGTGTAGCGGTAGGTTATCTCCCTATGTCAGATTAAGGACCAAACGTAGTGTTGTATGATCCAAGGGAACTCTGTATAACCACAAGCGCTGATATTGGACGGCCTTAACCTATTAAGTTACGTAGATTTAGTTTTGCACATTGGAAGGCTGGAATAGTATGGGTTCTCCAATTAGTTTTGCTTGAAGGGGTGCCCTCACTGAGTTGTTGGGAATAACACTTGCTGATACAACGGTACATGCCTTACTATAGGGAAAAACATGTGTGGTAAGGATGGACTATCATATCTTTGTTGTGAGTTTCTACTGCTATAACAAGTATTTATCATCACCGAAGCTGGTGCAAAATTAGGTCTATGTAATGTAAGATTATGTCATGACTCTCTGTAGCGCACCAAAAGAAGTGTGCTAATATCAATTGCACAAAGAGTCAGTCATTACTTGTGGGTAAAGCTGTACATCTCTGTATAGTGAATTTTTTTTGAAAGTCATGCCCACAGTTATGGGATACTTGATGGACTAATACTAGTTAGATGTTTTGTTATTTTCAAAATAGCTTGGTTATATCTGTTATGCCTCATGGTGGGAAAGAATGGTGATGGTAGGAATTGGACATCTCGATACTCACACAATGGAAGACTGTGAGTTATTACTTATGCTTTACTTATTGTTAGTTTCATATCAGTCAAATTGCTTTTACAAATTCCGTTTGTAAATTACAACTTGATTTACAAATTCAATCTCGCTTTATGCAAATTAATTATAGAAGTCTCCTTTGACATAGCCTACATTACTGTATTTTACAAATGCCACCTTAAATCTTTCTGAGTACCAAAATACTCAACCTTGCTTAATAACAGTTTTAGAAGGAAATGAAAATGAGGCTCCAAAGATTACATTTCATTGCAGGATACGGGAACTTCAATGAAGTTATCTGTAACACCCCGGCACCCCACGTACCCTGAATGTTACACCCTCAAGCACCAACCATTACAAGACACCATAAATTTTATCAAAGCAAGCTAACATACTAGTAGGCTGCTGAACTTAACTAAAAATTTCAGCAGCATCTTCCCTAAAACTCAGACATCCACTCAATAAACAAACAAGACAACAATCAATATGATCAATATATATAGCAATTCATGACATCTAACTAGTCAATAGAACCAAATAAGCATATAACATGGAAGAACAAGTATTCCAAAAAGGCAACCATGACGGAAAAGAATGAAACTACACAAAGAGGACACAACATAACCAAAGATATAGAGATCTAAGCCATCAACTATTTACAAAGCTATCTATTCAAAAGCAGATTTTTTTAAGCCTAACATCATTTCTAAGAAATGTGGCAACTACCCTAACTACATGATAGTCATTGTGGGTGAAGTAATGCTAGCCCGTCTTCCAAAATGCCGCTCAGGAGGTACCTAAAAAAAATAAAACATCACTGAAACAAGCGTGAGTTCGTACAACTAAGCAAAGTGTACCATATTAATACAAATAACTTAAAGCAGAAGATTAAAACAATTATAACATGATAAAACCTTGGCACATAAGAGCAACATTATACTTAACATTCCTTACACTTGCACCATGCCATACACATGCATGCTCAAAATGCACATTTTCATAGCTAATACCGGTATTGCTAGGTGCTCACCCGTCGGTGTGCACCCTCTCATTCCCGTCCAGCCCGTAGAGGGGTCTACCGAAGTAGGACTTTTATGTCTCACTACGTGTGAGACATAGAGGCCCACTCGGGACACCTCTTCTATTATGAATGCACAATTGCAAATGAAATGAATAACATTGCAAACCGCATTCTCATTCCCATAACAAATCCATAAGTATTGACGTATATTCTTTAAATTCATACTCATAGCATTTTCATCATCACAAGCACAATCATACTCATAATATCATGTAATGCAGAATACTAGCAAGAAAGTCATAAATTCTTCTAGCATGTAATCTACATGATACACTTGCCTTTAACCTCGAGGAGTGGGGTGGCGTGAGGATGAAGCCACTCCTAAAGCTACACCACCTAAAAATAATATTTGCATACTCATTTTTAAAACTATATAGACCACAACATCACATAGCGCATCTACGCTCTATTTTGAAAACAGTCCCAAATCCTAGCTAAAGAAAATCTGGACAGCAAGCATAGAAATTAGCATATCTCCTAAATGGCTAAAGAAAAAATTGAGTTCTTGTACTCTAAATAACCAAAAGTGGATAATCTACAATTATTCTACAGCCATTTATCCAGAAGATGCATTACAAATTTCCAGATTAGAGATGAACAGAGATTACATGCATTAACTCTAGTTCTGGATAGTCTGTACTAAAATGAGCATATTTCCTAAATGGTTAAACAAAAAATTGAGTTCTTGCACTCTAAATGATCACAAGAGGATACCATACATTTATCCTACAGCTATTCATTTAGGAGGTGGCTCTAAAGTCCTCAAATAGCACTCTGAATCTCAGTCTAAAATCTAAACCTTCAGCAGCTTCAAATTTCAGGACAGTATACTTAAAAATAGCATAATTATTGATTCTTGAATCCAAATCAAGAAAAAAGGATATTTTCTTAAACTATAGGAAATTTTCTAATTTTCTCTAGGCAAATAAAAATTCTAAATCAACCTACATCTAGTCTTAAACAGCAGTTCAACATTTCAGCTACCAACACAAGCATCATCAGGACAGCTAGCACTAAAACAACCATAACTTGTTCTTGGTCTCAGATTAAAGGGGAAACGATGAGCTACAACTTTCTCTATAGCCAAATATTCAGGAAACGCTTTTAACTAGCTCGAAACATAACCCTAACGAACAGGTAATGCACAGCCCGAAAATAGAAATCTTCCCTCCAAACCTTAGAGCCAATTCTCCCCCCAAAATCTTCACAATCTAAACCCTAGAACACCCATACCAGCTAGATACCTCTATTAGAACAGCATGCACACTCCCAAACCAAGAAATCCTCACCTCCTTTACTCACAAGGAAGAAGAAGAGGGGAGAGCTGCTGCTGCAAGAAAGGAAGGAGGGAGGGCGCCGGCTTGGAGGAACCAAGGGAGCCGGCTTGGGGAAGCACCAGGGAGGGGAGGAGGAGGCAGTCGAGTGGGGGAAAAAGGAGGAGTCGGGTGGGGTGAGGGAAAAGGAGGAGGGAAGGGGAAAAAAAGAAAGTGGTGGGGAGAAAATTTCACCCGCGACAGAAAAAATTTTATCTGCGACATTACACTATCTTTCTAGGGATTATACCTTATCAGTTGCTTGAGGGTTGGATGGGCACACTACAAGACTTTGCTTCTTTCTATTGCTATATGCTCTGAATTGTAAGAATACATTGTATAAATAGTTTCTGCTTTAATAATATTGTGTACGATGTGATTCCAATTGTTGTAAGATGTGTACTAGTCACTGATCATAGGACTAGTACTGTATGCACATAGATTCTTATTTTAGCATTTTATGCAAAAATGAGAGTCCTTACATCTCCAGCTAGATCATCCATCCCTATAGCTGAATCCTCCTCATTGCCGGTTGTCGCCTTCCCCACCGTCGATTCTTCCTCTACTACTTCGGAGCCACCTCGTCCCTACTCCATTCAGCTTCGCCACCTCCCGGTTGGCCATGCTCTACCTCCTCCCCCGACACTTGCATCGCATCCTCCCCTAGTTCCCCGACTTCTGTGTCTATGTGCTATCTTATATGCATACTCTCTTATTCTTCCATGGATTGATGTGATAATATTTGTGGTGGATAATTTAGGATCTACATGACATGTATTTAAGATTCACATGACATGTTTATACTTAATTTTAAAATTACATGTATTTACTCTAAGGTGCACATTTATGCATAATTTTCTGATTTACCGTAAGGTGCATGTTTATACTTAATTTTAGAATTTACTATAAGTTACTTTAGAGTCTGGTCATGTGGATTTTGATATTATTTTTCAGAGTAAGGTCTATGGGTATTGTAACACCCCGGGGCCCATACGCGCCCCGGATGCTACCAACCCTCTAAACTATTAAGACCGGCTTATAAACTAAGCCACCGAAATTTACAAAATTTCGGCACGACCTCTCTAGAACAGAGGACATCCACTTAGCAGACAAAAGAATAGCAACAGTTATGATATCATTCTAGTAGGTCCTTAGTTAAGCAATCACACACCCAACATAATTTAAGAAATCTCATTACGATGAACAATAAATTACAATCACATTAATTACATTCAGATTTGACAAATTGGTTAAATAAATTGCTGGAGACCGCAGTCGTGCACGTGTTACTACTCCCAACCCGATGAATCAGTTTCAAGGTACCTAAAACAGGAAGCAAACAAGCGTGAGTCCAAGACTCAGCAAAGTGCAACAATAAAGAAACGCAACCGAATCAAACGAAATATCAATACTTTGAAAAGTAACATATTCAAATACTTGACTGAACTTGGTAAATAAATGAACCGGAACCTGATTCCAAATACCACAACCATCTCAAGAATTATTTAAACTTTACTCATACCTCGATAGCCACTTTTGGATGAGTCCACGACTCAATCCTCAATCTATAAATACCATTAGCTCCACGATTAATCATTAACAATTTCAATTCGCTATCTTCATGCTCAAGTGCACAAAACATACAAAAGAAGAATTTCATATCCATACATCGCAATCAACTCATTAAACATGATTCATCATTGTCAATGCAATGCAGATGCAAATATGCTTGCATGTTCATATGCTCATCTCATTTCAAAATTCTCATCTCATTCCACCATTCTCATGCATATTTCACCATTCTCATGCATATGATGCATCATTCTCATGCATATGATGCATCATGCATATCTCATCTCCTCTTTTAGCACATATCGGTATTACCGAGCACCACCTGTCGATGCATGCCCTCAAACCCAACCATCCCGTGGAAGGGGCCTGCCGAAACAGGACTTGCCCGCTACCCAGTAGCAGGTCCTGCACTTAACACCGCTCCCATCCACGCCAGTGGATGGGACTACGGGGTACGATCTTTGAGCACTCCGGATTAGTCATATACTCCATATGACTTTCTCACCGACCTGGCTCGATGCACTTGTCATGAATGCACATATGCAAATGTCATTCTCAACATTCAAATCACCTTCTCAACACTCATATCCATATTCTCACGAATCTTATCAACATGGTCACATCTGTCATTAACACTCGCACCAAAGACATAATCAATTTTTCATAATCGCAAATCAACTATTCCTATTAATCCAACCTCACTACTTCATTATTCACATTCACCTATCATAGCAGTGAGCAATTATACGGGGTCCAACAAACAACCCACAAAGCATTCAACCCAAAGATGCGCTTTTCATGAATGCATAAATGCAAAAGCCATTCTCAACGTTCATATCCACAAGGTCACATATATCATCAACACTCACATAAACGCCACAATCGTATATCATGACCACCAATCGAGCCATTTTCATAACTCAAATCTTATATCTTTTATGTTCCCATTAGCCTAATCATACTAGGGAGCATCATCATGGAATATATAAAATGTAATGCATGGCATATTGACAAGGCATATGGTTCATCAATCGACACACATAGCAAACAAACACTGATACACTTGCATATAATCTCGGTTTAAACAATAGCATAGCCAATTAACCATTCTCATTCATCACATCGCATGCAAAATCAAACATGAAAATATTAAAATAACTCATGGATAATTGTAAGATTGCGAAACCTAATGGCCACTTAAGCCACAACCGATACAATGCACTTGCCTTCAACTTCTCGAGACGGTGTGGTGAGACGAGGTTGCCACACCCGGGGTCACACCACCTGCACATAGATATAGCCCACTCAAAACACGCCTAAAATCATCACAAGACTCATAGCTAAGTCGGTTTCGCAACCCACTCCTAAAACCCGAAAACAGCAAACTGCCCACACGGAGCAGCACTCGGAAAAACGGTCATAACTTTTAGTCGGATGAACGAAACCTAGTGATTTCAGTCTCTATTGAAAGGTAATTCGATTATCTACAACATTTTCTATAGCCCACCAACCGGGAAAAACACCGATTATTCTCAGATTTGCGATTTAACAGCAGACGAACATAGTTTAACTTGTTCTGGACAGAAATCGGTAAAATAGCCATAACTTTCAAACGGCTGAACGGAACTTGATGATTTTGGTCTCTATTGAAAGGTAATTCGATTATCTACAACTTTTACAATAGTCCGACCCCCAGGAAATGCTTGTAGAATTTTCAATTAGCAGTTCTAACCAAGGACGAAATTCTGCCCGAACAGAAAATTTCCAATCACTCTAGTCTCTCCAATCCCCAACCCCCAACATCTCAAAATCTTGAATCCTAGCCAAGCAATAGCACAAACACCTTGCATGCAAGCTAAAAGGATCCCCACTACCTAGGGTTTTACCTCAAGGAGGAGAGGGAGGTGGGGGGAGGTCTGCAGCAATGCCTCCTCGCCTGGATGTCTGCTGCCTGCGGCGCAGGCTGCTGCCTGTGGCGCTTGCTCTGCTAGAGCTCCGGCAGGGGATGCCAAGCCAGAGGGGAGTGCGACGCCGGCCTGGGGAACGCCAAGCCAGAGGGGAGGGCGCAGGAGAGCACCGCAGGAAATGCTCGGCCAGGAGGGGCGCAAGGAGCCAAGCAGGAGGCCGGATGGGGAGTCGGCAGGAGGAAGAAGCATCGGCAGGATTGAGGAGAAAGAAAAAGTGGCAGCGCCCCCAAGCAAAATCTCAGCCACAAACACTAGGAGAAGAGAGAGATTAGGTGAGGGAGGGGAAATTCCCAAAAACCCCTCCTAAAAACCAAAAATCCAACTTTTAATCATTAGCGCGAACCAAATTATTAAATTCTTGGTGCGAAACGACAATTGTTAGGATAGACAACCTGTCGCAAAAAAACTAAACGGCACGGAGAAAATACCCATCCCGATAAGTATTTTCACGGAAAAACTCAAAACCTTTAATAAACTGTGAGGCGACAAAACTTTTCTCCAGAATAAATCCTTGAATCAAGAAAATGAAGGCAATTCCGGCCAAAACCCAGGAAAACAATTTTACGGTATTACACTCTTTAATGTAATTCGACTCTAATTCAACACCACAAGAACTCCAACAAGAACAACGGAACCGATCGATAAAGCGAAGACATCCAAAAGAACAAAGGAAACCCTAGTTCAGATTTCTCCTCATTAGTTAACCTTTATAGCCACATAACCATTAACAACTTCGATCAAACCGAATATACCACTATTTCTAACCAATTAACGCCGGGATCCTCTAGCAATCAAAACACGACTTTTATCTTTTCAACAGGATCGAAAATCACTTTTTTTTACTATTGAATTGATTAGCCCCACAGGGCAATAATCAAATTCCCTCATAACACAAAATCGAACTTGACCTTCTTTCAAACTTGTCTCATACAACGAGACAATCACTCAACGAAAAGGTTTGCAACCAAACCATCCATTTCCGACTGACCCACATTGAGTCTAACCCCTAAAACCGAGGGTTCCGACAAACTTACGGAAATAAAACATTTAGCGACTGATTCCACCCAAAAGAATTTGAATCGACATCACAAGGCTCCATCATAATCCACCTTTAAACTACTTGAGGTCAACGCCTAGCTCATGCTAGGATCGCAAATCAATACCAAACTACACTTAGTTCTTTTCTTAAGAGGGTCTCACCCTCACAATCTTTCACTCACATAATCGAACCCAAGAGTTTAAATCCTTACTATACTCAACACGACACCACAAACAGTCATAATCTTTAACTCCAGCTAGAATGCAAAAAAGATACAATTCTCTTTAAACCAATAAACCACATACATCACCTTGGAGAAAATTCAACAAAAACCCATGATCGCTCTATTTCCTTTCCTAAGCCAAATCGCAAAGGCAAATTCAAACCTCGAACATCTCAAGAACCACTTTTATCATTTTCGAATCAATGCGATCAGATTTACATCGGGGAGTACTCAAAATAAAAGAGAGACTCCACGCAACTCTTTGACAGAAGCTCTCAATAACCATAACAACTTAACTTGCTGTCATCAAAACAAAACTGCGTATAACACCAAAATCAGCACTTTGAAAGAGAAAATCGATTCTCAAACCCGACATCCGAACCCACAATCAACACACAATCTCTCAAAGAGAAGAGGGGAAACTCATTCCCAACAAAGACCACTTCACTAGCCGACATCACTTATGACTTAATCATAAGCTTCACCCTTTAGAAACATTCATTAAGATCAATCCCTTTTTATTCAAGTCCAACCCCAACCGAACTAAGATTCCAATAGCTCCCATTCAAGAACTTCTAACATTTTCCATTACATCTATTTATTTCCTTTAAATGGCAAGTCCAAAAACTATCATCACACTATTCCATAAGTATGCATTCTTTCTTCCTCATAATCTTTCATCCGCTAACTCCACCACTTGGCGAAACACAACTCATATGGCCATTTCAATTGCACACCAAACAAAATGCCTTAATCAAAAGGCAACCTTCCAAATAATTACACCGACAACCCAAATTCCATAGGTATTTAAACCTAAGCTCATCTTACATCCCATTATCTCTAAAATTCTTGTACATTTAACAATAAAGGTTTCAATGATCATACTTAGCACCTTTGGGAAGCCCCAACAAGACTTAGCAAGAATTTTATAACCACTCTTCCTTGGATCACTATCTCTAGAATTTATCCTTTCAACTAATTACATCCACGCTCGGAAATGTTTTCACCAACACTAAACAAATTCTACCCCCATCAACTTATTTAACAAGTTCCTCAACCAAACTCGTTATTACTTCTTTGACACAATCATTTATAACCTTACGCAAACACCATTTTCAGATCTCCATTTGTAACCGTGGATCACCATGACCTACAAACTACTTCTTGCCATCTATCCAATTAGGGTCGACCACCTTACCCCAACAACACAAACATTCTACTAATCCTCTACGGGAAGATCTTCAATCACCCACAACTTACTCTAACTGTCGAATTTTCCTTTCCAGAAAAGCCAACAAAAACTTCTAAAGAAACTCGACTCTCAAAAGACTTAGAAAATGACAGGGCTCAAGCCATGTCATTCAATAAAACTCCAAACCAATTATTAAACTCCAAAATTCCACGAAGGAAAGGAGTTATACAAATCAATTCACGGAAAGGAAAAACGAATCGATCGAATAACACTTTTCCCTTAAAGCCCCAAATCCAAAACTTCAACTTGGAGAACGACATCATGGAAATTCCATGCCTTTTCCCGCCATCAACCAACGAGGCGCAACACCAAAACCCCTTTTCTTTGACTTAAACCCAAAAAGACCAAATGAGTCAAAGCCCGGAAACTTACTCCATCAATTCTCCCATCTACAATAGAAGTACAACAACTCCTTATAAATTGGGAGAACAACTAACACAAGAAGGAATCCATAACTTTCTACGCAAAGTAACCAAAGAGGTGCAAAATGATACTCTTTACTTTACCACACACAACAAGATTCAACCCTTGTCATGACCACAAACTCCGAAACACCGATAAATCACAAAACTCCCACGACAAAAGAGAGTCACCAAAACGAGTTTCTCAACCACGAAAAACATGAAATCAATTACTCTCCGATTTACGGCAAAGGAATTAGGAATATCCTCACCCGGGATTATGAATCCTTCGATGCTGGCTTTCAACTGCCACACCGACCAACATGGCTATACGACAGGGCCGAAATCTCTTCGGAACACGGTGTCCCACCAGATCCCGCAGAGCGCTCAACCACTTCAAGAATAGTCATAAATACTACTAGAGCCTTAACAAGACTAACATATAACATAATCACAAGTATCAACATAGCATCAGAAACAAAATAAGCATTGTAACACAATGCAACGATATCCCATCCCATTCCTATTGTGCATCGGAGTGTGTCAAGTTTTAAATTATTTAACCAGTCTACATCAAGTTTTAAGGTTATTGCCCTAGGGCCACATTTTAAAGGTTCAACCTAAACCATGTTTCTACCTTCACACAGAAAATTTTAATTCATTCTAGAATTACTCACTACATTCAAACACCACGGACCTGAAGCCCGCTCGATACTAATCAGAACACCTCGGGGCCCATACACGCCCCAGATGCTACCAACCCTCTAAACTATTAAGACCGCTTAGAAACTAAGCCACCGAAATTCACAAAATTTCGCATGACTCTCTAGAACAGAGGACATCCACTCACAGACAAAAGAATAGCAGCAGTTATGATATCATTCTAGTAGGTCCTTAGTTAAGCAATCACACACCCAACATAATTTAAGAAATCTCATTACGATGAACAATAAATTACAATCACATTAATTACATTCAGATTTGACGAATTGGTTAAATAAATTGCTGGAGACCGCAATCATGCACGTGTTACTACTCCCAACCCGATGAATCAGCTTCAAGGTACCTAAAACAGGAAGCAAACAAGCATGAGTCCAAGACTCAGCAAAGTGCAACAATAAAGAACGCAACCGAATCAAACGAAATATCAATACTTCGAAAAGTAACATATTCAAATACTTGATTGAACTTGGTAAATAAATGAACCGGAACCTGATTCCAAATACCACAACCATCTCAAGAATTATTTAAGCTTTACTCATACTTTGATAGCCACTTTTGGATGAGTCCACGACTCAATCCTCAATCTATAAATGCCATTAGCTCCACGATTAACCATTAACAATTTCAATTCGCTATCTTCATGCTCAAGTGCACAAAACATACAAAAGAAGAATTTCATATCCATACATCGCAATCAACTCATTAAACATGATTCATCATTGTCAATGCAATGCAGATGCAAATATGCTTGCATGTTCATATGCTCATCTCATTTCAAAATTCTCATCTCATTCCACCATTCTCATGCATATTTCACCATTCTCATGCATATGATGCATCATTCTCATGCATATGATACATCATGCATGTCTCATCTCCTCTTTTAGCACATATCGGTATTACCGAGCACCACTTGTCGATGCATACCCTCAAACCCAACCATCCCATGGAAGGGCCTCGAAACAGACTTGCTGCTACCCAAGAGCGGGTCTTGCACTTAACACCGCTCCCATCCACGCCAGTGGATGGGACTACGGGGTACGATCTCTAAGCACTCCGGATTAGTCATATACTCCATATGACTTTCTCACCGACCTCGCTCGATGCACTTGTCATGAATGCACATATGGAAATGTCATTCTCAACATTCAAATCACCTTCTTAACACTCATATCCATATTCTCACGAATCTTATCAACATGGTCACATCGGTCATTAACACTCGCACCAAAGACATAATCAATTTTTCATAATCGCAAATCAACTATTCCTATTAATCCAACCTCACTACTTCATTATTCACATTCACCTATCATAGCAGTGAGCAATTATACGGGGTCCAACAAACAACCCACAAAGCATTCAACCCAAAGATGCGCTTTTCATGAATGCATAAATGCAAAAGCCATTCTCAACGTTCATATCCACAAGGTCACATATATCATCAACACTCACATAAACACCACAATCGTATATCATGACCACCAATCGAGCCATTTTCATAACTCAAATCTTATATCTTTTATGTTCCCATTAGCCTAATCATACTAGGGAGCATCATCATGGAATATATAAAATGTAACGCATGGCATATTGACAAGGCATATGGTTCATCAATCGACACATAGCAAACAAACACCGATACACTTGCATATAATCTCGGTTTAAACGATAGCATAGCCAATTAACCATTCTCATTCATCACATCGCATGCAAAATCAAACATGAAAATATTAAAATAACTCATGGATAATTGTAAGATTGCGAAACCTAATGGCCACCTAAGCCACAACCGATACAATGCACTTGCCTTCAACTTCTCGAGATGGTGTGGTGAGACGAGGTTGCCACACCCGGGGTCAAACCACCTGCACATAGATATAGCCCACTCAAAACACGCCCAAAATCATCACAAGACTCATAGCCAAGTCGGTTTCGCAACCCACTCCTAAAACCCGAAAACAGCAAACTGCCCACACGGAGCAGCACTCGGAAAAATGGTCATAACTTTTAGTTGGATGAATGAAACTTAGTGATTTCAATCTTTATTGAAAGGTAATTCAATTATCTACAACTTTTTCTATAGCCGACCGACCGGGAAAAACACCGATTATTCTCAGATTTGCGACGAACAGCAGACGAACATAGTTTAACTTGTTCTGGAAAGAAATCGGTAAAATAGCCATAACTTTCAAACGGCTGAATGAAATTTGATGATTTCAGTCTCTATTGAAAGGTAATTTGATTATCTACAACTTTTGCAATAGTCCGACCCCCAGGAAATGCTTGTAGAATTTTTAATTTGCAGTTCTAACCAAGGAGGAAATTCTGCCTGAACAGAAAATTTCCAATCACTCTAGTCTCTCCAATCCCCATCCCCCAACATCTCAAAATCATGAATCCTAGCCAAGCAATAGCACAAACACCTTGCATTCAAGCCAAAAGGATCCCCACTACCTAGGGTTTTACCTCAAGGAGGAGAGGGAGGTGGGGGAGGAGGCCGCACTGCTCTGCCGGACGCCATCTGCTGCCTCCAGTCTGCCTGCTGCTTCAAGGCGCTCGCTGTCACTGGAGCTCCTAGGGACGCCAAGCAGCAGGGGAGGGCGAGGAGAGCACCGGCAGGAAATGCTTGGCAGTAAGGTGAGGGCACAAGGGAGCTGGTAGGGAGGCTGGATGGGGGAGTCGGCAGGGAGGAAGAAGCATCTACAGGATTGGGGAGAAAGAAAAGTGGCAAATACCCCAAGCAAAAATCTCAGCCACAAACACTAGGAGAAGAGAGAGATTAGGTGAGGAGGAAATTCCCAAAACCCCTCCTAAAACCAAAAATCCAACTTTTAATCATTAGCGAACCAAATTATTAAATTCTTGGTGCGAAACGACAATTGTCGGGATAGACAACCCGCCGTAAAAAAAACTAAACAAGACGAAGAAAATACCCATCCCGATAAGTATTTTCACGGAAAAACTCAAAACCTTTAATAAATCTGCGAGGCGACAAAACTTTTCTCCAGAATAAATCCTTGAATCAAGAAAATAAAGACAATTCTAGCCAAAAACCCAGGAAAACAATTTTGCCGTATTACAGGTATTTTTGTCAGTTTATATATTGATGGTTACACCAATTATAATCCTTTTATGTAGACAATTTGATATGCACATGTTTGTATGTTATTTACTATAGTGAAGGCACCTAGAATGATTATAATTTAGGCTATTGTGAAACTTTCAATGTCATGTACAATGTACGGACACATGCCTAGTATTCACTTAATGTTTGTATAAGACTCCAACTGTCTTTGGTTGTTAGAAGCTTAGATGTCCAATGTGGTGTTTATTCCCTCATACTTATCCTCTTTACCACACCTCTCATACTTATGATCTCATTCTTAGCTCTTAATCCCTCTGTAAGGTGCATGTTTAAACTTAATTTTGTTATGCTGACTTTAAATTTAATTTTTGGACCCCTATGAGCTAGCTAACCTCCCCCTCGAGCCCTTGTGCCACATGGATGTTTCCCCCTTAGATGTACATAATGCTGTTGAATGATGCTATATGTTTACTGATGAACTAAAATAATTAAAGTAGCGAATATGGTCTTGAACTATATAGTTTCTTCCGGTTAATGGTAGAAAGTATTGTTTTTTATTTTACTGGCTTTGAGCTTGATCATCACATTCAATATTGAGTAATTGAAAGAATATAACATGTAATTCTAATAATATGATTTGTTTAAGTAAGTGGATACCCTATTCTTAGAATTTCTAATCTTTCTATGATCATATCATTTTTTATTATATATAATATATTTGACCATTACCTTGGTCTATATGGGTAATTGAAGTTCGTCCACAGTGTTTTCTTTTTTGTATTTGTTGCTACACCTATACACTAGAAAAACACTTAGATACTATTCATAATATGATTTTGATAGTGCATAATTTAGAAAGGTAAGAGTTCAAGGCCTCATTGGCTTAGTTAATTGTCTAGTTCAATTTTGATTATATGACCCTAGTGTAGTGGAGGTAAAAGATTGTCTCTAACAACCTTACACCTTGTGGCGAGGACGCTGAAGGTCTAATATTTATCAACCCGACACTTGAGAGCACCCTATCATACAATTACTGATTAATCTATTAAGTAGACATAATTTAAATGTCAAGTCGATACAATAAGTATGAATTGCTTTATCCTTTCAATTATGTTGTTTTTGCAAGATTTGAATTGTGCACATTATATTCCAAGAATATCTAGATGTTTAACTTTTCTCGTGATTCATCATATATACATTATATGTCCTAGTGACTACAAATTGCACACACACACACACACACACACACACACACACACATATATATATATATATATATATATATATATATATATATATATATAATAGAGTCTACAAACAAGATAAACGACATGAAAAAGTTGTTGGATGCTAAATAAAAACTTGATGTGGAGATAGAACAACCGAAGGGAAAATCTGAGTTAATAGAAAAGATTTATGAGATAAAAAAACTGAAAGATATAGATGGCAATCGTAAGATATTGATTCTCTTAATAAGGCACTCATCATTAAGGAAGGAAGGGCAAATGCAGAGCTGGAAGAAGCCAAATCTGAACTTATAGAGGTAATATAAAGATTTCGAGTATGTAATTAGATGTGGTTACTGATAATATACCAAGACATCATTTTCACAATAATATGATCGCTTTTGTAGGGATTAAGAGATATAATTGGAAGTCAACCAGTTATTGGTGTCCAATAAATAGACATTGTGCTAGAGTTGTGGAACTTAAGGAGAACTAAGGAGCCTCTAATGCGGAAGCTCTGGCACAAATGATGGTAGACATGGGAAAGCCTTAAGGTGGCCTTGTCATGATCTATCAAATAATTAATGTTGTTTCTCAATATATGCTTGTTGAAATTTGTGGTATTATATCTTGTCAATGTATTGATTACTAAAATTATCCTTACTATTTGCTCAGCTTGAATTAATCCAATTACTGAATAGTGTCAGGCTCTTGCTTGTTGCAACCAAAAGTTTTTCTATCTCTCTTGGTAGAACTTCCATGATTAGTATCTATTGTTCAAAATTTTTTTCTTTAGGTATTTCTGCAACAACATTTATAAGACACAACCAGTTATAGTTTTTCTAATTGAATATCAAAATATTCTAGATGCATTGAGGCAATAGCATGTCTGATAAGGATGTTCTTAAAATAAGAACATTTGTAGCACTTTCATCACCTTTCTTATTTTAAAATTGATGGATTCCAAGGTTAAATCCAATTCTATTCACAGTTCATCCTGAAAGTTGTCATGCTCTGAAAATTGCCGACTTCTTATGATATACATCATTTGATAGACTACCCGAGCAATATCTTTCCTAAAGCTAGCCGACGACCTTCTACCAACTATTCAACCACACTCTGGTAGACTTGGGTCAGCCCAAGAGATGCCCCATAAAAAAGAAATTTGTCTAGCTAGAGGTTAAGGAAGGCGATATGCTCTTCATCCGATACTAGCCCACTGACTTTGTTGTTATTGTTGATGTATTTACTCCATTCTTCACCTTTGGATCTAATCAATTTGAACTTCGACTTAGCACTAAAAGTTGATATCTGCTCCTGTCAGGTCTCAAACAATATAATTGGGCCACATCTAAAAGGGTCAGGCCAACTAGACCAGTTTGCAACATAAAAGCATTGAAGGTGTCGACTAGAAATAACAAGCCTCTAGATCGGCTAGAGAAAGTGGGAGGCACTCGGCTATCCCCACTCTCTCCCACACTTATCTCTTCTGAGCTGCCATTTGATTATAACAGTTTCTCTATCCTTTGAGCGCTAACGAGCAGGCTCTAAAACTCTTGCTCCACCCCTCTATATTATGTCCAGAAGCCGATAGGGGGAGACACAAAATTTCTTGATTAATGACCGTATCAAAATCTAGGTTTCCTACCGGGCCTAGGTAATACTGGTCAATACTATTAGGGATTAGGATGAGTACCTGGCTGGGGTTCATTCAGCCAATTTGAAAGAAAGCCTATTGGGATTGATGAAGGCAGGAGAACTGAAGGGCTTGTCAGGAGAAGTGCACTTGTAAGCCAACGTCGAAAGTTCTGAGAGCTCGTGTGAATGAGAATGATAGTGTGGGGGCCTCATGTTTATAAGGGGGTGAAAAAAGTGCAACAACGGGAAGAGTTTCAAAGGGGTGCGTGCAACTAAAACACACAATGCGCATATCGAGATTTTTATGGCGGCATAAATGGGACAGTTACTAGTGAAGATGTTATGTCGTGCCCCGAATTTGCAAATCCGGGCACATTGTGTAATCTGCACTAGTCCAGGATTGCGCTAGTGCGCACAAACTATACAGGGTTAAAGTACCACATCATACACAGTGGAATAATATTTAAATACCTCAACATGTATATAATCGAGTTGTTCGACCTTATGGTCACCTTACAGCAGTTTGCCACGCAGGGCTTACATTATTCAGAGTAAACGGTAAATAACAGCGGAAAATAAACTTCGTAGTGATCCATCCAACGCCACAGACGCCCTGACAGAGGCTTGCTCCCTAGTCATCCGGCTCTTCGACGAACTCCTCCTCATATGCTGGTGTAGTCTCCTCTTCTGGTAAATTTTGTCCGCAAGGGTGAGTACACACCGTACTCAACAAGTCATGCACAGAATGCAGTTCTACTACTATATGCATGGCTTGTTACAAAGGAATGGTTCAATTGGTTGTTTTGCATTTGCATCAATATTTTAACTCAATATTTATTTAGGTGTAAAGCAGCAAAACTTTAATAACTTAATAAGTTTTCTCAATTGTTTTCCACATAATTTTGGACACACAGTCCTTAATCAACTTTCATCATTAACCCTGGCACACAGCCTTTCACCTCATTTTATTTTCAAAACACTACCCCTTGATGTAATTTCGAGCATTGTCCAAGACTGTGGACTCGACTATTCAACAGTTTTAACACTCTGCAGAGGTTGTACACTTTACCCACAAGATACAACAAGACACCACAAAGGCGATTGACCGTAATAAAGCTTTTCAGAGACTTCTATCTCGGCTTAAGAACCTCTCCGTGTTGCCTTCACTATCACTTCCCTCACACAGAGTCAAGTATAGGATCGACGAACACCGTTGGATAGTGTACCAAGTCAGAACGTAGCATCGCCTCTCGCATAGCTATTCCCCGTAATCGCCACCTCGAGGTATCAAAGGTAAGACATCAGAATCTTACTAAACTAGGTCTTCCCATTCAGACATGTGGTTGTACGAGAGACTCAGGTCAAAGGCTTGCAAGGTAAGATCCTTAGCTGACCAAGGCAAGATATCCTTCTCTCACATTTTGGGACACATCCCTCACAACACTCAACCCACCCCAGTTGCCACACAGGCCCACCTGGCACAAAGCCTCGGTCCACTTGCCCCATTCTAAATCAATTCCACCCCAAGTTATTAACAGTGCAACACATGCCCGTAATCGTCCTTCATGTAGAACCACACAGGTCTCTACATTCCAGTATCAATACCAACATCATTCCACCTTTTATCAAAATGCATTCACTATTCTTTAGTCAATGTTGATTTTGTAATCCAAACAGAATTGTTCACGTTATAAGCATGGCTAAGCAACTATTCACGATTTAGCCTCCCGTGTTGGCACAATATTATTAACCAACTAACATTACCAAATTTAGGGCATCAAATGGAATCATGGCATACAAATATTATTAACAAGGTGGCAGTAACAATTAGGTTGATTAGCTAATTCACCCAGAATATTTAAATCCATTTTTAGTTGAATTAGCATGCATAGTTTGAAACAAAATACATTTTCAAAATTTTAGGATCAAAGTGGTCAAAGCACAACTTGCCTTCGAATAGCTGCTGGTCCTGATCCGAAGTTAGGTCTTGCTCTGAAAATCCTCCCTCAACACTCCCCGACAGATCAACGTCTAATCAAAATCAATATACACGCAATAAATATATTTTATAGAGAACAAAATCAACTCTAAAAATTCAATAAAATTTACCAATAAATAGATCTTGATTTTACAAATTTTTAGAAATTAGAATCACTCAAATCAGAGTTAAAACGCAAAAGTTATAGCCATTTGAAGTTTGAAAATAAATCAAAAAGAATAATCCAAATTTCTTTATTTATTTTTATACGGAAAATTCCGGAATTATGAGGTCAGCAAGGCTAATAATGACGTCAGCACCGAAACCATTTTCGGCCGAATATATTTATTAAATAAAATTGAATTATTACGTCAAGATGACGCCATCGCCGACGCCAACATCCACCGTGCCAGTTTGACATGTGGGACCCACTGATGACGTCACTGCTGACGTCAGCATGACACGTGGCATGATCTGGTTGTGACACGTGGTGACGAACTATCAACCGAGAGCTCAATTTAATCTCAACCGTCCGATTTAAAATGGACGACTGGATCTATCCCGACGCTTCGGTCGGGGTTATTCCGGTGTTGACACGTGGCACAATCCCAACCACTGGATCAAGATCTAACGGCGGAGATCAAATCGAATGACGACTCAGCTGACTCGGACAAACGCCAAGATTTGTGCGCTTGCCACGCGTCTCAATTTGAACCGTGCGATGAAATCAACGGCCGTGATTACACCGACAGTTTAGCTCCGTTCATCCAGAGCTAACGCGTGGCACCATATCAACCATTGGATCTAAATCGTGCGGCTAAAATCAAATCGGGCGACATCAACAGTCAGCGGTGGCGCTGATGCCTCGGTTCCCGTGCAACACGCAGCAGCTCGGGACTGGCCCAGCGCGCGGCGCAATCCTCACCATCCATTCAAATTCGAACGGCTCGGATTGGATCTAACACGCGCGGCGTGGCTGGCAACGTGGCTACCCCGGTGCACGACGCGTGGATGCATTCGCACCACACATCCAAGATCTGACGGTCCCGGTTAATTCAATCTAACGCTACTCAAGCGAATCGAACGGTTACAATTAAATAGGCTACGTGGCGAAACAAAAACCACACGATTATGATCTAACGACTAGCAATTGAAGATGAAGTTCATTGTAACCACGACTACGTGGCTAAATCCAGACCATCCAACACGAATCCGACGGCTATGATCTAGCACAGTTTTGAGCACACGTGGGCAATCCCGCTACAGGCACGTGGCGCTATCCTAGCCATACATCTACAGATCTACGGCTAAGGAATGAAAATGAGACTCACTGTTTCAGAGAATACGTGGCGTGATCATAGTCGTTTGGCGACAATCGGACGGCTAATGAAGCTCCGAGTCTCGGCGAAGGCGCGGCGAGTAGAGGTGGCCGGAGTTGAAGAAGACGACAATGGTGGCGGCGCTCTGGGGCTTCTCCGGTGACAAGAAGTGGACGACTCGACGCGGCTTGACGCGAGAAGTACTCCGGTGACCTTGGCAGCGGCGGAGACTCACCGGAGAGGGCGCAAACAGGTGGCGGAGTAGCTTCAGGACTACGGCGAGCAAAAGCAAGTGCTACGGTGGTTCTCGGGATGCGTGAAAGGGCTCAAAATGTGCGGAAGAATGTGCTTTATACTGTGCGCTGGCTAATGAAGCGGAAGGGATGCACAACGGCGAGTAATGGCGAGCATTTTTCTTCGGCGGTAACGCATGGCGACGGCGCTTCCGGAAACCGAAGACGGAGCGACGTGGATGCATCCGACGCAGACGCTGCGGGCATGGACGATCCAACGATGCGTAGGGCGAAAGCAAGACGGCGCTTCATATACACGATGCGGACGGACTACCGAGGTCCAATGGCGCTTAGGGTTTTGACGGAACGGGTTGGTTGGCTCACACAATAGTGGGCCGGCCCAAAACTATTCATTGGTTTTTCCTCGGATTTTCAAATAAAAATAATTCCCGAAATTCATTTAATTCATTTGAGGCATTTAAAATATCCGAAAAATTCTAGAAAAATTCCAGAAAATATTTTAGAGCATTTTGAACTCAAATAAAATATTTTCATTTATATTTTGCAAAAGCTTATTCAATATTTAATTAATTTACAAAGATGAGTTAAATTCCAGAAATTCCAATTAAATCCAAATAAATTCCAGAAATTCTCAAAAATTCAAGATAAATTACAAAATTCAAAAATAGCCAAATTTTAGGATGTTACATGTTACATCAAGCTGATATCGAATAAGCCGATGGCCAAGATTTTTAGAAGATAACAAATTATCTCCCAAAATGGAGAGCATATGTTTGCACTAGATTTCGGTAAGGCATGGCCAAATTGTCAAGATAAGGCTTAGAAAATATTTTGGCCGATATCAGATATGGAAGAAGGATTTGAATTTAGATTGTGACCGATATTTATCTAAAAGATAGCAGGAGCCGTTCGAGTTAAAGCCGACCTGAGATCATAATAATCGGCGATTGGAGATGGACATGATTGGCCGATCAATAAAAAGTTTTTGATAATATCAAGGAGTACTTGACTAATCCTCCGGTTTATTGCTCCACGAAGGGCGACCGCTTAAGTTATATCTATCTACCAAGAAGAGACTATCATAGCTGTTTTGGCACAAGAGGTTAATTGCAAAAGCGTAATTTTCTATTTAAGCTGACTATTACTCGATGCTGAAACTAGGGATCCCTTTGTAGAGAAACTTTGCCTATCTTTATATTTTGCTTGTACAAATGTAAAGCATTATATTTTAGCATCGAATTGTAAGGTTATCTGTAAAACCGATGTTATAATAATAATATACTGTCAGTTCCTATTTTGCGTGGTCAACTTTGTAAATGGGCCTATGTGCTCATCGAGTTCGACTTGATATATGAATCGGCTAAAGCAGTCAAAGGGCATGTGATAGCCGATTTCATAACAAGTCATGTGACTACGAACGATTTGGTGCATATAGCCCCTTGGCAATTATACTTTGATGGATTGGTATGTTGAGAGGGTGATGTTATTGGGATAGTACTTGTTTTGTCCAATTTGAGTTTGCATTTCACTAAATTATCGATGCTCTAATAATCAGGCAGAGTATGAAGTGCTGCTTAAGGGCTTACAGTTGCTTGAGAATATCGAAGTGGACATTGTTGAGGCCTATTTGTGTAGCAAATTAAGGGAGAATATAATTGTTATGATGAAGTTTTGATTAAATACTTGGAGCAATGTCTTGTCATAATCGGCTCATTTATAGGATTCACTATTAGTCATATTCCTAGAGAAATGAACAACAGAGTGAACTTATTAGCTCAACAAGCATTGGGCTATAAGGATTTTGGCCGATTGGAAGAATGTGAGCTGATTGGGAAAACAGTAATGTGTGTTAACATTGCCAATTGGAGGACAAGGATAATGGAATACTTAATCGATCCTTCTAAGCCAACGAAGCAAAAAATTAGGTAGCAAGTTTTGAAGTATGTAGCTTTGTATAATATATTATACTATCAAACGATGGAAGGTTTGCTGCTAAAATGTCTTGGAGCCGATGAAGCTAAAGTAGCAATGAGTGAAGTACATGAAGGTATTTGTGGATCCTATCAATCGGCTTATAAGATAAAGTGGATGCTAAGGTGTACAGGGTACTTTTGGCTAATCATGTTGGAGGACTGCTTTAGGTATTACAAAGGGTGCCAAACTTGTTAAAAATTTGGCAACATAAAATTGGCTCCAGCATCGGCTTTGCACCCTATTATTAAGCTTTGGCCATTTAGAGGCTGGGCTATAGATAATTAGACAAATCTTTCCTGCTTCAAGTAAAGGCCATAAATTCATTTTGGCTATGACCGATTACTTTTTTGAATGGGTTGAAGCTATACCACTCAAAAGGTTACAAGTATTGAAGCTATTGGATTTGTTAATGAGCATATTATCTATCGGTTTGGAATCCCACAAACCATTATGATTAACTAAGGTATTGTGTTTATGTTCGATGAGTTTCAAAGTTTTTCTAAAGGTTTGGGTATTAAGCTATTGAATTCGTCACTTTATTATTCTCAAGCCAATAGTCAAACTGAATCGTCTAATAAGACATCGATTAAGCTGATTAAGAGAAAAATTGATGAAAAACTAAGAAATTGGCATTCAATGTTGTCAGAGTTTTTGTGGACCTATAGGCTTGCGTATCATGGAGCAACAAAGCTTTCACCTTATCAGTTGGTTTACGGTCACGAAGTTGTTTTATTTGTGGAGATAAATATTAACTCCGTATGAGTAGCCAAGCAAAACAGTTTATCGGCTCAAGATTACAATGATTTAATGATTGATAACTTAAATGATTTAGCAAAATTGCATTTGTGTACATTGGATCGGCTTAAGAGAAACAACGAGAAGGTTGCTAAGGCTTACAACAGGAAAGTGATGCCTAAGTCTTTTATGAAGCCGATTTGGTTTGGAAAACTATACTTCTTGTTGGCTCTAGAGATAACCAATTTGCAAAGGGGTCTCATACGTGGGAAGGGCCGTACATGATAAATTGGCTTGTTGATGGAAACTCCTATGTTTTGGAAACATTGGAAGGGGTGGTATTTCCTAAGATGATTAATGGAAAATACTTGAAGAAATACTACCCTAGCATTGGGTAGATTCCTAATCGGCTATAGAAGTTCATTGCTTAAGAAACCAAATTAACTCAATGCAATTAATTTTGGCTAAGTTAGAAAAAATATTAAGTGAATTATACATAGGAATCAAGGCTTAAATAGACAATCGGTTAAATAGCCGATTGTAGTTACAAAGGAGTTTCAAGTATTGTTCTACACAAAGCCGATATAAATATTTGTTGGTTCACATTGCAAGTCCTCAAAGATTAGTCGACTACAGTCTAGAGCCTGGAATTCTCATGCCCAGAATGAACGGTGCCCTGCATCCTAATTAACAATTATCTCCTATACCTTGTCCACGATTCTTTCATCTTCTTTAGTGTTTCTAGGTACAGGGACAACCTTGTCCAATTGCTTCTTAACGCTGGCCATGGCCAAAGCTATTCTAAGTTTTTGTTCCTTGATGGCCGATGCAGACTTCTCTATGATTTGTTGGCCATCGAGATTTGCTTGGTTAGTTTGGCCAACTCTTCTTCGAGAAGTTTCATGGTTGATTCAAGCTTCTGGACCGCCTCCTTGTTTATCTTGAGGGCTTGGCGCCTATGTCGAACTTCTATTTCTTGGCCTTGGCATCACCCACCAAATCATTTAGAAGTTTTCGATCGACTTCTTGGGCCTCCCTCAATGCGATCCTTGCTTGAGTTGCCTCCATTGCGACCTTTTTGTTGTCCAAGTGGCAGACATCAAGCAACGCAGCCATTGCCTCTAGGAGCAGATTCGTTTTGATGGTGGCCATGGCACATCTCTAATCGACTTATTATTGCCTAGAATTTCTGCCTGTGGCCTCATCACCAGGTTGAAGAGCTTATTTAGCTGCTCTTGTACTCTTGGAGCCAATGTCACTACAGTTGACACCTCTTTTGAGACTTTGATAATCTTTTGGATATTTGCTGGGTAGTCATCGGTGGCCATTATCTCTGGAGCATCAAGATTAGACAGAGTAAAACCCCAACAAGTCAGTCGGGTTGGATGATGCCCGGATGGCAGCAACGGTGGGAGCTAGCGATGTCGGTTGTGAAGAAGGTGGACATGGCTCAAGTGAAGCAGTCTTTAGATCAGCTAAAACATTAGCCACCTGCATTGACGGGGTTAGGCCTGGGCGTTCGGTTTAACCGAAAAATTCGGTTTCGGTTTTCGGTTTATTTGAAAATTTGGTTATTCTAAAACTAAAACCGAATTATGTTTGAAAATTTCGGTAACCGACACTTCGGTTAACCGATAGTTCGGTTTCGGTTTCGGTTTTAACCGAATTAACCGAACTTGGCTAGCACACAGAATAAATAGTAGAATGTATAATTGAATGAACAAAGATCCAAATCCAATATGCGTCTTGCTTTCTAAGCAACCAACATATAATAACACTACAATGTAATGAACATATTACAATCAAATAATATGAGAGACCGAGGGCTCGAGTCGCTAACTTGCTTCGCTTATTTGTCCACTTGGGTTATGATCGAACAAGGATTCGCCCATGTCACAAGAGTTCTGTTAACCGAGGGTTAAAACCAATTGACCGAAAAAGTTCGGTTATTCCATACAGCCTAATCGAATCAACAACCAATAATTGGTTTCGCTTTTTTGGCCGGTTCCGTTTTAACGGTTTCGGTTTTTGCTTCCTATTATTTGCCTAGCCTAGACGGGGTTGATCAAAACAAAAATCAATGTGAGTTAAGCCGATACATGATTATACTCATTAGTTAAACTTACGGCGAAATTTACCCCTCCAAAGAGGCTTACGATGCACCAACTTTCACCGCTCTCTTCTTGAGACTTTGAGCCTCTTTTGGCCGGAGCCTTGGTGGATTTGTCTCACTTCTTTTCTAGAAATAATCGGTTACATGTATTAGTTTTTGGGAGATACTTAAGATAAAAGGAAATAATAGCCGATTAAAGTATACTTATTGGGCTGTTGTTGCTTCTTTATGTCCGATAGAGAAGGACTTTGGATGCTTAAAGTACCGAAAGTGTACCTAGTAAGGCCGGTCGACTAGTGCAGCCTTTTGGTTGGGTGGCCACTACCCGATGGGCTAGACCTGGCTTCTTCCAAGCTACCTTAGTCTGTAAAAAAGAAGCAAAGCTGATTAGTACAGGGGTGTAATGAAAGTTATGGGACAGTAAAAGATTCATTCAAGATGATACCTTGCCAGTAATGTCTACTAAACTAGTGTTAGTGTATTCGGAAGAGCTAGCTTTGCTGCTAGAATCGCTGTTAGATGCTATCATCGGCATCGACAGATTTGGAAAAAACTCATTAATAATGGTCGATGGTGTGTCTTCTCCAAATATAAAGCTTCTGCGATAGCCGACCACCATGATGAGAAAACCCCTACTCGACGAGTGTTCAAGAAAAAGTGAGGCAAGTCTTGAATTTGAAGATCATCGACTATTTCTAGAACAATGTTAGCTGCTGCAGCGTTGTAAACTCGAGCTCGCGGTTGAAGCCGATCAAGGAGCTAAAAAAGCAGGGTTTACTTGCCCAAAGCCTAAGTGTCTGGTGAAACTGATGGATGGTAGAACTCATATGAGGGCTGGAATGTCTGATTTCTAGTATGAAGGCCAACATGTATATGATTGGGGAGATGAATAGCTTTTAAATATCTAAAGATTCTTGGGGCATTAAAGAACTGTTGGCTTCCAAGTGCAGAAAAGAGGGCTATGGAAAATTGGTTGCATTGCCATAGCTAAAGAAGTCTTGTTGCTTGAAGTCTTCACTGTTGAGTTAAAGAAAGAACACCAGATACTTCCTCGAGCTGATAGGAGTGATTTTTGTCTCATTCCCAGAGCATTGCAAAAACCTTTCACTACTACGGAAAAGGCATTTAGTCCCGGTCCAAAATCGCTTTTTAGTACGGTTTTTGAACCCAAGAGAGTTATCCGGACCGATGCTCAAGGGCATCGACCGGTTTCCTCACCCTGACAGATAGAGTATCAAGACGGTTCAAAGTCACACGTGGCGCTGTCAGGAACCCTAGTGATCTCATCAAGGGCTGGTGTCTCCAACCGCATCGATGAGTTTCATCGCACTGCTGGTTTCTCCAACCGCATCGATGTTTTGTATATATATAGGTCTATTTCTCCAAAGAGCTATTATATATATGTGTGTGTGTTAAATCACAACTAATTAAAAGCACAGATAATCAATCATGCACTTTGCCTGATAATTAAATCACCGAACATTCATTAACAAATTTAATTACATCTAATGTATACAAATATGTACACATATTTGTTCTTCTGCTCATCGTCAAATGTATCAATATATATGTACACAACTTTAATTACAACTTTAGTATTTTTTTCCTTCGCTCATCGGGATCTTTTACGACATCGCTTCTTGCTAGCAGAGATGTCTAACCGATACCATTCTGGTCCTTATCGAAGGGCACCACCGTTAAAATTTCGTTTGTGAAACTCGCTTTTGGATTTTACGACCTCATCATAAATAAAGCCGACGAGTTGTTCTTGAATTGCTCTCACTGTGGCCTTTGGTGAGAGTTCAACCTTGTTCCGCCAAATATTGAGGCACCTATCGTTAAGTCATTAACTAATCAATACTTGAATTTGTACAAGATATAAGGAGTACCTATACATAATTAAAGCTAGTAATTATATTTACTCACCCCTTGTTGCCTTTTAGCATGCGGTCGGCGGCTCGGTTTGGGTGTGCATAAACTCAAGATACATAGTAGCCAAGATAAATTGTTACCCGCGCTAAGTCAAGATCTCATGTGGAAAAGTTGAAAGCGTGAAATGGATGCAAGGAAATTAAGTTAACTAACTAAAAGGTAGCATTATGATATACGCATACGAGAGGCAATTGTAATGTCAAATTTCTCCTTGAATACGCCCACGCTTTTTAGCACGAACCGTGTGAATGCACTACACATGTGATTACTTAATTGTACATGATTAGAATTTGTTTCAAATTGAAGGAAATAGAACTAGTACGATAATGAAAGGAACAAGAATTAATACCGCTTGAGCATGTCAATAAAGTTTTGATACTTTTCAACCGGGTCTCCTTTATAGTCCATAATTGTGATCAAGCTACGATCTAACTCGATCATAAGAAGAATCCAATGAAAACTATACATAGATGTGTCAACGAGATAACTAATTAGTTCTAACATCGTGTTATGAAAAAGGAGTAGAATGAGGTGGTACGAAAACACGCACTCAAATGAGTAGGCTAGATATATCTTTGACCCATTAGCGCATTGAATACGTTAGTCTCTGCTTTCGCTTGGGTGGTCTCTAACGGTTGTCCCGTTGATAACTATCGGGTCCATGAAGCCTATGTCGAAAATACGATCCCAAGCATCTTTGTATCTCCATGCTACATAAGAAATTAGTTAGGCTTGCAAGTTAGTATAGTACAAGGAAGTGCACGATAGTTTTTGTAAATAATTAAGACACTTACAGAGTCCAAAGAACCCATCAAGCTCACGCCGAGGGCGCCTCGTCTGGGTATAGATCATATATGTAGTCCCGTCGACAAAAAATTCACCCTAACCGCGAAAAAAAATCTTGTTGCTTAAACTTGACAAATAACATCAGAGACCATGCTTGGTCGCGCCCAAGTACCATTCATGAAATTGCCGATCTTTGTCGTTAGTCAAGCAGCTCCTCATGCTCCGACCAATGACCCGCCCACTTTAAATAACCATTTTACTTGGGCAAACTCAATCTTTTCCGTGCCTAATATTTGATTTGCAAGTAAGGCGCTTTCATCAAGAATTGTTGCATCTCCTTACCCTTCCTCACCGACATCTTCTTCTTGGGGCATTGCTTACTCAATGTGCGCTTGTAGTTTGATTGGCGAGGCATTTTTTTATCCTTCAAATTTTTAATAGTCATTAAGCCTTTATAAAATTCTTACGTGCAAAGTTGAACCTTCTTTTCGGGTACTTGGGTTTAAGAAATTTAGTTACCTCTCCTTTTACTATCTTCTTGGTCTCCTCATCGCTCATATCATACTACCGCCGGAAGTTCACCAACTTCTTGGATTGGGTGGAGGACCCGCCTTCTTGGGAGCCTTGGCCAAGCCGGCTTGTTTCTTGGTCGGCGCCTTTCTTGGGAGGAGACGGGCTTTTGTGGCGCTTATGTGCTGGGAGGTGATGTAGGAGTCGGCGCCTTCTTGGGAGGAGACGGCTTTTTCTGGGCTTATATGCGCAGGAGATGGTGTAGGAGACGGCTTGTCGGGCTTATATGCGAGGGAGGTGGTGTAGGAGTTGATGCCTTCTTGGGAGGAGACGGGTTTCTTCTCGGGCTTCTTCAAGGAGAGGACACGCCCATGTTATCTTGAAAATTATGTACCGCTTATGCCCACAGATGAAATTGTGTATCGCCTCTCCTAGCTTCATAGTCCCGCCACCTCCAGAATTTCGAGGTCAAGGTCCTCGTGACTCAAGGCAGACCTCCTCCACCGAGACCTTGGAGTATCCTCGACGGATCTCATGGCCAAGGATAAGCTGCCCTGCTCTAATGGGTGAGCCATGCCATCGGCCGCCTTTGAAGGTAAGGTTCAGCGCTTGGATATGCAGCTCACAAGGTGTCCACCGTCTCGATGTCGCTTCACGGATACTTGTCCAAGTCCGCTTCGCGCAGCCCACCGGAAGCGCAGTTGCTTCGCTGCCTGGAGGGGCTGATGATGTTAGGATTACTTGGAGGTTCTTGGTCCGTCTCACACTGTTGGCTCAAGGCTAGCTGCACCTCTCTTCAGATCTCTTCTTGCATTCTCCCCTGTGTTTGATTCAGGCATTCTTCAAGCGCACTAAGTCATAGTGTCTGTCGAGCCTTGCTCCTCGCCCGACTCCTATAGGTCTCGGCCCCGAGCTTAAACCAACCTTCCACGGACAACGCCGACGCCGTGGTACGCCCGTGGTGCTCGATTTTGCAAGGCCCTTGTTAGCTCGCTATTCTCCTGTTTGGCACAAAGCTACCCCGAAGACTCGATGGATCTGTACAAGCCTTCTAGCCACATCTCTTAGCACCTCCCCAAACACAACATTGCCGTTATTGCTCTTTTCAAGGGCACCGCCGTGAGCATAGAACCAATGCTTTGCTCTGTCGTGCCAATCCATTGTAGCGGGTGCGATACCCTTCGCTAGCAGGTCCTGTTCCCTCTTCTCCCATTTTGGTATTGCATGGCGGTAACCACCAGGGCCGAGTCGGTGGTGATAATTCTTCTTCTGTGCATTCAACTTATTCTTCTCACTCAAACTTTAACCTTCGCTCAAGTCTTGTAGTTCACAAACGCATCCCGCTGATCTTGTAACTTTGGGTGCTTGTTGAAGCTCAAGCGCTCGATTCTTCTTGATATACTCCGTGTTCACTTCTTTTTATAAGTCCGAATGCGACCGCCATCTTCTTGAGAGTGTAACTCTTCACCTTCTCTTCACCTTGGGGAAGGTGAATGTCTCCTTCACATCGCTCCAAAGCATGTTCTTCGTATCTTCGTGGACTCGATCCCATTTTGCTATGCTAATTGCCACGTGGACGCCGCATGCCGAATTGAACGGCCCAAGCGCCCCCAAGGGTGCAAGAGGTTGGCCGTCCTCGCCGACTTCGGTGACAAATGTCTTGTCTTCTTTTTCTTGCTTGGACCTCGCCGACGTGATTGCCTTCTTGGTTGACCGATCCAAAGCATGGTACAATCATGAACGGGTCGTAATGTTGGCTTAGCATGATAGTGGAACCGACAATCATGAACGTGATCGATTGTTACCTCGCTGCCTCATCGTGCTCTCGCAATTTCATCGGCCTCGGTGGCCTCGATGGCCATGAGGGGGTTCACGCCTCCGCCGCCTCATGACCACCAGATCCCAAAATCAAATTTCTCATAAATTCTTCTTGATCAATTCCTTCATCATCCATAAATCGTTTCTTAGTCTAGAAGAAACACCAAAATTAACGAAAATAGATCACGTTTCATGTAAAGTCGATGGTACTACTCTAAAACGGCGTGGAAGACGGTGGGGAAGAGACTAGAGACGATGGGTGACGCCAAGATGTTCCTAATGTAAGTCGGCCAAATACTATCGACAAGTATACTTATACATATGCATAGAAATCTCACATATACATAGAAACTTCACATGTACATAGAAATTTCAAAATTCACCATAAATTAGAAAAATTCACATGATACATATACATTTGGCATGATACATATACATTTCAAATTTCACAAATACATAGAAATCTCACATATACATAGGAACTTCACATATACATAGAAATTTCAAAATACAATGTAAATTAGAATAATTCACATGATACATATACATTTGACATGATACATATATTCTTTAGAATATTATTGCTTATTGCTCAATAAAAATAATGAATCATTTTTATTCCACACTAAATGATTTTCAAAAAATAAAATAAGGTTATAAATCCACAACTAGAATGTTATTAGTCTATTACACCAAAAGAAAGCAAGCGATCATTCCATATCAACCAAGCACGTCACCTCTGGCTCCACCTCTCGGTGTCTGGGACGCTCTCATGACCTTGAACTTGAACTTGCAAGGGCTCGATCAAGAGACAAAGGACCTACTCCAATAGCCAAGACTGATGTCGCTGTTGGAGAAGGTCCTCTCTGCTGTTGACAGCCCCGAAGTTCAAGAAGCATGGCTGTCAGAAAGCTTTATTAATCGGTAGCTTAAGCCATAAGGTGACGGCTTGGTTGACATGGAATGATCACTTTGCTTTATTTTGGTGTAATAGACTACTAACATTCTAGTTGTGGATTTATAACCTTATTTTATTTTTTGAAAATCATATTAGTGTGGAATAAAATGATTCATTATTTTTATTGAGCAAATAAGCATAATAATTTTTCTCAAGTTATTAGTCGCTGTTTCCTTGGGCGCCTCGCTAATCTATTAATGATAGCTCGTACATATACTTGTTATTATCGATCGTTGAACTCATTTCTTCACTAATGGTCATTGTGAGTAGGTATATCGAAGAGAACCACATACTAGATAATATCGGTGAACAAAAGACTAGCAATTGAACAACCCTTTCTAGCATGTAGTTCTATCGGTTCAAGGCCCAAATCACGAATAATGAACAAAGGCAAAGAATAAAGCACTTGCTACATGGTGATAAAAGCACAAAAGGCTCTTTCATTTACTCAATTTGTTAAGATGAGCCAATATGGATCCAAAGAGAGATAATTTGTAATGGAACCGTGTAAGAAAACACAAGTGATGACACGTATAGGTAGATGGACATATATGCAAGGTTATAGCTCATCTCCATGCCACTAGTCATCCAAAATGTCATACCAAAGATCCTAAGTTCCTAACCCATACCGATATCATTGCATCTATAACACATTCCCAACACATCGAGAGAGCCGAGAATCTTCACATACAATGTATTGTTATGAATTATCTTAAACATCTCCAATCTTCCCGACCTCCATGCCTTTCGAGATATGGCTCTAGAATTTGGCATTTCTTAACACTTACAAAGATTTATATATCCACTAAACAATAAGAATCTCAATGGATGAATGGTAAATGTTAAGGCAAAGATAGCTAGGCACGTTAAACCTAGAAATGGAACATCACGTTCTGCAAAACTAGTACTTGATTCATAGGCTAATACAATTGCTATTAGTTAACCCTCGAGTGGCATTCATTTCCATATCCCAGTGAGGATGGCAAAACCGAATCGATTTGGTAAGGTGAACAAACACTGCACTGTCGGACGCGAGGAGGACGGCAAGAAGGTCGCCGGCCGGTGAGGATGGTACGGAGACGACGGCGGGCTGGTGGGGTCGTCGGAGGCGAGGTGTCCGAGGCGAGATTTACGAGAGCCATGCCAAGGAGGCGAGGACGGCGGCGTGGGGTCGCTTGAGGCGAGGAGGACGGCAGTGGGGTCGTTGGAGGCGCAGGAGGTCGCTGGAGGTCTTTGCAAACGAAAGGGAGGAGGAGGAGATTGGGAACAATGGCGGAGTAGCAAAATTGGGGAAGAGGAGGCGGCGCCAGGGATTTATAGGTGCACCATCAGTCCCGGTTGAATACACCAACCGGGACTGATGACTCACATCAGCCCCACTTGAATACACCAACCGACCGAGTAGTGTTTAGGGCTCCCCACTCTCGGCGCCATCTGAAAGCCATCGATGATCGTTGGTGTATTCAACCGGGACTGATGACGGGAGCCCTAGATTTCTTTTTTTTATTTACTTTGGGAGCCCTAGGCACTATCAGTCCCGGTTGGGGTATTCATCCGGGACTGATGTCTCACAGTGCTTGATCGCTTCGTCTTCCCAGTGCATCATCAGCAGAACAGAGAGGCGTTTCATTTCCCAATACAAATTCGCGCCTATAAGAACAGAGAGGCTTTTCGACTTGATCGTTTCGTTATGTCTCATAATGCTTGATCGTTTCGTCTTCCCAGTGCATCATCAGCAGAACAGAGAGGCGTTTCGCTTCCCAACACAAAATTGCTCCTATAAGAACAGAGAGGCCCTTAATTTTCGACGCCGGCCATCATCAGCAGAAAAACACTCCGACGCCATGAGCTCCACCCCACCGATAGTTCCTCCTCCGATGGCTCTGAAAAACAGCTCCTCCGATAGCTCCACCCCACCGACGCCGCCACCTCCGCGCCCAAACCCGCCAAGATGACCATGCGCCAATGGTCAGGTGGCGCGCGGGCGCCATCTCCACGGGCTGCTCGCTTCCTTCTCCGGCGCCTCCGCTCCACCCACGCCCTCCGATCGACTCGTCTCCTCCCGTGCCCTCCGGCCGCCTCCGCCTCCACTCGCCGGGAAGAAGCGCCCGCCTCCTCCTCCTCCCGACGACAAAAGCAACGACTGTCGGGAGGGATATCACGACGGCCGAGCCGGAGGATGACCAGCATCGAGCCGGCTCGAGCGAGACCCGGATGGCGCAGCCGAGGACTCCGACGACCCTCGGCCTCCTCCTCCCAACCATTTAGTAGCTAGTCTTTGTAGTTAAAGTATTTTTGTAAAGTCGCTTATAATGCAATCTATAAAGCATTATAATGCTTTCTATAATACTTTTGTAATTATCTCTTATATATATAATGCAAGCTACTACTTTCATGCAATCCAAAGAGTCTTTTTGTATGGTGCGATTTGTCGATTTCAATTGATCATGAAAGACGATTACGTTTAAACCGCAAGATCACTACGGTTGGAGACACCAATCGGGATCGAGGACTCACATCACCCCGCTGAAAACACCAACCGCTTCGATGTGAAGAGTTGCTAAAAGTCAAAGAAATTTTGGTGCCCTTATCGTTAATAATAAATCTTCCTCCCCTTGGCTAGCGGCGCTTGAGTCACTACAAGATAACATGGATTTCCGATATTTTACCGGCGCTTAATCTAAATGCCCTAATAAGGCTAAAGCGGCTGCTTTTATCATTCGAGGTATTTGATTATCGGCGTTTATAAACGCCAGTTAGAGTCTACTACGGTGCTTATAAATGCCAGGGAATTCTATTCTATACCGGCGTTTATAAACGCCGGGTTAGAGTCTTCCACGGCACTTATAAACGCCGAGGAATTCCACTCTATACCGGCATTTATAAACGCCCGCGCCTTCTTCTTCTTCTCCAAGTCCGGCGACGAGCACCACCGCCGCTTCATCGACGCCTCGCGAGCTTCAGCAGCCGTCAGATCCTCATCCAACGCTCGAGGTGAGGCCACGTAGGCTTGGTAGCAGTGTATCGCTCGGTTAAACCCCGCCGTTAGATTCGAATCCAACGGTCCGGAATCGCGTGTGCGTGGCTTGATGCTTTTCGCCGCGGTCGGGCGGTTGGTCCAAGCACTGCTCTGGGGCCCACATGTCAATGTGATGACTTCTACCAGGCCGACGCCAAGATGACGTCACCTGGGGCCCACTTGTCAGTGACCGAGACCGACGTGGCAGTCTCTGGTGTTGACACGTGTCCAGCCGAGGATTTAATCAGATTTTTCAGTAGAAAAATAAATCACTTAATCCGGTTATTCATTTATTGAATTTCAGCAAATTTGAAAATGCTATAACTTTTGCATTTTAACTCGGATTTGGGTGATTCCAGTGCTAAAAAACTTGTAAAAATGTGAACTAATTAATGGTGATTTTTATTTTATTTTTAGTGTTAATCTTGCTGTCGGTATTGTGTAATGATTGTGTATATTGCTTGAATGTGAGTAGACTCCGAGTTGCCTAAGTAGTCATGGAGAATTTGAAGACCCGTCGCAGATCTCGGACCAAAACCAACTGCTATTTGAAGACAAGTCATGCTTTGATCATTTCGTGCCTAGATTTCGAAAATATATTTTGATTCAATTATTGCATGCTATGTTGAGTAAAAATGATGTTGCTTATGTGGGAACGGTAGCTAAAATACCTACCTTGTTATGCCACCTTGTTAATACTAATTGTATGCCCTGAAAACCTTGTCACCTTAAGATGATCATTTATGTTGGTTGCTATATAAATGCCAACACGGAGGATAGACCGTCATTAGCGACTTAGAATGCTTAGGTGCGTGAATGACTTAGAATTTGCAAAAGAACATTGACTAAATAATTATGGAACGATTTTGGAATAATGCGATGATGTCATGGAATGGAATTGGGGTAGCGGCTGTGTGGTCCTACTCATACAATGACGGGCATTGCCATGTGTTGCATAAATGCAAACCCAGGTGGGAAATGATTTGGACGGGGCAAGTGGCAAGAAGGCTTGTGCTGTGGGCCTGTGTGGCAATGGGATGTATTGTGACGGTTAAGGCAGATGCCGAGATGTATAAAATGGATGTCTTGCCCGGACAGCTTAAGGACTTTACCTTGCGAGACTTTGAATCGAAGTTTCTCAGACAACCACTTGTCCGAAATGGGATGAACCTAGTTTAGTAGGTCTCTAATATCTTTCCTTTGATACCTTGGGGTGACAGTTACACGAAAATGTAACAGCATGGGGGAGTGTACTTGTGCTGCGGCTTGGTATCCATCTAACGGTATGTGCCTGTTCTAAGCTTTGGCTCTGTGTGAGGGAAGTGTTAGAAAGGCAATACTGGAGAGGTTCACTGGTTAAGTGTTAGTCTCTGAAAGACTTTGTTGCAATCAATCACCTGTGTGGTGAGCGACTGTATCCTGTGGGTAAAGTGTACAGCCTCTGCAGAGTGTGTGTGTAAACCTATTCGAATAGCCGTGTCCGCGGTACTGGACAATGCTCGGTGATTACAGTCAAGGGTTAGATTTTAAAAATAAAAGATGTGGACTGGGTGGCTGTGTGCCAAAAGCTGATGAATGAAACTAGGGCTGTGTGCCAAACTCTTGGAAAAGAATTGAGAAATTAATTATTAATAATATTGGTTTTACTGCTTTTAATCTAATAGGATTACCTGTTTAAAAGAAATGCTGCTTTAAGCAAAATAACCAATTAAGCCTTTCCTTTGGGATAAGCCATGCATGTAGTAATAGACCTGCATTGTGCATGACTTGTTGAGTATGTTGTATACTCACCCTTGCATCGACAAAAACCTCAGAAGAAGAAACTGTGCCCGCTTGGGAGGAGGAGTTCATCGAAGGTCAGGAGGACTAGGGGTTGAGCCGCACTCAGTTGCCTGTGGCTATAAAGGGTTCATTGTTTTACTTTTGCTTCCGCTGATAAACTTGTGCTACTTTGATATTTATCGCTCGCTGCGGCTTAATTATTGTAAGGTGGCCATAAGGCCGTGTAACTCGTTATTATTCATGATTGAAGTACTTTATTATTAAATTCCGCTGTGTATGATTGTGGTACTTCAACCTGTTTAGCCTGTGTGTACTAGCGTGATCCTGGACTAGTACAATATACATAGAGTGTCCGAATCCGTAAATTCGGGGCATGACAGGGATGGTATCAGAGCCATACTGACTGTAGGACTTAACCCTAGTTAGACTGGTCGTTTTAGAAAGGATAAAAGCTAATTTCTAAAAGACTAAAATCGACAAGAGTAATCAATGAAATTTCGACTCATCCTTTCTTTCTTACTTCATACCTATGCTATATTTTGCTATTACTTTTGTATTCTTTTAAAATTGTTATTCTGACGCGTTGCTTTGGCAGATGCGGATGGTTCACTCTTTCGGTGAGCGTCATGGAGGCTACGCAGCGGAGCTCTGGAGGATGCTCCAGGTGTTGGGAGGCTTCGACCGTCCTCTCTACCGGTCCCGCACTTGGATAGTCAACGGGATCAACCGCGGATGGGAGACCACCCTCACTTTGTACGCGCGGGAGCACGCGCGTGCCAGTCATCCGCTCCACCTCGCGGTGAAGCGAGCCAGCTACGAGGCAGGCATACAGGAGTGTGCCCGGGTGGCGCTGCGACGTGTTAGCAGGGACTACGGCTACGAGCTGTGGGACACTACTTTCCGTGTGCACCCGCACGCGGGAGGGCCTCTTCAGGCGCGCTTGGAGTTGGAGGACGACACCGCCGTCGTACACCTGGGCCGCTTCGCCGCTGCTTAGGAGGAGGTTATGGACGCCATGACTTCGGAGCTTCAGGCTGTGTACCGCGTTTTGGAGGAGACCGAGGTTGCCTTACGAGAGACCAGAGAGCACGCCGTTTAGAGGATCGTCGAGCTGGAGGAGGCTCTCTACGGCCACGGGGAGCCGGACGCTGTCATGGAGCTCAATGACGACGACGAGGAGGAGCCGGAGGAGCAGCGCAGGGCCAGAGGACCAGCAGCCTGCTGGTGCCCTAATCGCACCAAAGTGGGAGGGCATGGGGATCGGCTTGCCCGATGCCACCACCCGCCGTTTACGTGATCGGCGAGCCAGAATCGGGTTGGCTCGAGGAGTGAGCTTTTTCAGAGTTGCAGTGATCAGTTTTTGCATTGAGACTCACATGTGTTGAGTCACGTCTTTAATTTCAAACTTAGCTATGCGATGTGATGTAATGAACAATTTGATGTGATGTTGTGACTGCTGTGTGGTTGCATAGTCCCTAGACTATGTAATAAACCATACCTAATTATTATTTATGCTTGAATGATTAATGGTTTTTAAGTTACACCTGTTTCCCCGTATAAGTTTCTATGCTTGCCTATTCTTTTCCCCCTTATCTCTAAACCACCGAGGCAATCAGCAGATGGTGAACACTCGCAACAACGGAGCAGGAGGCAGTGGTTCGCGCCAGAGGCAACAGAGCAAGACACCACCATCAAGCAAAGACCGCCAGCTGACATGCGTAATCTAGGAGAATTTCTCAAAGATGAGACTCATTTAATGCAGATTATGATGGCAATCGTGCAACAAATCAACACTCAGGCAGTCGCCAACAATCAAGCTAATAACAATGGGCCACGTCTCTATTCAAGATTGTCCGAATTCATGAGGACACGACCACCTACTTTCTCAGGCAATGCTAGCCCGCTAGAGGCAGATGATTGGTTGAGAACCATCGAGAGGAAATCGATATAACTCGGCCTCGATGGAAACGGAGGGTGTTGTATGCTCTCACCAAATTTTGAAGGAACAAAGAATGAATGGTGGGAGAACTATCGCAAGTCCGCAGAGAACCCGCAGAGATTACTTGGGAGGAATTCACCATAGCCTTTCGTCAATATCATGTACCGGAGGGTATCATGGAGTTGAAAAAGGAGGAATTCAGAGCGCTGAAGCAAGGAGGCCAGACTGTGGCTGATTATCTAAATAAATTCACTCAACTTGCACGCTACACACCAGAAGACGTAGCAACCGACAAGGCCAGACAATCCCGTTTCATGAAAGGACTTAACACTGGTTTACAGGTGGGATTGATCACCCACACCTTTCCCGATTTCCAAGAGCTGGTAAATAAGGCACTTATACTAGAAGACAAGCGCAAGGAGCTGGACGATAATCGCAAACGCCGCATGGCTCAGCAAGGAGGACGCCATGGTCATCAGAAGCCAAGGATGATACCCCAGCAGTTCCCTAGATTTCAGCAGGGAAACGTTGTCAGGACACCGTCACCAATGCTGAGACCAGCAGGACAAACTCCCCATACCCCAGATAGGAATGTTAACCAGAGCGGAGGAAATCAGCATATGTCAGGAAGGCGCTGCTACAACTACAATGAAACCGGACATTTCGCCAATATGTGCCCCAAGAAGGAAGGTGTGACGCCAGTACGCTTTAATTTAGGGAACACGCCAGCTAAAACTCCTGCCCAAGGAGGAAGCCGAGGACCTGCCCAAACTGGAGCTACACCGCAGGCATTCACGCGAGGCCGAATCAACCATATTTCCGCAGACGAAGTCCAGAATGCCACCGACGTCGTGCTCGGTAAGTTCCTAGTCAACTCAGTGCCAGCTACAGTATTATTTGATTCAGGAGCTTCACATTCGTTCGTTTCTCGAGATTTTGCCGTGACAAATGATCCGGATATTGTTAACCTTAAAAGTACACTCCTAGTTCAATCTCTCGGATCTGTAACTCCGTTCTAAGGTCGGATGTTCCGGAGTTAAGCTACTAATAAAAGGAGTAGAGTTCCTAGCTTAACCTTATTATATTTGATACCCAAACCCCGGATGTTATCCTCGAATGGATTGTTGGCTAAGCATAAGGTTGTATTAGATCGCATGCTAAGAGTTGTGTCTATTGAGAGCCCCAAGGTAGGAAAGTGGAATTTCAAGCAAGGGCGGTTCGGGAAGGTCAAATGTTGGTAAACAACTTGGAGACCGTCAGTATAAGAGATGTACCAGTGGTCAGTGAATACCCAGATGTGTTTTCCTGAGGAATTACCAGGAATGCCACCAGACAGAGACATAGAATTTGTGATTGACTTAGTACCGGGAACAGCACCGATAGCCAAGAGACCATATCGGATGTCGACCGAAGAGTTGGTAGAAATGAAGAAGCAGATCGAGGAATTATTGGAAAAGGGATTCATTAGACCGAGCTCGTCACCTTGGGGAGCGTTGGTTCTGTTCGTTAAGAAAAAGGATGGGAGTTTTCGGATGTGTGTGGATTACCGTGCGCTTAACGAAGTGACGATAAAGAATTAATACCCGCTACCTCGGATAGATGATCTTTTCGATCAACTAAGAGGAGCAGGAGTATTTTCCAAGATTGACCTTAGGTCAGGATACCACCAGTTGAAAATCAAAACAGAGGACATACCCAAGACTGTATTTTCTTCAAGATATGGACACTATGAGTTCACGGTTATGTCATTTGATTGACAAATGCGCCGCTACTTTATGAACCTAATGAATAAAGTATTCATGGAATATTTAGATAAATTTGTGGTCGTGTTCATAGATGATATTCTGGTTTACTCAAAGACGAATGAAGAACACGCCCAACACTTGAGGTTGGTGTTGGAAAAGTTAAGGGAGCAACAACTCTATGCAAAATTCAAGAAGTGCGATTTCTGGAAGAATAAGGTAGATTTCTAGGGCATGTAATGACCATGAGGGAATTGCAAGGATCCAAGCAAGGTTGAGACAAGATCGCATTGGGAATCGCCAAAGATAGTTACGCACGTTCGGAGTTTTCTTGGGATGGCTGGTTATTACCGTCGGTTTGTAGAAGGATTCTCCACCATTGCCAGGCCAATTACACAATTGTTAAAGAAAGAGAAGAAATTTGTTTGGACACCAGACTGTGAGAGAAGTTTTCAAGAACTGAAGAAACGGCTGACATCAGCGCCAGTATTAGTTCAACCAGATGTACACCAGAGTTTCGATATTTACTGCGATGCGTCACGCCAAGGACTCGGATGCGTGTTAATGCAAAATGGAAAGGTAGTAGCCTATGCATCAAGGCAATTAAGGCCACATGAAGGGAATTACCCAACGCACGATCTAGAATTAGCAGCTGTAGTGCATGCCCTGAAGATATGGCGTCACTATCTTATCGGCAATAGATGTGAGGTGTATACGGACCATAAGAGCCTTAAATACATTTTCACCCAATCTGATCTGAACATGAGACAAAGGAGATGGTTGGAACTGATCAAGGATTACAACATGGGTATCCATTATCATCCCGGCAAGGCCAATGTAGTGGCTGATGCCCCGAGTCGAAAAGTCATGGTCTAAATTCGATAGTGGGAGAAAGCCAGGAGAATCGTGCAAGGATCTTCAGAGATTGAAATTGGAAGTTGTTCCTAAGGATTCAGAGTCGCCTTTAGAAGTAAAGCCTATCTTGGAAGACCAGATTAGAGAAGGTCAGAGAATGATGAGAAGATCGCTTAATCAAAGCCAAGATGGAGGAAGGGCAAGCGAAAGACTTTAAATTCGACTTAACAAGGCACGTTATGGATGAAGGAGCGATTTGTGTACCTAACAAAAAGGAGTCAAGCGATTAATATGGAGGAAGCTCACGACTCCAAGTATTCGATTCACCCAGAAGTGCAAAAATGTATCAAGATTTAAAAGAAAGGTTACTCGTGGCGAATATGAAGAGAGAGGTTCTTGAACACGTAGCACTATGTGATGTATGCGGTGAGTCAAAGCTATGCATCGAGACCAAGCAGAGATCGCTGCAGTAATTGCTAAAAATACCGGAGTGAAAATGGGAAGAAATCGGAATGGATTTCATTTCTGGATTGCCAAGGACGCAAGGAGGTTATGACTCCATATGGGTCATAGTGGATCGCTTAACTAAGGTCGCGCATTTCATACCGGTAAAGACAACCTATTCAGGAGATAAGTTAGCAGAGTTATATATGGCAAGGATCGTTTGTTTGCATGGAGTGCCAAAGAAGATAGTATCGGACAGAGGTGCCCAATTTACCTCAAGATTTTGGGATAAATTGCATACAGCAATGGGCACCCGCTTGAACTTTAGTACAGCATATCACCCGCAGACAGATGGGCAGACTGAAAGAGTCAACCAAATACTAGAAGATATGTTAAGAGCCTGTGCATTGGCATATACCTCGACTTGGGATAAATGTTTGCCATATGTGGAGTTTAGTTACAACAACAGCTATCAGGCTAGTCTTCAGATGTCACCTTCGGTTACCAGATGGTCGACCTTGTAGGACGCCGTTAAATTGAATGAGATCGGGAGCGCCGTGTCTTCGGACCAGACATACTCCAAGAAGCCGAGGAGCAGATAGCACTGATCAGAGAAAGGTTGAAGATCGCGCAGTCAAGGCAGAAGAGTTACGCGGACAATCGCCACAGGGATTTGAGCTTTGAACCGAAAGATTATGTGTATCTCAGAGTTACACCTCTTAAGGGAGTCCAGAGGTTTCACAAAAAGGGTAAACTTGCGCCAAGATATGTAGGACCATTCAAGATCATAAGCCGTAAGGGCGAAGTTGCATATCAACTGGAGTTACCGCAGTCATTAGCAGGAGTACACAATGTTTTTCATGTATCGCAACTCAAGAAGTGTCTTCGAGTGCCTGAAGAACAAACATCACTAGAAGAAGTTGAACTACAGGAAGACTTGACTTACAAGGAACAACCGATAAAAATTCTGGACACAATGGATCGGAAAACAAGAAGCAAGACAACCTGCTTCTGCAGAGTTCGAAAGGAGCAACCACACGTAAAGCGAGGCCACCAGGAACGAGAGGAAGATCTGAAAAAGGAATTCCCAAACCTATTCTCTAGTTAGGCTTCAATCTCGGGACGAGATTCGTTAAAGGGGTAGGTTTGTAACGCCCCAAATTTGCCCCGATTTTAATTTTTGAGTTATTTAAAATTTTGTGAATTAATCAACCTTTATTTGCATTTAATTGAATTTATCTGAATTTTTGGGGATTTATTGATTTAAATAAAGTTAACTTGAAATATCCTTCTCTTGATTAATTAATATCAGAAAAAGTATTTATCAAAAATAAATGAAAATATTTTATTTAAGCTCTAAATGCCTTAAAATATTTTCGGAATTTTTCTAGAATTTTTCAAGTATTTTTAGTGCCCTAAATAAATACTTTGAATTTCTGCAATTATTTTTATTGAGAAAAACCGGAAAATCCTTTAGCTACAGAGTGGGCCGAGCCCAACACCTGCTCAGAGAGGAAACCCTAGCCGCATCGCTCCGCGCCGTCGGATGGAGATCGGACGGCTGACGTGACTGGACACATCGGGACTGTGCGCGACTGTGCACCGCCGTCCGCCGTTGGCTGCCGTGGATCATGTCAGAGATCTTGCGCATTCTCCAAGGCGTGTCCGAGCAGGTGAAATAGCCCTCTGTGCTCAGCACTCCATTCCGCTCCTTTTGCCACTTCTCTCGTGCACTCTCGCTCACCGTAGACCTCGTTAGAGCTCGCCGTAGTAGCCACTCTCCTCCGCCTCGGTTTTACTCGCGTTTCGCCGCCATCCGCCGCTCTCCGTCGCAGCTAGACCCTTCTCCGAGTTCCTTGCGTCACGCCGCATCCGCTGGGCCACTTCATTCAACCGGAGAAGCTCAGAAACGCCCGCGCCTTCTTCTTCTTCTCCAAGTCCGGCGACGAGCACCACCGCCGCTTCATCGACGCCATGAAGCTTCAAAGAACCGTCAGATCCTCATCCAACGCTCGAGGTGAGGCCACGTAGGCTTGGTAGCAGTGTATCGCTCGGTTAAACCCCGCCGTTAGATTCGAATCCAACGGTCCGGAAATCGCGTGTGCGTGGCTTGATGCTTTCTCGCCGCGGTCGGGCCGTTGGTCCAAGCACTCGCTCCGCGGGGCCCACATGTCACAGTGATGACTCTACCAGGCCGACACAAGATGACGTCACCTGGGGCCCACTTGTCAGTGACCGAGACCGACGTGGCAGTCTCTGGTGTTGACACGTGTCCAGCCGAGGATTTAATCAGATTTTTCAGTAGAAAAATAAATCACTTAATCCGGTTATTCATTTATTGAATTTCAGCAAATTTGAAAATGCTATAACTTTTGCATTTTAACTCGGATTTGGGTGATTCCAGTGCCCAAAAATTTGTAAAAATGTGAACTAATTAATGGTGATTTTTATTTTATTTTTAGTGTTAATCTTGCTATCTGTATTGTGTAATGATTGTGTATATTGCTTGAATGTGAGTAGACTCCGAGTTGCCGGAAGTCGCCGAGGGAGAATTTGAAGACCCGTCACAGATCTCGGACCAGAACCAACTGCTATTTGAAAGCAAGTCATGCTTTGATCATTTCGTGCATAGATTTCGAAAATATATTTTGATTCAATTATTGCATGCTATGTTAAGTAAAAATGATGTTGCTTATGTGGGAACGGTAGCTAAAATACCTACCTTGTTATGCCACTTTGTTAATACTAATTGTATGCCCTGAAAACCTTGTCACCTTAAGATGATCATTTATGTTGGTTGCTATATAAATGCCAACACGAGAGGCTAGATTGTGATTAGCAGCTTAGAATGCTTAGGTGCGTGAATGACTTAGAATTTGCAAAAGAACATTGACTAAATAATTATGGAACGCATTTTGGAATAATGCGATGATGTCATGGAATGGAATTGGGGGTAGCGGCTTGTGTGGTCCTACTCATACAATGACGTGGGCATTGGCATGTGTTGCATAAATGCAAACCCCGGGGTGGGAAATGATTTGGACCAGGGCAAGTGGCAAGAAGGCTTCGTGCCATGTGGGCCTGTGTGGCAATGGGATGTATTGTGACGGTTAAGGCTGTGTGCCGAGATGTATAAAATGTTTGTCTTGCCCAGGCAGCTTAAGGACTTTACCTTGCGAGACTTTGAACTGAAGTTCTCAGACAACCACTTGTCCGAATGGGACGGACCTAGTTTAGTAGGTCTCTAATATCTTTCCTTTGATACTCGGGGTGACAAGCATAACTAAAATGTAACAAGATGGGGAGCGCACTGCGGTCATGCTTGGTACCCATCTAACGGATGTGCTCGTTCTAAGCTTTGGCTCTGTGTGAGGGAAGTGTTAGAAAGGCAAGATCGAGAGGTTCATCGTTAAGTGTTAGTCTCTGAAAGACTTTGTTGCAATCAATCACTGTGTGGTGAGCGATCAGATCTCGTGGGTAAAGTGTCACGACCTCCGCAGAGTGTGTGTGTAAACCTATTCAATAGCCGTGTCATGCAGATCGACAATGCTCGTGATTACAAATAAGGGTTAGATTTTAAAAATAAAAGATGTGGACTGGGTGGTTGTGTGCCAAAAGCTGATGAATGAAACTAGGGCTGTGTGCCAAACTCTTGGAAAAGAATTGAGAAATTAGTTATTAATAATATTGGTTTTACTGCTTTTAATCTAATAGGATTACCTGTTTAAAAGAAATATTGCTTTAAGCAAAATAACCAATTTAGCCTTTCCTTTGGGATAAGCCATGCATGTAGTAATAGACCTACATTGTGCATGACTTGTTGAGTATGTTGTATACTCACCCTTGCATCGACAAAAACCTCAGAAGAAGAAACTGTGCCCGCTTGGGAGGAGGAGTTCATCGAAGGCCAGGAGGACTAGGGGTTGAGCCACACTCAGTTGCCTGTGGCTATGAAGGGTTCATTGTTTTACTTTTGCTTCTGCTGATAAACTTGTGCTACTTTGATATTTATCGCCCTGCGTGGTGAATTATTGTAAGGTGGCCATAAGGCCGTGTAACTCGTTATTATTCATGATTGAAGTACTTTATTATTAAATTCCGCTGTGTATGATTGTGGTACTTCAACCTGTTTAGCCTGTGTGTACTAGCGTGATCCTGGACTAGTACAATATACACAGAGTGTCCGAATCCGTAAATTCGGGGCGCGACAATCATGTTTGCCACCAATAACAGTAATCAAAGCAGTTGGGGCTGGGTCTGGAACCTCCAACTTGAAGTCAAATTCCGGTATCCGAAAAAAGCACGGCTCATTTTTTGAACAACTAGACATAGACACTGAAGGCTTCGACATCTTGAGTATCAGACACTTAGCAGCCAAGTGAGAATTGCGCTTGTTGCAAACATAACAATAAAGGTCGGCAGAACAATTTTCTTGAATGTGCCCAACACACTTACAACGGAAGCAGAAAGGCGGCCATGGCTTCTTGGCCTTGATCAAAGCAAGTCGAGCCTCCAACTCCTTGGCAGAAACCGCCACCGCACGGTCACCCTGATTCAGATCACAAGCGACCGGCACAAAACGCAATTGCGCGTGACCATTTTGATTAGCATCTCCCGCCTTCTCCTGAGCAACGCCACAACCACGTCCAGAGATAGAAGCACCCCGACCAGCCCGAAAGTCACGTCCACGGCCAGCGCCATCCACACTGCGGCCAACATGATCTTGTTCGTGATTAAGGCACGGTAAAAAATTCCGTCCTCTGCGATCAACCACCGGCTCCCCTCTCGCATAATACGACGCAGACCGCCTTTGATCTCCAACAGGCGGTCAGGCAGCCATATCGGCATAGGAGGGACGACAGGTGGCGCTCTTGGAAAAAGCTACGAACTGAGAAGCACCACACCTAACCCTAGGAATCGGCCGCCGAAACAACACATGTTTCAGGCCGTAACTCTTGGCCCATTGCACCAAAGCCAACCTATCTTGGTCCAACTTATTTGAATGACAAAAATCGTGGGCCTGAAATACCTCCTCAATGGACTCTGAATCAGAACATTGGTGTGCAATATAATTATGCTTCCATGGCTGCATAGCGTCTTTGAAACTGCAATAAAGGAAGTTCGATTAATCTAAATCAATCGACTTGTAGTTAAGTATCTTGAGTTATGTATGTACATTCATGTGTATTAAGAGCAATTCCAATCCCAACCTTATATCACCCCCTATCCTAAAATTTAAGGGCAATGGAAAAAAATAGACCTCCAAACCACCCCCTTAGGGAGACCTTCTGGAGGCTTCATCCCTCTCCCTATTATTTCTTAAAGAATTTTTTTTAATAACAAAACAATTAGATGTTCAGTTGCACCATAAATATAGTTGATATATTTGGTCTTCATTAGTCTTTGTGATTCTTCATATAACATTTTTCATGTGATATTTATGGTTTATAGTTTTGTAGCATAATAATAGAACCGTCTAGACAATAATAAACTGTGATATAAGAACTGTATTTTATTTGAATAGGCCAGTGACTCACAAATAATAATTTTAGAGTGCTCGTGATCTCTAGCTCCCATTTCAAGCTTCTTTGTAACTTGGCCGTGCACTGTTGCTTTGAGTGGGGAGTTTTATGTAGGACTTGTCATGTCTCTCTTTGATGTTGTATCTTTCACTTTCATAGCAAGTTGTATAATACAAGTTCACACGACTAGCTTATGGCACCATAAAAAATGTGCAGCCATTCAAAACCATAATTGATATTAAAATATTAATTCATGAATGCAAAGTAATAATAATATTTTAATAAATAATAGGGTGATTAATAGGAATGGTACATTAGAGACAAATTTAATATAGGGTGCTCCTATTTTTTATAACACCCCTAAATAGGTGATTTAGAGGTGAAATATAGGAGTTTGGGTTGGAGTTGCTCTAAATGAATAATTTCTTTAAAAAAAATTTAATAACAAAACAATTAGATGTTCAGTTGCACCATAAATATAGTTGATATATTTGGTCTTCATTAGTCTTTGTGATTATTCATATAACATTTTTCATGTGATATTTATGGTTTACAGTTTTGTAGCATAATAATAGAACCGTCTAGACAATAATAAACTGTGATATAAGAACTGTATTTTATTTGAACAAGCCAGTGACTCACCAATAATAATTTTAAAGTGCTCATGATCTCTAGCTCCCCTTTCAAGCTTCTCTGTAACTTGGTCGTGCATTGTTGCTTTGAGTGGGGAGCTTTATGTAGGACTTGTCAGGTCTCTCTTTGATGTTGTATCTTTCGCTTTCATAGCAAGTTGTATAATACAAGTTCACACGACTAGCTCATGGCACCATAAAAATGCGCAGCCATTCAAAACCATAATTGATATTAAAATATTAATTCATGAATGCAAAAGTAATAATAATATTTTAATAAATAATAGAGGTGAGTAATAGGAATGGTAGGTTGGAGACAAATTTAATATAGGGTGCTCCTATTTTTATAACACCCCTAAATAGGTGATTTAGAGGTGAAATATAGGAGTTTGGGTTGGAGTTGCTCTAAATGAATAATTTCTTTATCGTTTAAAACATTTAGATGGGGAGGAGTGAGTGTGAAAGGCTAGTTGTGTATTTCGGTAGCCTAAGGGCAATAAATATGTATGGTACAAGGACATAACACAAGAGTAAACCTTAAAACACTAAAAATACCATAAATACCCTTAATGATACCCCCTCAAACACAAAGTGTATGTTGTAATTATCTTGAAAAATGTATCAAGGCAACTGGGAGCCAAGTCGACCAAGACAACAACACATGAAGTACAAAATGCAGGGGCTAAGAAAGCAAAGGCAAGTAGGAGCCAACCACGACAACACGATAAAGAAGATAATGAAGCCGACATAGAGAGCGCTATCAAATCAAGCCGAAGAGAGATGGCCAGAAGCATGACTCAGAAGCTTGAGATTTGCCAAGAAGCACTAGAAGTGCGATTTGAGGCGCTTATGCAAAAGAGAATAGTAGTAGCTGCTATCAGGCGAAAGGAAGGTGAGCTAAAAAGGCAATCTGCTGACTGACAAGAAATTTGTGGACTCACATGGTATGAACAAACTCAAAGATAGACACGATGGAAGATTGATGCAAAGGAAGACAGAAAAGAAAAAGAGTAAATAGCAGCAGAACAACATGGACCTATCCGTAATTTATAGTAACTAGGACTAAATTGCAAAATCACAAGGAACCAATGGCAACAAAAACCTAGCCGCCATTAGATTCAGGGCTTGTTTGGATCCATTAGCTCTAATAGTTAGCTGGCTAATGGAGATGGCTAATGGCTTATAGCTGGCTAACTAATAACTAGGGCTATTTGGATCTACTAGCTAATAGGTGATTGGAAATTTGGTTGTGGGCACAAATGTCCATTTTACCCTTACATTAATTAGCTATTTGCATCTTTTTTAGCTCTTGATCATGGGTGGAGGGCCGACAAAGAAATTGGTCATTGACCATCCATTAGCTGAAATTAGTAGGGGAGAACCAACTAATGAGATAACTATTAGTCGGGTTATTGGCTAACTATTAGTGGACTATTAGCTGGGTTGTTTGGATCTATTCAGCTAATTTTAGTAGCTAACTATTAGTGCTAATGGATCCAAACATAACCTCAGATCGAGGCCAGCAATATTCTCATTTCTCTCTCCCTTGGTCTCCGATTGCTCCTGTCATCACTCTTCCCACCCCTCCCCCATGGTGCCCACCCAAAGAGGTCACAAAGCAGCCCAACGGCCCAAGGCGACTGTGGCCTCGAGGCATGGAGACGACCCAGACGTTGAGTAGATTAGCAGGGAGGGTGGAGGAAGTGAGGGGAGGAGAGGGGTGACACTGGGGAGGTGAAGAAGCAGCTCGGGGAAGATTGGATCTGGTGGCAACGGCGGGGGCAGCGCTTGGACTGAGTGGTGGCTCATGAGGATCCAAGTGTTCAGTTGATTAACAACTCGTGGCCTTTTTGAATAGTTGAATATCATACTAATGTTGATGGGGGCCTAGCTGGGTAATTAAAGAACTGCAGAGTGGCATTAGGTGCTAATCTAACGCACCATGACCTCCATAAAAGACCAAAGCAGGTGCTCAGAACAGGGGGGCATCAGCACATGATGCAACCAACAAGATCGCGAGATGATTATCTAACCATAAGTGTTAAATTGTATATTCCTTTCGGGACAACAACATATATACTCTTCAATCGAAGACCATTCATATATCCTTACATATCTAGATTATGCATATCCAAAATAGGTGGAGCTTGCATATTGGCAGGAGGTGGCGGTGGCCTAACCATGCCATGAGGGGGCATCATTCCATATCCAGAATAGAAATTTGACTTGCATAGATGTAAAAACCCAATAAAGACTAAAAAGTCAACTTCAAGATCCTTTTCTAGGAAATGAATATTGACTAAAGTGGGAGTCACTTCTGTGTTGGTGGTCAACGAACCAAATAGCTCAATAGAAATTTGAAACACAATACTTGCTTTGGCCGGTGATCTTGTACAAAGAACATAGCCAAACACCTTGGGACCCAATAGAAATTCAGCCGGAGACTACAACCCAACTATTCGAGAGGGCATGTGATTGATGAGATACGATGCTGTCATCATTGCCTCGCTTCACAATCCCTTTGGTACATTCATCTAAAATATGAGTGAATATGCTACCTCTAACAAAAATGTTGATTCTTCCTTTCAGCCACTCCATTCTAAAGCTAGGTAGTAATTTGATGAAGTATCCTCTCCTCCGAGAGATACACTACAAACTCCTTGTTAACATACTCAATTATATTCTTTGTTCAAAGAATCAACCTTTTCATCGAACTGAGTACAAACTAGCCTATAGAAATCCTAGAAATACTGAAAGATCTCGCTCTTGTGTTCATCATATAAATCCATGTCATATGAATATAACAATGAATCAATGTTACAAACCACTTAAAATCACTCACAAAAGTAACTAAGCTTGGACCCTAACATCATAATTTATTAATATGAAAGGTTCATAACTATAAACACCAATGCTACTATATGTAAACTGTCAGTGTACTTTGCACCGGGGTACCCTCTCCGCCGCAGATCAGTCGGCCCAAGTAGCGGCCTGGCCCAAAATGGTAGCCTGGCGAGCAGGTGGGCGATCATGCCCTACTCGCCGGGCAGGAAGCCCACATGGAGGCCTAGCGAGTAGGTGGGCGATCATGCCCTGCTCGCCGGGCGAGCGGCCCGCCTGATGGCCTTGTGAGCAGGTGGGCGATCATGCCCTACTCGCCGAGCGAGCGGCCCACGTGGCGGCCTAGCGAGCGGGCGGGTGATCGGGCCCCACTCGTCAGGCCATGGAAGCAATCAAAAGAATGAGGAGAAGGCTTCGCCTCGAAGCCTCCTTCCCCTGACACGCTATGTCAGAGCCATTAAATGCAAGGAATTCTACTATCGACACGACGACGGCCCATCCCCCTGACACCTCGCACCAAACCCGTCGCAGGAGTGTCACATCCCAGACGGACCGGGCGTAGCCATACAACGACATTAAATGAAGCTTGGGGGCAGGTCTACAGTGATGGGTACAATTAATGAGTCATAGATAGTGATGGGTGCAATTAATGAGTTGTAGATAAGTATGGTGTCACCCTCCTACGTGTCCGGGCCAGCCCACTCTATATAAGGGAGCTCAGGTGCATGAGGAGGGAGAGAGAGAGGATCCAAGCCAAAGGCCAGAAAAGCTTAGCAAAGGAAAGAACAGAGGAAGCTAGAAGGGCCATTGTAATCACTTCCATACTTCAAAAAAAAAAAAAAAGTTCTAGCAGGACGTAGGGCTATTACCCTTTGCTGGGGGCCTAAACCTGGGTAGATGGCTATGTTCCGTGGTCTGTTGATCTTCAAAATCCCTCGCGTGAGACTTTTTAGGGTTTCCAATCATGAAGACACCCTCTACCGAACCTTAATCTCCACCCTTGGGAGAAACCCTGTTTGTTGACGGGGCCTGTCCGGCGAAATACGTTGACAGGGGCGCACTAGGTAAGGGGCGAGTGGTTGTCTCACCTGGCCATCTCTCTGGTGGATCCCGGTCTTCTGTCCAAAAGAACTGCGTACCTGGCGATGGTGGGTTCACAGCAGCAAGAGGTGGCGGAGGCTAGCAGCACCCAGAACATGTCCCGACGTTCCCACCGGATGAGGGACCACCTCACGCCACCCCTGCAGGGAGGCAGTGGTGCCCCCCTGGCAGCAGCTGAACCTTCGGTTCGACGTCGGCTGGCCATGGAGGTAGCCACTCCGGCCCAGAACCTGCATGCAGTCCGTCTCCTCCTGGACCACCCTCCAGTGGAACTGGCAGGAGACACCCCGGTCACGCCGTGGCTGCGGGACATTGCTGGCCTCATAGACGTGGCTCAACTCTGCGTGGGGATGTCCGACCGGTCGGGGACCGTCGGAACTCCCCGGTCAAGGGTGCGTCCTGATCGCACCCAAGCTTCCAGCCACCCAAGTGGGAAGCGTTCTGGCCAGGAGGGCCAGGATAGAGGAAAGGGTGTGCTAGATGAGGGTCCCGGCTCTGCGAGGAGCCGTGGGGACATGAGGGTTCATCTGGAGAAGCATCGCCGGTAGTGTGGCGATGATCTGCGTGATCACCTGCAGCTCCGTCGTGCCCAGGAGCAAGGCTGCAGCAGGCGGATGGCCCCTAGGGATGAAGGCACCTCCCACGATTCCCACCTCCCGAGGGAGGAGGGAGGAGGAGGTCACTTTGGGGAGTCACGATCCACACTCCCCGGCGCGGTCTTCGGGCTAGGGTTCAGGTGGACGGCAGGGCTCCCCCTATGGCGTTGGACGCCAGGCGTTCTCCCGACGGCTGCACCGTGTGGTGTGGCCCGAAAGGTTTCACCCGGCCACCATCGAGAAGTAAGACGGCACCACCAATCCAGAAGAGTTCCTGCAGATCTATACTACGGTGGTGTGGGCCGTTGGCGGGTCTGAAAAGGCCATGGCCAACTACTTCCCAACGGCCTTGACGGGGTCCGCCCGGTCCTGGCTGTTGAACCTCCCGCGAGGATCAGTGCGCTCATGGGAGGAGTTGTGCGACTTCTTCGTCGCCAACTTTCAAGGCTCCTTCGCACAGCCGGACGTGGAGGATGATATCCATGCCCTTGAGCAAGAGAAAGGGGAGTCGTTGTGCGACTTCATTCGACGATTCTGCCATTATCACAACACGATCCCCCAGATCTCGGAGCAGTCGGTCGTCATCACCTTTCGAAGAGGCGTTTGAGACCATAAGATGCGGGAGAAAATGGCCACCCGCAATATCACCACCACTACCGAGCTCTTCTCCCTGACGCACAAGTGCGCCGGGCGATGGAGGCTCGAGGGGCGGTTCGTCCCCACGCTGCGGCACTGGCGGAGACGGCCGGACGATGGGTCCCGGTCCGGTGAGCAAGAGGGCGAGGAGGCGCGAAGTGGCTGAGACCAGGCGGGTCTTGGCCGCTGAGCGTGAGCATGAGGACACCCGGCCGCGCGGGCGTGACCGCCACAACCGGCGGGATGATCGCCGCGCCCGACGTGATGATCGCCGCAGTTAGAGGAACGATCGTCGTGAGGAGAAGGAGGGCAGGCCTTTCTGCCCGATCCATAGGATCGATACTCATGATCTAGCTAGCTGCCAGGTTGTGAGCAAGATGGTGGAGAAGCGGCTTGAGGAGCGCCGCCCCCGCGACGACGATCAAGACGAAGATCCTACCCCGCTGGCCTTCCAGCAAGCGGACCAAACCGTGGCGTATATTCATGGTGGCTCATCCACCTACCCCTCCAACACGATGTATAAATGTCTGAGGAGGGAAGTCTGCGCCACGGCGCTGAGTTCAGGGGCGAGTCGGATGCTAAAATGGTCGGAGGAGCCGATCACTTTTAATCGGGCTGACCACCCTGAGAGCACTGCCGGCCTAGGTATCCTCCCAATCGTGGTCTCACCCATGATCTGGAACGTGAAGCTCGGGCGGGTGCTAGTGGACGGAGGGAGTTCCATCAACCTCCTATCCTCTCAGGCATTCTGGCGCCCAGATATCGCCGCAGAGCCGTGTCCGCCCGCCTTTTTATGGCATCGCCTGTGGTCTGGCTTGGTCCTCTGGCAAAGCGCCTCCGTCACTTTCGGAGAGGAAAGAAATTACCATACGGAGCTGGTCGACTTCGAAGTCGCCGACTTTGACCTCCCGTACAACGCCATACTGGGTCGACCGGCGTTGGCCAAGTTTATGGCGGCAACCCACTATGGATACATGGTGGTGAAGATACCAGGGCCTGGTGACCCCATAGTCATCCGTGACAGCGAAGCCTTGCATTGCCACAAGCATGCACCGAATCGCCGCCAGGCCACACGCAACCGTTTGCCATGCCACCTTCTCGGAGCCCTCAGCGCAGCACTGCGCCTCGCTCGGCTTAGCCGGTGAGCTGAAGGTGGTCTCCCTGAGTGCGAGTGAGCTCGAGAAGACCGTCTTCATTAGCGCTAGCCTTAGCGCCAAATAGGAAGGCGCACTCGTCACCTTCCTCCGGTCTAATTCCGACGTGTTCGTCTGGCAACCGTCTGATATGACTGGGATCACCAGGGAGGTGATCGAGCACCGATTGGCAATGCTCCCCGGAGTGCGCTTGTATATCGCTGCTACCCCTGCAGTGGTGAGCGCAGTATTGGTGGTGGAGAGGGAAGGCGTCCAGAAGTCGGTCTACTACGTCAGCAAGGTGCTACACGAGGCGGAGACCCGGTACCTGCAAGCACAGAAGATGTTGTATGCCGTCCTGGTGGCATCCAGGAAGCTGCGGCACTACTTCCAAGGGCGAGAGATCATGGTGGTCACTGCTTACCCCCTGCGAGAGATTCTTCACAACCGGGAAGCTGAAGGCCACATCGCTAAATGGTCGGTGGAGCTAGGGGAATTCTGTCTCAAGTTTGTACCCCGCACCACCATCAAGAGCCAGAAGCTAGCGGAGTTTATTGCCGAATGGACTCCCACCACTCCTGAAGCCGAAGAAACGCCCACGCCTTCCCCCTCGACTTTATTCTTTGACGGCTCTTTCAGGCTTGAAGGCGCGGGGGCTGGGGTTGTCTTGGTCTCTCTAACAGGTGACATCCTCTAGTATGTGGTCGCCCTTGACTTCAAGGCCACCAACAACATCGCCGAATATGAAGGCCTGCTGGCAGGGTGCGTGCCGCCTCGGCGTTAGGCGTTCGGTGCCTCCAGGTCAAAGGCGACTCCCTGCTGGTCATCAATCAAGTGCGAAAGAAATTTCAATGCTCTGACACTATTATGGCCGCCTAATTGGCGGAGGTCAGAAAGATGGAGCGCCACTTCGAAGGACTGGGATATATCTATATCCCTCAACGTGACAATCATATGGCAGATGGGCTTTCACAGCTCGCATCCTCAAGAACCTCTGTCCCGCCGGGTCTTTGAAGAAAGACTATCGCGACCATCCGTCGCTACCCCGACAGCGGGGGACGACGTGCAGCCTGGCACACGGCCTCGACCAGGCGGGCAAGGCATGCGGCCATGCCTCCAGATTCAGTGGAGGGAAGGTAGTGCACTGCCTCAGCCCCTGTGTTCGGGGAGGAAGGCAAGATTACTGGTGTTTGACTGGGAAAAGCTTGGCCAAGCGGAGTACCCGGGCGATCACCGCGTGATTGCCACACTTGGTTGGGAAGGTCAGTGGATGGATCCTATCCAAGCCTTCCTACGAGACCGAGTGATCCCCGACGATGATGCCTTAGTTGAGAAAATTGCACGCAAGGCCAAGTGCTATACTCTGGTAGGTGGGGACCTATACCGCCGGAGAAGAAATGGAATTCTACTGAAGTGCATCACTCGGGAAGAGGGGAGCAACCTACTCTCTAATATCCATAGAGGCATGTGCGGGAGCCATATGTCCAAAGCAGACGCTTATAAACCAAAGCTGCCCGCTAAGGATTTTATTGGCCTCGCCTCCGTGATGATTGTGAGTCGGTGAGGAAATGCGGCATGCCAATTCTTCGCCAAGCAAATCCACCGACCAGCCCAAACTCTGCAAACCATCTCGCTCTCTTGGCCATTCGTGGTCTGGGGAAATTTGGATATCCGTGTCTGCTCCTCGGGCCGAGGGCTTCACCCACCTTTTTGTCGCCATCGATAAATTCACCAAGTGGGTCGAAGCCTAAGCAGTACGTGCCATCACAGCTTCCGCTGCTGTCAAGTTCATCCACGAAATCTTCACCCGCTTTGGAGTCACCAATCGCATCATCACCGATAACAGCACCCAATTCACCAACGCAGCCTTCCTGAAATTTTGTGATGAAATGGGCAACAAGGTGTGCTTCGCTTCGGTGGCCCATCTGAAGAGCAATGGCCAAGCGGAGTGCGCCAACGCGCTGGTGTTGAGGGGCCTCAAGACCAGAGCATTTGATCGGCTCCATAAGTGGGGGGCACGGTGGACGGAAGAACTCCCGACTGTGTTGTGGTCGCTGCGAACCACACCTAGTCGAGCGACTAGCGAAACACCCTTCTTCCTGGTCTACGGCGCGGAGGCTATTCTTCCATCCAAGTTATCGCTCGGTTCTCCACGTGTCTCGGCATTCAGCGAGGAAGGGCAAGAAGACCACCGTGGTGAAGAAGTCAACCTTCTAGAGGAGGTGCGCGATCAGCGGCCTTGCGTGCCGCTCGGTACCAAGAAAGTCCTGAGCAAGACCATGCCACCCAGTTCACGAGAACACAGCAGGCTACCCGGTCTTATGAGAATTCAGACGCATGCCGCTCCATAAACCTGTCTCCCTGTGGGAGGCCCCTTGTTGGTCTAATATCTCGCCCGGCGGTCCGGCTTGTACCGAGGATGACCAAGAGCTGGCCAACTCCTACAATGTGGAGTTGTTGCAAAAATTTTACCCCTGATAACTGTAAGTACCTGGTAATTCGCTTTGATCAATCAGATGGGTGAGCTCTCCTGGTGATGATCAAGAATCGCCGGGCAACAAGAAAGTTATTCGCCGTGAAGGCTTTTTGCTTTATTCTCCTACTTGTGTTTTGGGAGGTAGTGTTTCGCGTGGGTGTCATGGGTACTAAGGATTTGGCCGCTCCTTGTTGGTCTACGGTAACACCCGGTGTTCGCGTCGGGCAAGGACGGGTGACCAGGAGCGTGAGTGTGGCACGGTGCTCAGACGCGGCTTACACACCTCGGGTTGGCTCCACAAAGCACCGCTGGCTGGCACCGCGAGCACCGCTGGCCTAATACCACTCCTGGGAACCCGCTGCCTTGACACGCAACGCCGCGGGCTGGTTCCGAACCACAAGGGCTTAAGTTCCAAAAAATGGACCATGGCAACTCCACGCAGGGACTTACGTTCCCTGAAATATTTCCTGCATGCTCCACGTAACTTCTACTTGTGTTTTCAGTAGCTACGAGCGGGCGCAGATGAAGTGCTGTAGCACCAGCCTACTTTAAACGATCAAGGTGACCCCGCGGCAAGCTTGGGGGCTGGTCGCCCGGCGGTCTGTGATCAAGATAAGTTGTTTCATATCATATGTTGTTGACTCGGCTCCGACATTTGCGCCCTGTCGGGCTAGGTTGCGCATGGTTGTCATAGGTGCCAGTAGCCTGACGGCTCCTTGCTGATAAAGCGAGACACCTAGCATCTGCGTCGTGCGAGGACGGGCGACCAGGAGTGCGAGTGTGTCAAGGTGCTCAGACATGGCTTGTACACCTCGGGTTGGCTCCGCGAAGCATCGCTGGCTGTCACCGCGAGCACCGCTGGCCCAATACCGCTCCTGGGAACCTGCTGCCTCGCCACGCGACGCTGCGGTTGGGCTCCAAGAGATCACGAGGATATAAGTTCTGAAAGGGCGCGAGCCAGTGATGACCTTGCGCAAGGACTTAGACTTCATTTGTCTACTTCCTGCCTGTATTGCGTAATGTTTGTTCGCGTTTGCAGCAGCTGCATGCGATCACCAAAGGAGCACCGAAGCGCTGGCTTAACCTAAATGTTCGGGTTCACATCGTGGCAAGGCTGGGGGCTGGTCGCCCAGTAGCTAACTCAAGCAAACACGCACAGGTAAAATCCCAAGATGCCAACTTCATTACAATTACTGAGATTGTTTTGGCATACAGAAAAACAAAGAAAACAAAGGAAGCGGCCCGGGCCATCAGTGATCGTTGACGACTTGGATGTGCCCATCATCCTCCTCGGCTTCCGACTCCGCTGCCGCTGCATCAAGGTCCGGGTCCTCCGCCATCATCATGCCAGCGACGTGCTCCGCGGCCTCGTGCATGCGCACCTGCGCCTGGGCCTCGTCTCCCTCAATGCCGTCCGCGACAGCCATTGGGTTGAAGGAAGCGTCGCGGCTGGCGTAGCACACTAGCACAAACGTTGCGATGGCCATGGCGACTTGCCACCCTTCCTGGATGGAGCGGGCGGCCATGGCGGCGGTAGGTCAAGAGCGCCTGCCACCCAGTGATGCAAAGTGTGTCTTGCATCGGCAGGCTCGAAGCGGCTCATGGAGATCCACTCCCAGCGGCTCTAGGGCCCTCGCCATGTGCCAAGAAGGTGCCGAGCATGATAGCGAGGTTGTGCAAAGGCGCGACATCGCTTTCTACCGCTTTGCTGCCTCGCCTCCTGCGCCCGGCGTAACATGGCAGCCCAGCTGTTCTTTCCTAGGCAGCCAGCGCCCCACTTCGCAGCTTCGTGCAGCGCCGCCATCCGCCGCGACGTCCGGGCTTCGCTGGTGGCCGCCGCGAGGCGTTCGTGGTCGTGAGCGCCCGCCTGTTCGCGGCGAAAGGCCAAGACTCAGCCGGGTGGCGCGGGCGGCGAGGACGACCGAGGCGGGTGAGCGAAATCGCCGAGTCGGCGACGCCCGCCCCACCGCCGGAGCCGCTTATGTTGCCCCGAGCGAAGTCCCCGCCAAGGCTGCTGGCTGTGGATGTTCTGCGTGGCGGGCAGTCACCGGATCGTAAGCCCGCTGGGCGGGCATCGGCAAGAAGCTTGAGTTGGCGCCGCCGAGACAAAGGCCAATGGCGTCGGCTCCACTAGAGGTGATGCCAGTGGGATCGGTGCCGCAGGTGTTGATGCTGGTGGAGCCGGCGCTGTAGAGAACGGCGCCGCAAGAGTCGTTTGTCGACGGTACTGGCGCCGAGGAGGGGCTGCGAACGCCGCCGCCTCAGATGGAGACGCCACATTCGGCGCGCTGGTGAAGCGGCGAGTCGGTGGCGGCAGGTTTGCCCCCAGACGCCCTCTTGGGGTTCACTCCCGGGGCGTCCGGAGTGATCGACCGTTTCCCTGTGCTCCGATCGTTGGTCGAGGCCTGGTCACCAGGGGACCGTGGGCCGACAACACTGTAGGGCCAGTGGAGTCTATTGTCGGGAACGACTTGATGATCTGGAGGCGCTCCGCGAACTCCTAATCGCAGAGCGGCCAGGCCCTGGCAGGAAAATCCAGGCCACTCGGCAGTGGTGGAATCAGTCTGGACAGCCATCTCGAAATGGAGGGGCCGTCCAGGTTTCCTTCACCTGGCGGAAAAAGAAGATAAGGACGTTGGTTGCTGGCGACCACGAAGAGGAATATATATTCGTGAGAAGGGTAAAAGAACTTATGGCCTGGACGCGTGCGGGTCATGTTGTCGTCCCCTGTATACTGCCATGCAGGGAGGGCACGACGATGGAGGGGGCTGATTCTTTAAGCCACAAAATCCCGGACCACCAGCGCCCCAATCAGGCCGGCGTCCCGTATCCGGTTGATGCGGGATGCCATTACCAGGAGCTCTACCGTCTCTTCGACGGGCGAGCTCCAGCTCTCGTGCACTTCCGCCTGTGCGTAGAGCATCCCGAGGAGGTCGACCACCGTTGCCGCCGACGAGAGCCGCTTGTTCGCCACGACTTCCGCTTGGATTTTGGCCGAAGGAATGTAGCGAGGGCCGACCGTCACAGAGGCGTAAGAGGCAGCCCCGCGATTCGCTATCGAAGCCTTGCAGATGTAGAAATAGCGAAAAAGAGGAAGATTGGGCATTACCCCTATGAACATTTCGCAGAGGTATGCAAAGGTGGAAAGAATGATGATGGAATTGGGGATGAGGTGAAGATGATGGATTTCGTAGAAGTGAAGGACGGTGAAAAAGAATTCGGAAAATGGCAGCACTAGGCCCGCTAGAAGTCCCCAAGCGAAGATAACAATCTCCCTGGATTCGCACCGCGGTGCGGGGGTTCCACGGCGAAGGTGGAGGGAATCCTCGGGTGCCATCTTGGAGAGCAATCCCACCCGGTCCTCATCGACGGTGGAGGGGAGAAGGGAATGCGCCATTGAAGCAGAAGCAAAGTTTTTGAACAAAGAAGATGAAAGAGCAAAGTGCGCAAGAATCAGAAAGCGTGAACTGCTGGTTGGGGGTGCGCATATATATAGGCCCCTCACCTAGACGGTTCGCGAACAGGCAAAGGTACGTGACGTTTCGGGTCCCAACAAAAATCGGTGGAAGTGGAGAAGACAGAAGTGGTTGCATGCTCAGGAGTGGTGGGCCCATCCAGGAACGCACCGACATTAAATGAGATCTGAAAAAAAGCTGGCGCGTGTTCCAGGACAGACCTAGGGGCTACTGTCGGTGTACTTTGCACCGGGGTACCCTCTCCGCCGTAGATCAGTCGGCCCAAGTAGCGGCTCGCCTAAAATGGTGGCTCGGCAAGTGTGGGCGATCATGCCTCGCCACGGGCGAGCGGCTCAAGGGCGGATGGCGAAAGCGGTGGGCGATCTTGCCCTACTGGCCGCGGAAGCCCACGTGGCGCCTTTGGCGGCAGGTGGGCGATCATGCCCTGCTCGCCGGGTGGTAGAATTGCTTAGTACAGCTTAAACGTTTTGGTATTATGCCATTAATAGGAATAATTTCAAAACCTTTTGTTTAAACTCATTTGTGAAGTTGTGGCAATAAGTATTATTCTTGTTTATTAAACGAAAAAATGGAAAAATGGTTTTGGACTAGGGTGGATGGAATGTTTGGCAGGTGCAAGAAGCACAAGACTTTAAAAGTGGTTGTTATGCCTAGTCAATTAAGGATCAAAGCATGTATTATTTCAAACTAAGCACTACCATACAACCACAAATCTATATGGGTACGACCTGACTAATTAAAGGGAATCATTTCATAGCATTGTTTAAACTCATTCGCGAAGTTACGACAATAAGTATTGTTCTTGTTTTTTATATGAAATAAAACAAAAAATGATTATGGACTGGGGCGAATGGAATGCTTGGCAGGTCCAGGAAGCACGAGACTTTGTAAAGTGGTTGTTCCGCCCTAGTCAATTAAGGACCGAAGCGTGTGTTATTTCAAACTAAGCACTAGCATAAAACCATAACTTTATATGGGTACGATGTGTTAGTCAAATTTTCTTTTTATTTTTTTTGAATATTCCCTAGGCTCCACATGTCATCAATGTTCACGCTCTCTATTTTATTTTTTTATTTTCTTGATCCGAGCCAATTCTGAGAGACTGTTCTCCTCCGTTGTAGCTCCAAATTCAATGATTCAAATTTCTAAACTCATGATCTACCTTCCAGTATAATTATTTTCAATTCATGAATTTTTTATATTTCTTTTATTTATTTGTTCTCGCTTTTCATGTGTAAACGTTGTCGCTGAAGCTTCACCAATCAACAACAGTTGATGAAGGAAAGTCTTCCTTGATCAAGTTGATCTCAAATTTTTAAAATTCATATATTGTTTTACATTATTGCAGATCTACTTTCATGCAAGGTATTTTAAATTCTATCATAGCGTTTAGTTAAATTTCAAAATTGTTATGACCTCCTTGGCATTGATCATGATGTATCATTGTCACACTAGTTGATATTAGCTATTTTATTTGGTGATATTTAGTAGAGTAGCATCATACGGTAGGATTGCTTAGTCTAGCTTAAACGTTTCAGATTTTGCCATTATTGGAAATCATTTCAAAACCTTGTTTAAACTCATTCGCGATGTTGCGGCAATAGGTATTGTTCATGTTTATTAAATGAAATAAAATGGAAAATTGATTTTAAATCTGGGGCGAGATGGAATGTTTGGCGAGTGTAGGAAGCACAAGACTTTGTAAATTGGTTGTTCCATCCTAGTCAATTAAGGACCGAAGCGTGTGTTATTTTAAACTAAAACTACCGTACAACCACAAGTATATATGGGTAGGACCTGCCTAATTAATTTGTGTTTCTCGTTATTGGCTTTGCCAGTTGGTGGAATGTGGGTGTGTCGGATAGAGATAGGATTTTCCCACAAGGCTCAAGAAGGGCTTTCGACTAGATAGATGGGAACCCTTCAGCAGTAAAACCTTAGCGGGCGAGGTTAATAGCAGGGTTGTACATTGTAAAGGCCTTGTTGTGATCATATTAGTCACTCTCTAATATGTTGAGTGTGCGAGAACAGTAAAGATTTATCATATCTCGTGGATAAAACTGTACACAATCTGCAGAGTTAAAACTACTTAAGTAGTTGTACCTACGGTCAAGGGTAGGCAAGGTGCGCTTTCACATGGTAGAATTTTGTGGTTTTGTTTGAACAAAGATGATGGTTTGGGAATTCATGAGTGATTAAAACTCTTAGGTTTTTGGTTGACAAGTGGAGCCAATCAGGTGGTTGGAACCTTTACTAGTTGTCTAATTTCAATTATTGCAACTACATTTCGTCAATTGATGTTTTGTGAAATTACTACTTGTAATTAAAGTTAAACATTGATTTACACTAGATGAGTGATATTAAGCCTTCAATTGATTAGCCTTGTATATAGTTATCATGCATTTATATTTTCAAGACTTGCGGAGTACATTTTGTACTCGCCTTGCAACATTCCAATATTCCACAGAGGAGTGCACAGAAGCGGAAGGTGACTACGAGTTCTTTGCTTGTGGTTTCAATGAAAGAGATCCAGATTACTAGGACGTATACCACAATCGATTTCCTATTGGGAGAATGGATGGGCTTATCCTGCTGTTATTTATTTTATTTCCATTGTTTCTTTATTGAACTTGAGCCATGTGGTTGTATATTTGTATTGTTGGCCATAAGACCGATACTTGTTTTTAAATGTTATAGATTAGATTTATGACATGGATGTGTTATCATCACTATTTTTTACTATGTGCACTAACAGTTATACACAGAGGATTCGAATTTGAAAATAAAGTCCTGACACCTCCGTCCACCAAGGCACCAACTAAGCTAAAGTCCGTTTGTGAGTTGATTGCAAAATTTTTACATGTATTTATCATAAATGTCATTGTAATTCTCCATCAAAAATTGGCACCCAATTCGGTCCAACAAAAAGAAAAACCGATCCAAAAAAAAAGAAATCCAATCAAAATACCCAAAATTTTGATGAAATTTTGGCAAAATACTCAAAATTTCAAAAACCACTGTAGCAATTTGAATTTTTTCAGTTTTTTATTCCACTTGGATTTGGAATCTCATCCCTAGCTGAAATCCAAAGATTCGGCCAAAATTTCTAAAATTTTGCTGGGATTTTGAACCTTGGCAAGGACCTTTGGGACAATAAATTATTCCTGAAATCTACTTGCTATTAGAGTCTAGCCCTAATTTCTAAACTCACTTCAGATCCAATTCGCCACTACCACCTATCCATCATCATTGCCCAATCGCGGGCTGCCTCAAGTGAGTGCACATGGCTTAGTGTTGTGGCGCCTCATGGCTGCACGTGTGGGCTATCACCGCTGAACCGCCATCGCTGGAGGTTGCTGTCCTTGGGTCGCTACCGCCACTCCAGAGTTTGATGTTGGGCTGCTATGAGAGGCTTGAAGGAGAGAGAGACTTTGGTTGAAGAATTGAAGGAAGAGAGTACTATGCTGCTGTTGCCGATCAGAGATAAGGGGAATGGGACAGCTAGGTGCACTTGTGTTTGCTTGTTGCTTGGCTAGTAAACAAATATATGTACTAGAGGAGATACTTGGAGGATTTATGTTAAAATTGATGCGTGAAGTGTTGCCGCAATCATAGGAGATAAGTGTGGCATAACTTGGTGATGATTGGCATTGCTCCAATTGTTTATGAAGATGGCTCCTAAGGAATTGAGGCTGTGAGGAAGAAGGCAGAAGAATCCATGAGGTGAGAGGACAATAGGAAGGCAGTTGTTGTGGCTAACTACTCGTTGGCCACATAAGGTGACATGAGGAGCATGTTACATGGCCTCTTTGAAATGGGTATGATTTGACCGATGACTAGTACAGGTCGTTTATTTGAATTGGAGCAGGAGCTAACACCAAATAATGTAAAGTTGGAAGGGAACAAAAATTACTTATGTTAGTCTAGAAGGGCTCAACTAATTGTAAGGATGAACGGGTGAAGCACTACCTACAAAATACTTGTGTTGGGATTGCAAACAAGGTAAGAATGGATTGATGGGTGTGGGGAAAAATACCACCTCTATAGTAGTGCCTTGGTTGCTAACTTCGATGTCTTCACCCATCGCTCGGATGGTGGAGGGAATGTAGAGTGTAGCAATATGTGAAAAATGTTGAGCAACATGTACTCTAGGGCAGGGAATGTGATGATGATGGTGGATGTTCAAGGCAAGATGGAGGTCCTCAAACAGAAGAAGACCATGTAGTAGTATACTAGTGAGATATAGTAGTTGTGGACAGATTTGGATAACTATGATCTACTACAGTTGATGTGTTCTGGTGATGTTGAGATTGGTAGCGTGTGGTTACAATGTAGATGGGTGTCACACTTTTGAAGGGCTAAAGCCAAGTATGAGAGTATGAGGGCTGTCATGTTTCACTTGGCAACCTTACCAACTGCGGAGGAGGCTATTTTAGCCATGGTGCAAGAGAAAATTCGACTACGAGTAATGTGAACCGACAAACCTATTAGGTCTTCATACGCCTTACCTAATGATAGAGAGTGCTATAATTATGGCAAATAGGACATCTGAGTCGTGCTTGTCCTTCACGACATGGTTGTGGATAAGGTAGAGATCATGGAGATCGAGGTGCATACTATGGAGGACAAGGTGGAGATCACAATAGTTGTGAAGGCCGAGGTGGAGATTATGGAGGTAGAGGTAAGGGCCGGGGTAGTCCTAGGGCCAACTTGGCCATGACAAAATAGCGCTCATATATTACTCTAATAGGAGAATGGGCTATGCAATGGGAAAACTGGCAACAAGGCAATGTATTGGAGACTCATGGTTTTACTACAACTACCACCTCATTTGATGACTTTGCCAACTACGCCCACGTATGTGAAGGTACTTAGACACATGCACTTGCATCCACATATAAGCACTCTCATATTAATTGATCATAGATTTAGGAAATAGTTCAAAATAGTTCATTTCGAAATAGTTCAAACAACTAATGGGACCTTCCAACTTATTCAGGGTGTATATATGATCTGTAGAATGCACACCATCCATGGCTCTATCCTCTATTTTGCATGTTCCCTCCTTTCCAGTCAACCTTCTTTCAGTTAGTTCTATTATTGACCAATTCAAATGCACTAGCTCATGTGATGGGGATTCTTATTAGTTATAGGAGAGGAGAAATAGGATGAGGATTGGGACTAGAATCAGGTAAAATGGGCTGTGGTATATTGATCAGGTTGAATAGAAAAAGAAATTGTGTTACATCATCATCATTTGGGACATCTATCAAACTTTATTCAATAAAGTAGACAAAGAATAAACATTTATGTGCTAGTTATGTGTTTAGAAAGCACATAAGGTTTATGTCAACGTATTTCGCCGGACAGGACCCCGTCAACAAACAGGGTTTCTCCCAAGGGTGGAGATTAAGGTTCGGTAGAGGGCGTCTTCGTGATTGGAAACCCTAAAGAGTCTCACGCGAGGGATTCCGGAGATCAACAGACCAAGGAACACAGCCATCTACCCAGGTTTAGGCCCCCAGCAAGGGTAATAGCCCTACGTCCTGCCAGAACTTTTCTTTTTTTTGAAGTATGGAAGTGATTACAATGGCCCTTCTAGCTTCCTCTGTTCTTTCCTTTGCTAAGCTTTTCTGGCCTTTGGCTTGGATCCGCTGTCTCTCCCTCCTCATGCACCCGAGCTCCCTTATATAGAGTGGGCTGGCCCGGACACGTAGGAAGGTGACATCATACTTATCTACAACTCATTAATTGCACCCATCACTATCTATGACTCATTAATTGTACCCATCACTGTAGACCTGCCCCCAAGCTTCATTTAATGTCGTTGTATGGCTACGCCCGATCTGTCCGGGATGTGACACTCCTGCGACGGGTTTGGTGCGAGGTGTTAGGGGGATGGGCCGTCGTCGTGTCGATAGTAGAATTTCTTGCAATTAATGGTTCTGACATAGCGTGTCAGGGGAAGGAGGCTTCGAGGCAAAGCCTTCTCCTCATTCTTTTGATTGCTTCCGTGGCTTGACGAGTGGGGCCCGATCGCTCGCTTCGCTGTCGCGCGCACACGCTGGCCGCCGCCCGCGGCGAGGCATGATCGCCCACCGCCGCCGAGCCATCACGTGGGCGACACCGACGAAAGCAGGGATGATCGCCCACCGCCGTCGTCGAGCGCTCGTGGGTAGATGCCGCAAGCGAGGCATGATCGCCAGCCGCCACGTGGGCTTCCGCCCGAAAGGTGGCATGATCACCACCGCCACTAGGCCGCCACGTGGGCGCCGCCGATGAGCGGGCATGATCGCCCACCTGCTTGCCAGGCCACCACGTGGGCTCTACTAAACATCACCAATATCAACTATAGTGACAATGATACATCATGATCAATGCCAAGGAGTTCATAACAATTCTGGAATTTAACTAAATGATATGACCGAATTTAAAATACCTTGCATAAAAGTAGACATGTAATAATTTAAAACAATATATGGATTTTAAAATTTGGGATCAACATGATCAAAGAAGATTTGCCCTCACTGAATGTTGCTGGTTCGGCGAAGCTTCGGCGATGACGTCTACACGTGAAAAGCAAGAACAAATAAATAAAAGAAATACAAAAAATTCAAAAATTGAAAAGAATTGTAATGAAAGGTATATCATGAATTTAGAAATTTGAATCATTGAATTTAGAGCAAAAACGAGAACATGCTCTTGGAATTGGCTTAGATCAAGAAAATAATAAAAAAGAAAATAGAGAGAGCATGAACAGTGCTGACATGTGGAGCCCAAGAAATATTTACAATTTTTAGAAAACATAAAAAGAAAATCCGACTAACACGTGGGGCTTAGGTGTCAGTTGGACCACGGTGGACCGAGTTCACCGAGAGGGATGAAATGTGAAGTGTGGTCACATAGCACAGCATGTCTTCCCTAGTTTTCGTGTGGCATGCGATGTCAGTGTGGTCCACCACGTCAACATTTTATCCCTCTTTGTGAACTCGGTCAAGTGCGGCCATGTGACATGGCCCGACAGCGTCGGCTTCCGAGCTAAGATGGCATGGAGGTGGCATGTGTGTGGCACCGACGTAGTTGCCACCTTGGCTCGATCGACATAGGGTTCCAGCCACCTAGCGAAGGTGCAGCCTTGTTGGAGTCAGAAGATAGCTCGCCAAGAGTAAAACCGCGATGAAATGGACCCAAGCTTGGGGCAAAATGATGCAAGTGATGGTGGGAACTCAATGGTGCAAGCAACGGCGGCGATACCTCACCGTCGGTGGAGATCGGTGCGGTTGCGAAGCTCGACACTAGGGTTTGCTTCGGGGAATGAAACCGTGAGGTGATTTTTGGGAAAAGAGAGGGGATGATGCGATGGGCTTTATAGGTGCTTGGGCCGAGAAATTCAGCACGGATTCGGCCCGAATGGGCATGGATTTCACGGTGACAGGTGTGGGAATGAGGCATGGGGTCGGAGTCCATTTGGAAGAGGGCTCAAAGAAAAAGGGCGTGCCGCTGATAGGTGGGTCCCACCTATCAATGGGAGTGCACATAAATCAGGCCACGGGATTAGGCCGAGGGAGCAAAGGTGAACCAGGGAAGTTGGCTGGACGATGTGGAAAGGAACTGGGCTAGGCAATGTGGGAAGGGCGGGGGCCAGGGAAATGGGGAGATTGGCGCCACTGACACTCTTTAAAATTCGTGATTCACTTTATGACACCCTGCCCCATTGTCATACACTCAGATGGACCCACGTGTCATAAACACATCACTAAAAGCCAACGAATTGGGTGTCGCTGGACTAATTTTTCCCAGGGAAATGCGGCCCATGCAGAAAATTTGAAAAGAAAAAGAGTTTTTCTTTTATAGAAACTCCAAAAAATAAAAAGGCCAAAATAAATAGCAGAAAATTTCATAAAAATCCTAGAAAATTCTCAAAAATACTTCTAAACTTTTGGAACCCAAATAATTATATTTGAACTCAATTCATCTTCTAAAATTTGTTTCAATTGCTTTGATTACACTTGAGAGAGAATTTTAATTCATAAAATTTTAGGAAATTGAGGAAAAATTTAGAAAGGCTCAAATTTGGAATGTTACAGGAGGGTTGCAGTCCATAGGTCCTGGGTTTGAATCTTGAATCCGGCATCATTGATTTTGTGCTTCTTTCAGCCTTTTTGCCGATACCTACCATTAAATAGTAATTATATAAAAAGGAAAATGTGCCTAGTGGGAGTCGAATCCACACTCTTTCCCCTTGAAAGCTTACCCTGGTGCCTTAAACCAACTAGACCATGTCAATTTCATGCCATAGCATCGTTATCACAATTTTTTCTAGCCTCGGGAGACCATTTTGTATGGGTTGAAAAGGGCCAAAATTTTGGTGAATTTCACCAAAATTTCAGTGATTTTAGCTGAAATTTCAAAAATATCATTATCAAATTTAGTGGATTTAAAATTTGCTTTTGAATTTTGTCTAAATTTTGGACAAAATTTTGAAATCTTGCCAGAATTTCGGATTTCGGCCACCTCCGAGATGTGATCTGAAACCAAAATTTGAAACCTTGGTCCTCACCATTTATTTATAGAAAGACACAAAAGTGCAATTAGACCCTTACACGATTTTTCATAATACACCAACGAGTAATAAAGTATAATGGCTACGTGATGGCAATGAATGGTAGCTATTATGCTTAGATGTAAGTAGTAAATAGAGAGAAGAAAGAACTAAAAGGGAGTAGGTGAGACAATATATTTTGGGTTTATAGCCTGGAAGATGGTATGTAGACCAAAATCTCAAGGTGGGCTTGGAGTGCCCAACATATAAATACAAAATGATGCTCTCTTGCTCAATAATCTACATAAATTATTCAATAGAGCTAATTTGCCATGGGTGAACCTAATATGGCCCACCTACGATCAGCAGAATAAACTCTCTGCCCCCAGAAGAAGGCCCTTTTTCGTGGATTGATAATCTTAGATTGCTCACACTCTACTGTTGGAGATGGGGTAACAGTTTTCTGGCAGGACTTGTGGAACAGCAATCTGCTTTCAATGCACAATCCAAAGCAGTACTCGTTTGTTAAAACTCCAACGTTAACAGTGGCTCAAGTTTCTCAACCTAAAGACTTTCACTACCTTTCTAATCTGTCACTCTTTGTGCAAGCATTTCAATAGTTTGGCCAATTTCTGCTCCTTCTGCTAGAGTTGACTAACATATGAAAAAGATGTTTGGAACTATGTTTGGGGATCTGGCGTTTACTCTTCAGTTAAAACTTACAAGGATATATATGGAGGAGCTTGTGAACCTCAGCATAAAGAAGTATTATTTTGGTTGCTTCTCAAAGATAGACTTAACACCAGAAATTTGCTGAGAAGAAAGAAGATGGTTCTTCAGGAGTACACTTGTGTTACGTGACAACAGAAATGCAGAATACAGAAGAAAGTATAAACCATTTGTTCTTTGGATGCCCTTTTGCACAAACCTGTTGGGATCAACTTTGTCCTGGCCGATTGGTAGGACTGTCAATCTTTGAAGCTCTACAACATATTAATGACAGTCTAAACTCCTGTGAAATCATGTGATGAAAAATTGGCTGAATGGTGAAATAGGCATTGTAAAGTGATTTTGGTTATGGCATGTGTGGTGCTTGTGCATGTGCTATGTTGAGATGATTATCATGCTGGTGATAGCATGATGGAGTTTGCTTGATGCAATGCACTCGTGTGAGTGGTTGCATGGATTAATCTTGAGTCAAGTCGTGGACTTGTGCTCGGACGCGTTGTTTGTTACTTCATGTGCAGGTGTTGCTCGAGGGCTTAACGTGGTCGATGACGGACCGGAACTAGGTTCATGGAGGAACCGAGGTTCGAGACTAGGTTCAGGAGGAATCGAGGTCTTGGTGGTCAAGGATGTCATGCGGGACATTCGGCCAGAGAACATGCACATGGAGGTTGGTTAGTCACGTAATTACAAAGTGGGGTACATACATACGCAAGAGTTGTTTTTGGCCACGTTGGGCTAAGTTGAGATGTATACGCACTCTTTCCATGTTGGAAGTGGAGTTGTATCCTATCTCGTTAGGATTGCTCAGATAAATAGAGGAGGTGTCCCTGCTTATTCTTGAGCAAGATTTTAGGGTTGTACTCTTTTGTTTGAGTATCGTAACCAGATCAAAAATAAAAATCTTTCTCACAAGCTTTTGGCTCGGCATAGTTGATCGATCGCTTGAAGTTTTGTTCATCACAGCAGTCACGAAGTTCATCACGGAGTTCGGTTCTTTGCAAAGGTATCATCTTGCGAAGGTAATATCTTTTGATCCGTAGATCCGATCGGATTGATTCTTATTGGGTTTGATTCGTAATTGAATCTAGTTTCTACAGTTAAAATTTCACATCAATCCAACGGTTAGATCTTCAGTAATTTGTGGTCGCCCAGATTGCTAGTCCGGTCGCCCAGCTGTTAGATCGCAAATTGTTTCAGTCATCTTACGAAGGTCATAACTTCAGATCCGTAGATCCGATCTACCTGATTCTTTTTTTGTTCACTTAGGAATTGAGTCTAGTTTATACAGTTAAAATTTCACACCAATCCAATGGTTAGATCTTCTGTAATTTGTGGTCGCCCAGATTGATGTCCTGCTCGCCCGACTGCTCGCATGGTCGCCCAGGTTCAGTCATATTGCGAAAGACATAACTTTAGATCCATAGATTCGATTGACCTGATTCTTTTTGTGTTAGCTGCGGAACTAAGTCTAGTTTCTACAGTTAAAATTTTACATCAATCCAACGGTTGGATCTTTGGGAATTTCTATTTTAGTAGATGTATATTGGTCTGCTCGCCCAGACTGTGTGCGTGCTCGCCCAGATTGTCCTTGTGGTCGCCCAACTGCTCACGTGCTCGCCTGATTGTCCTTGTGCTCGCCAAGTGCTTTTCTCGTCGCCCAGTGCCCAACCTGCTCACCCCAGTGTCCTCATCGCTTTCGTAAGTGCCCAAACCGGTCGCCTGTGTCCTCATCGCCGCCCAAGTGCCCAAACCAGTCGCCTGTGTCTGCTCGCTAAGTGCCCAACTCGTCGCCAGTGTCTCTATCGCTCGTCCAAGTGCCCAAACCGGTCGCCTAGGTGTCCTCTCGCCGCCCAGAGATTTATCGTCGCCTAAGTGCTCAAACTGTCGCCAGATGGTCTATTTGTTTCCCAACCGCATAAAGCGATTTCCGAGCAATTTGAGTTTCAATTGGGGTGTTTGAAAAGTTCAAAATTTGATTTTATCTTCCGCAATCATTCACCCCTCTCGATTGCTACATTAGTATATTTCGATCTTACAAGTGGTATCGAGCAAGGTTTTCTAATTAATCTTAACAGGTGATTAGAGATCAGAGCGATGGATAGGTATTCGACAAAACCTTGTGTTTTCGATGGTGTTGATTTTCGGTTTTGGAAAGCAAAGATGGAGGCATATATTCAAGCTCGTGGTTTTGCAATTTGGGAAAAGGTCTACAAGCCATACAATGTTCTCGAGAATGATGCGATCAATGACACCAATCGAGTACATGTTGAAGCAAACAAAGAAAGCAAGGAATTTGATCATCCAAGGACTAGGAAGAAGTGATTTTGATCGAGTGATTCATCTCAAGTCTGCATATGAGGTATGGAAATCTCTTTGTGATTATCATGAAGGTTCTAACAACTGTCAAAGAGGTTAGGCAAGATATTTATAAGAAAGAATACATGCGATTTGAGATGAAGCCCGTGAGTCTCTAGATGATTTCTTTGCACGGTTCAATAAAATTCTTAGCAATTTACGTCTTTGTTGGAGTTTTCTTTGATGAGGCTACAAATGCTAGACAATTGCTTGGTGTATTAGACATGTCTATTTGGGAGATGAAAGTTACATCTATTAGAGAATCCTTGTTATGAGTACACTTACTTTAGATGTTCGTTCTCTAAATTAAAAACTCATGAGTTGGATGTTCTTGCTAGGAAGATCGATCATAAATCAATTGCATCGACCTCCCAATCTAGCATGTCTCGAATAATGCTTCTTCAAGCTTTGCTTTGTCCTCTTTGTCTTCACTAAGCGATGAACAGATCAAGAGTTTCTCAAGAAGATTTGGCACTACTCTCTTCTCGGTTTAACAAAGCTTTGCAGAATGTGAGAATGAGAAAGAGAGTTGGTGGTGGCCCTCCAAGATGCTATGAGTGTGGTGACCTCAATCACATTAGATCAAATTGTCCTAAGCTTGCAGGTAAAACATCAAGGGAGGAGAAGGACAACGATAGAAGAAAAGAAAAGAAGAAGTTTTCACCAAGTGATAGAAAGAAAAAGAGCTTCATCAACAAAAAGGTTGTTCATCGGGTTCTTTCTGCTCTTGAACAAGTGAACTTAAGTGATGTGGATTCAGAGAGCAGTGAGGATGACACGATGGTTCCAAGTAAGCATGATTTGACAGATTATGTCTCATGGCTAGAAGTGATGGAAGCTTCACCGAGGATGATCATGACAAATGACTTCAATGAGGTAGATCCTTCTTCACGATGATTTAGCTATTGTTTGTTGCTCGTCTTGGAAAATTGCTTAACAAACGCGACAAGAAAATTAAGAAATATGATGTTCTTGTGGAATCTTTGCATCTGAAATTGCTAGACTTAAATCTTTGATTCCCGATGATGATGCTTGCAAATCATGTGATTTAATTCTGATGAGCTTATTGTGCTTAGGAAAGAACATGTTTCTTTGTTAGAACAAGTCAATCTTGAAAAGAAAGAAAATGTGAAACATGTTAAAAACGCTTAGTGTTCAACTGTTGATTTGCATGATACAACTCATTGTTCTAAATGTGCTATACTAGAATTGAAGTTACACGATGCAAATGCTAGGGTTTCTCAAATGACGATGCTATGCTCACTCATGAAGTTCTCTCATGCTCAACTTGTCGCATAAGCAGAAAGGAAAAGTGGATGTTCCATGTAATAAGCTGCTTAACTCTTGCTCGAAGGTTGATTACTTGGAAAAATCTTTAGAACGATTCACTATGGAAAGAAAAACCTAAACATGATTCGGATCATCAAGGGTCGAGACTCATCACAAGGGTTTAGGTTTTGATTCTTATGCTCATTATAAGTCACATGCTCCTTGTTATTAAGACACTTGAAAGAGGAAAACTTGAGATTGCAAATGAGCCTAAGAAAATGATTTTCAAGTCTATTTGGTATGCTATCTTCTACTATGATGAATGCAAATGTTATACATTACTAAAGCTAAACATCATGTTAAGTATACTTGCACTCATTGTGGTAAAGATGGACACTTAGTAGATTTTTGCTTTAGACTAGCCAAACAGCAAAAGAAAGAGAAGACTAAGACTAGGTCTAATTTTAGGAAGGCACATGTCACTCCTCATTTTGTGCCTAGGGTGATGCAAACACCTTTTGTTACAAGAAACACGGGAAAGGGCAAATCTGATTTTTTGAACAAACATACTCGTGTTGTGCCTACTCATCGTGTGTCTCAGTACTGGATTCCTAAATGTTTTATTTCTAACCCCAGTACTGAGGCCTCGACATCTTCTGCCTTTATGTAGGCTTCTCGTGCGAGGAAGGAGAACATTTGGCTAGTTGATTCCGGATGCTCACGCCACATGTCCGGTGATAAAAATTGGTTCTCTCCTCACTCGTGCATCTTGTGTTGAAAGTGTTACTTTTGGAGATGCATCTTCTACTCCTGTTGTGGCAAAAGGTACAGTAAAGGTAAACAACAAGTTCATGTTCAAGGATGTGGCTCTAGTTGAAAATCTGAAATACAACTTGTTGTCTGTTTCACAAATGATTGATGAAGATCTTGAAGTATGCTTTAAGAAAAGTGAATGCAAAGTTTTAGATGCTTCAGGAAACCTTGTGTTCAAGATTTCACGCTTTGGAAGAGTTTTTAAAGCTGATTTTGATGTGTCACTTTCTTCTAAGCATAGGTGTCTAGTTGCCAATGTTTCTAAAGATTTATTCTTTTGGCATCGTAGACTTGGTCACGTTGGTTTTGATCATCTAACTCGTGTTAGTGGTTTAGATCTCATTCGTGGCTTGCCTAAGCTTAATGGTGATAGCGATTTAGTGTGCTCTTCTTGTAGACATGGTAAGATGATTGCAGGTTCACATCTACCTCTTACCATGGTGATGACAAACGCTCCAGGACAACTACTACATCTTGACACGGTGGGACCTTCTCGAGTTCAATCCTTTGGAGGCAAATGGTATGTCTTGGTTATTGTTGATGATTATTCTAGATACTCTTGGGTTTATTTCATGGTATCTAAAGATGAGGCTTTTAGTCACTTTAGAAGTCTTGTTACTAGATTATCTCGTTGATCACCCGGTGCACTTAGAGCTATTAGAAGTGATAATGGAACTGAATTCAAGAATTCTTCTTTTGATCACTTTTGTATTGAAAAAGGATTGATCATCAATACTCTTCACCTAGAGTGCCTCAATGAGAATGGTGTAGTTGAAAGGAAAAACAGAACCTTGGTTGAGATGGCTAGAACTATGCTAGATGAACATCACACTCCTAGGAAGTTTTGGGTGAAGCAATCTCAAGCGCATGCTATGTTTCCAATAGAGTGTTTTTGAGATCGGCTAGGCAAAACTTCTTATGAGCTTCGTTTTGGTCATAGGCCTAGTGTATCTCATTTGAGTTTTGGATGCAAATGTTTTGTCTTGAAATCTGGAAATCTTGATAAATTTGAAGCTAGATCAGCGATGGCATCTTTCTTGGATATCCTGCTCATACACGTGGTTATCGTGCACTTGTTTTGGAGACTAACAAAATTGTAGAAACCTCGTGAAATCACTTTCGATGAGGCTAGTCCAGCACTAGTCCAATTGATGCAGAACAGATGCATATGTTAGGGGAGAGTATTTTTGTTGATGATGATGATGTTGAGGATGAAGTGTTGATTCCTATTGCACAACCATTTGTACCTCTTTCGGCACCTACCACTACATCACCTACGGTGAGCATCCTCAAGCCACAACATCTTCGTACATGCTGAAAACGAAGAAGGAGGAGAAGTTTCTAAAGCTACTGGCCTTTGCACATTCAAAGAAGACATCCACGAACAAATGATTGGAGATTTAAATGAGAGAGTCACCCGATCCAGTTTATTGCTTCGATTCTCATGCTCACTCGCTTTTGTTGCTTCTTTTGAACCCAAAGATATATCTCATGCATTAACTGACGAATCTTGGATCAATGCCATGCATGAGGAATTAGAGAATTTTGAGCGTAACAAGGTTTGGAAGCTTGTTCCACCTCCTCCTGATTTTAATATAATTGGAACTAGATGGGTTTTCAAAAATAAACAAAGTGAGGATGGTGTTGTTGTCAGGAATAAAGCTAGATTGGTTGCTCAAGGATATACTCAAGTTGAAGGTTTAGATTTTGATGAAACCTTTGCTCCCGTTGCTAGAATTGAAACCATTAGAATTCTTTTAGCATTTGCTGCATCTAAAGGTTTTAGACTATATCAAATGGATGTGAAAAGTGCTTTTCTTAATGGATATATTAATGAGGAAGTATATGTTAAGCAACCTCCTGGTTTCGAAAATCCCAAATTTTCAGATCATGTATACAAATTGTCCAAAGCCTTGTATGGATTAAAACAAGCCCCTAGAGCATGGTATGATAGGCTAAAAACCTTTTTACTTGAAAATGGGTTCACAATGGGAAAGGTTGACAAAACTCTCTTTTTACTCAAGCAAGGCAATGATCAACTATTCGTCGATTTATGTTGATGATATTATCTTTAGTGGTTCCTCTCATGTTTTAGTGTCTAAGTTTTGAAACCATGAGAAAGGAATTTGAGATGAGCATGATGGGTGAGTTGACTTACTTTTTGGGATCGCAAGTCAAACAAACGAAGGAAGGTACCTTTGTTCATCAAAGTAAATACACAAAAGATTTGCTTGCCGCTTTGGGATGGAAAAGCGCAAACCGATCATGACACCCATGGGAGGCACTTGCACACTTGATCCGGATGAAGATGGTGAGATTGTTGATCAAAAGGAGTATAGAAGCATGATAGGCTCTCGTTATATCTCAACGCATCAAGGCCGGATATTCAATTTCTTTGTGTGCTTGTGTGCTCGTTTTCAAGCTTCTCCACGTGTTTCACATCAACAAGTCATCAGCGGATCTTGTGTATCTCCATGGTACTCAAGATTTTGGCATATGGCTTTCCTTCCTCATGCATTAGTTTAAGAGTTTTCTCGATCTTGACTTTGGAGGTTGTAGAATTGATAGAAAAAGCACATCGGCTCATGTCTTTTCTTGGGTAATTCACTTATTGCATGGTCATCTAGAAAACAATCTTCATTGCACAATCAACTCTTGAATCTGAATATGTGGTCTTTGCTAGTTGTTGTTCTCAAATTCTTTGGATAGTAGCTACACTTAAAGATTATGGGGTTAATTTGGATAGTGTTCCTCTGTTGTGTGATAACACTAGTGTAATATGCATTGCTAAAAACCTGTGCAACATTCTAGAACAAAACACATTGAGATCAGATTTCACTTTCTTAGAGATCATGTAGAAAAGGGAAATATTGTGCTTCATCATGTGGATCTTGAACATCAATTGGCGGAACATTTTCACAAAACCCTTGTCTTCTTCTCGTTTTGCTTTTATTCGGGAGAACTTGGGTTGGTTCATCCAATAGGATATTTTTGAGGGGGAGTTTTTGAAGTTTTTGTAATATTTTGTAACATACCTTTTATTTTGTGTGTTTCTTAATTAAAAAAACAAAAAATGAAAAACAATAAAAAGTCTTGAGCATTGTATTTCACACATATAGGTCATTTGAAGCCATGTTTATGCTACAAGGTCTTTGCAACTTTCTGTTTATACATATATAGTGTAGTTTATGTCATGACTTTTTAAATGGAATGACAACTTGAATTAAATCTTGTCATGGTTGAAACTTTCTTGGCTATCTTAATCCTACTCGAAAAAGTGCTAAATATGAAAGTTAAGTGCTAAAACTCAAAAAGTGATTGTTGATAAAAGCAAGATCAAGGTTATGTACTGTCGCACTTCTTCTTTACGAGACTGCTTATCATTGCACTATGATATGAACTTGGAAGAGATTGTGTATGACCGAAACCATGAAACCTTAAGCTTGTGATTGCTTGGCATGGTTGAAAAGTAAGGCTGATGGTGCATGTAATTCCTTGCAATTGTTATTGTTGCAATCAAAGTAATGAATCGCTTTTTCAAAGCACAAATAAAGTGCACAAAAATTCAATGTTTTTAGGTTTTAAGATGTTGAGAAAGGAGATCATGCCATGCAAAAAATCGTTAATAGTACTTGATTTCTAGTTATGCTTACTCTACATTGTTTATGTGTAGATTTGAGGTGCAAATCTGTTGATAGCATGACTTGGTGATCAAGTTGTTTCATTTGTGCATGATTCATAATGCTCGAAGACATAAAAAAAAAAAACAACAAACATAAAAGGGAGAAGTTTCTCTTTTGCTCTCTTTTTCATTCTTGATGAATCCATTGTCAAGGGGAGAAAGTTTGGAGTCAAAGGAGAAACTTTTGGTCACATTACACATTCACACACACATTTCTTCTTTCCATTAGAAGTCTTTCTTTTTGATAGGGGAGATTTCTTTTAGATAAGGGAGATTTTTGTTCTTCTTTGTAGGGGAGAATTCTCTTCTACGTCTTTTGGTCACTTTACTTCTTTTTAAAAATGGTGTTGCCATTGTGAGGTGAATGCCAATGTTCGTTTCCAAATGGTGTTGCCAATGTTTTCATCAAGGGGGAGATTGTGAAATCATGTGATGAAAAATTGGCTGAATGGTGAAATAGGCATTGTAAAGTGATTTTGGTTAAGGCATGTGTGGTGCTTGTGCATGTGCTATGTTGAGATGATTATCATGCTGGTGATAGCATGATGGAGTTTGCTTGATGCAATGCACTCGTGTGAGTGGTTGCATGGATTAATCTTGAGTCAAGTCGTGGACTTGTGCTCGGACGCGTTGTTTGTTACTTCATGTGCAGGTGTTGCTCGAGGGCGAACGTGGTCGATGACGGGACCGGAACTAGGTTCATGGAGGAACTGAGGTTCGAGACTAGGTTCAGGGAGGAATCGAGGTCTTGGTGGTCAAGGATGTCATGCGGGACATTCGGGCTAGAGAACATGCACATGGAGGCTGGTTAGTCACGTAATTACAGCAGGTGGGCTGTACATACGTGCAAGAGTTGTTTTTGGCCACGTTGGGCTAAGTTGAGATGTATACAGACTCTTTCCATGTTGGAAGTGGAGTTGTATCCTATCTCGTTAGGATTGCTCTGTATAAATAGAGGGAGGTGTCCCCTGTTTATTCTTGAGCAAGATTTTAGGGTTGTACTCTTTTGTTTGAGTACTGTAACCAGATCAAAAATAAAAATCTTTCTCACAAGCTTTTGGCTCCGGCATAGTTGATCGACCGCTTGAAGTTTTGTTCATCACAGCAGTCACGAAGTTCATCACGGAGTTCGGTTCTTTGCAAAGGTATCATCTTGCGAAGGTAATATCTTTTGATCCGTAGATCCGATCGGATTGATTCTTATTGGGTTTGATTCATAATTGAATCTAGTTTCTACAGTTAAAATTTCACATCAATCCAACGGTTAGATCTTCAGTAATTTGTGGTCGCCCAGATTGCTAGTCCGGTCGCCCAGCTGTTAGATCGCAAATTGTTTCAGTCATCTTGCGAAGGTCATAACTTCAGATCCGTAGATCCGATCGACGTGATTCTTTTTTTGTTCACTTAGGAATTGAGTCTAGTTTATACAGTTAAAATTTCACACCAATCCAACGGTTAGATCTTCTGTAATTTGTGGTCGCCCAGATTGATGTCCTGCTCGCCCGACTGCTCGCGTGGTCGCCCAGGTTCAGTCATATTGCGAAAGACATAACTTTAGATCCGTAGATTCGATTGACCTGATTCTTTTTGTGTTAGCTGCGGAACTAAGTCTAGTTTCTACAGTTAAAATTTCACATCAATCCAACGGTTAGATCTTTGGGAATTTCTATTTTAGTGGACATATATTGGTCTGCTCGCCCAGACTGTGTGCGTGCTCGCCCAGATTGTCCTTGTGGTCGCCCAACTGCTCACGTGCTCGCCCAGATTGTCCTTGTGCTCGCCCAAGTGCTTTTCTGGTCGCCCAAGTGCCCAACCTGCTTCGCCTGGGTGTCCATCTTCGCCTAAGTGCCCAAACTGTCGCCTGGTGTCCCATCGCCGCCTAAGTGCCCAAACTGAGTCGCCAGGTGTCCTCATCGCTCGTCCAGTGCCCAAACTGGTCGCTGGTGTGTCTCATCGCCGCCAGAGATTTATGGTCGCCCAAGTGCCCAAACTGGTCGCCAAGTGCTTCATCGTCGCTTAGATGGTCTATTTGTTTCCCAACTGCATAAAGCGATTTCAGAGCAATTTGAGTTTCAATTGGGGTGTTTGAAAAGTTCAAAATTTTGATTTTAGCTTCCGCGCAATCATTCACCCCCCTCTGATTGCTACATTAGTATATTTCGATCTTACAACTCCCAATTTTTCATGGAGATAATCATCCTATCGACCTGGGCCATTTGGACTACAAGAAACAATAAAGTGTTCGAACATTGATCCCATGTTGAATGACTGAAAGTCTAAATTCAATTTTCAATTTGCGATGGTTATCCATCAAGCAAAGAAGAAACATTTCCCCATCCAAGACTGTCCAGATACTCCATTTGGTCATAAATAGTTGCCGCTTTAGATATAGGTACAGTCAAACTTTTGAAACTTTAACTGTCAATATCTTTTTAAATATTTAAATTAGATACATGAAAATCATATATATAGATTTGTCTCAAAAATTACTTTCATAATATTATAATTTTATTGGGTTCTATAAATATATTATAATAGAAATTAGTGGTCAAAATTGTATTTTAGAGACTAAGTGGATGTGCAAAACAACAACAATTTGTCACCAGATGAAGTAATATCTTCTAATTTCTTCCTTTTGTACATTCTATTTTCCTCTTTTCCTTGTATAAACTTTGTTCTTTATTTATAGTATAAATAATTAATATACAGTAGGACCAGCTTGGTCTTACTGTTTTTCCTAAAAAACATTTTGGCTTTTTAACAAAATTGACACAGAGGTGGGTTGCTGTGTAACGATAGTCAAGGGCTTCAGAGATAGAGGGATAGAGAGCATTCAGATGTAGGGATAGAGAGCATTCGGTGTGTGCCTGCTATTTGTGTCTTGTCAGGGCTGGTGAAATGAACACAATCCCAAGACAACATGAACCACTAGGATTGTCTTTCAGTTCAACATATTTCACAGAAATAAAAAATGAAAACAAAAAATTAGGCTGTTATGCTCAAGCTTGACTCATGCTGAAACCTAGACACGGTGTGAATGGCTGTGTTGTCAAAGAAAACCAAAGAAAATAACAATCTGAAATCCATCTAGTGCAAGATGTAAACGCGTCTCATTTCTCAGTTCCATTTGTATCTAGAACAATATGTTGCTAACAATTTATATAAGCCCCGTTTGTCACATTCTGAGCTTAGAAAACAGACAGGTACTTATATACTGTAATTTTTACTTGGGTTTCTCAGAAGTAAGAACATATGCATGTCACTGCAACATAGTCTAAAAATTTGCTAGCTGTGTCTTCTGGCTCTTTATTTTCCTGTGGCTGGCAGACACCTTCCTTTTCTTCGTACAGAGGACCTGGCTGCCGGGGTTTTTTTTTGGTGTGTGTTTTTTAAGGAGAACAGTAAGACCAAGAAGTTCCTACTGTATATAGAATTTATGGGAAGTATTTCTGTTGTTGTGAGCTCATTGATGCTGCATAATGATCTTGAGATGTTCTATTTGGACAGTTTGGGCCTATGCCACCTAGTCATAAGCTACTATACAAATGGAGATAGTGAGTAGATTTAACACTGATCCGGTTTCAGATACTGCACTAATACATGATTCCAAATCAGCGAAACCAGCTTTGGTATGTGATGGTCAACTGAAGATGCTCAAATATCATACTGATCCAAGTCCAAGTTGAAGTTCTACGTACGTTGATCCAACCAAGTAAGCTTTGCTAAAAATATCAAACCTATTCCTTTCCCAATGCCGCCCATTTCCAGGCAAACAAAACTCATAAAACACGCACTGTGTAATGCAAAAATTATAAAATAAGAAACTGTGAAAGAAAAGCATGAATTCTTTTGGCAGAAAGACAATGCAACTCCTCTCAAGAACACCACTATTCCTTCCAAACACTTTGAGCGTTCAGTGTCTCGACAAATGAGCTCAGGAAATAGCACTGCACATATAAATAGGACTAGGAGAGAAGAAGAAAGAGGAGAAGAATTCCTAAGTAGGTAAGGTAATTTATCAAGTTCTTGACATATTTGTGCCAGTAATGGAGAAAGTGTTAACGTGCATGGTTCCGGTTCACTTGCTACGCTATCTTCGGAGATCACGAGTGGACCCGCCTTTGATTACCTTCCACACTATCTCTTGATTTGTTATGATCTTTCATTTGCTACGCTATCTTCGGAGATCATGCATCGACCCAGCAATGATTACTGTCAGGATTTGGAATCTGCCATTCCTATCTCTATGTGTATACCATGCTAGTCTATGATAAATGGCTAGTATACACAAACAATATTGTCATATCACATCCATACACATGCAAATAATCAGAGTAGCATAGTAGTAATAAATATGCGAGCATAGACTCATACTGCTAAGCTTTTAACAAAAAGACCGACAAGCTAAATAGTTCACATAACAATTAAATAGAAGCGAAAAAACGGTAAATGAGACAAAATTCCAGTAAGCATGCCTTAGCCCACCACAAGCAACTGACTGGAGTTAAACTTTAGTAACTGATACCATCTTTGTCAAAATCCATTGTGAAGAAAGTAATTGTTTGGGGAAACTCTTTCTTTCTCTGATAATGTTCAACAAACAATAGTGAGTATGAAAATCGTACTTTGCAAGACTTTTAAGCAAAGGTTTTATAATATGCAAGGCTATGTCAAGGGAGATGGCTATCTAACCAATTTTTCTATTTTGCACGATATGAGCTTTCATTTGCATTACAATATAATAGATTGTAATCGTAAGTTGTAAAAGCAGCTATTATTTGATATAAAGTAACAAGAAACATAAGCATAACCACAAATGGCTATCCACAGCCATGAGCAACAACATTCACTTACTCTTGACCAAGTACACAAGTGAATACCTTCCCTTTCCAACCAAGTTTTGAAAAACATAAGACTAGCCTTAGCAACATCACTAAACTTTGCCCATAATAGGGGCGAGGCAATGTGTAACACCCCAACGCCCAACCGCGCCATGGATGCTACCAAAAACCATAAATAACGATTGACACCTCTACGAAAAGACTGAGACGGCACTCAATCTCTAAACTCTTAAACCACTAATAAAACTAAGCCACCGAAATTTACAAAATTTCGGCATGACCTCTCTAGAACAGAGGACATCCACTCAGCAGACAAAAGAACATTCGTAGTTATATGATATCATTCTAGCAGGTCCTTAGTTAACCAATCACACATCCACTAGCATTTAATAAACTCCACCGCATAATTATTACATGACAGGAACTCATTAAACATAACCGCAACCAACCCCTTACAAGAATTTTCACGAGCTAATAAGATCAGAACTATATAGCAATAAGATGGAACGGTGATGATGTAAACGTGATTGTATTACTACCCCCATCCATGCATGCCGGCTTCAAAACACCTACATACATTTAAATAACAAGCGTGAGTTCAAACTCAGCCAAGTACACGAGAATAACAAACCCAGTTTATCGTAAGTAAAACAAGAGCTTAACCATAAGAGCAAGTAATGCAAATAAAACAATATATGGACAATATGCATTTATACCCATTTAAAGCAATAACTTGACCATACCAAAAATTACTGCAATCAAGCCATCATCTTGATAATAAAACCAATCAACGCCCAAGAACCGTTACTTAACGCTAAATCACAACGTCTCCCGACTCAACCACCCCTTTTTGCAATCTAAACCATTTTCATCAATTTTAGTTGAATTCATAACTCGACTTCACTCCACGATAGTCATATAACATAAATAGCAAGGCAATGAAATGCGCTAATTCATCAAATTCAATTCAATCTCCTTTTTGGGTTGAGTCCATGACTCAACCTTCCTTTACCATAATCGCAACCCACATGACATACCATCACCACAAAACTCATTATTAAAGATGCCATGCACATGAATGCTCTTCTCGATGCACGTATCGGTACTGCTGAGTGCCTACCCGTCGGTGTGCACCCTCACTTCCCTTCCATCCCGTGGAAGGTGCCTACTCTTACTGTCTCGCTCCCATTCACCTCGATGAATGAGACTACAAGGTAGAACTTTCGTTTTCACTATGTGTGAACACAGAGGCCCGCATCAGAATGGGTCGCCTCTTCCTTTAATGAATGAAATGCAACCTTTCATTCATTGCCAACACTAACATAACCATAACCACATACATAAACATAGCCAATTCTCACATTCATAAGTCGCCCGTGATACTAGTCTAATCGGTTTCAACGATAAGACATGACAACACATTACAAAGATACGTCATACAATTAACGAAATTAATCTCAACTACACTCATAATCATCTAACCGGTTCAAGACGATACTCAATTCCATTCCCAGCACGGAGCACGCTAAGTACAACTCTTGTAGATTAACCACGGTATCCACGCCCCCATCCTAGTTACTCAACGCAATATTAACAAAGGTACAATAAACTCACCGAGATTAAGGTTTATTAGTGACCACTAATCCAATAGCTAATCACGTCCTCGAAGGGACGATCACCAGTATAACTCATACTTGCCACAATCAATAAAAAATTAGACATGAATAGATAAATAACAACGAACACTCAATTAGGCACACTACTCGATGTACTTGCCTTTTATCGGGAGAAGCGGAGTGGCGTGCGAAGAAGAGGCCACTCCTCCTGAAATCCGAAATCAAACATAGATACAAATTACCTACCAATCAATCAATCACAACACAGAACCCTTGCGTATCTAAATCCCCATGGGTAGCTTTACTCAACATTGCCTAGGGATAATACACCAACTTAAGCATAATGCAGTGATCAGAGAGATAATAAGGTACAATAAACATGATCTCATATGCAAATATATCAATCCAAAATAATTGGCTAACAAAAATACCAACACATCTGAATAAAAGCATAAGAACTAAGATGCTGCCATAATTCCAGAAGGGCACTCCACAACTTCTAGCAAGATAAGACACATATTACATAAGCTATGCGTGAGACACCGACAAATAATGCATCCTCTGTTTTGAATAGGAGCATCCAAATCTGCAGATTCATATGCCAACATGAATCTCGGAGAACCAACCCGCAAGCTACCAACAATATTCATAACAAAAACCGTCTGGGTAAGCAATCTTATGCAAACACCAAGAATAATCATGCACATACAAATATTCCAGAACAGCCATAATGTCCTCTATTTGAATCAGAATCAGGCATAACAATTAAACAATTGAAATAGATGCAAGATAAAACAAGTATTCATTTGTCATCAGCTGAACAATAAAATGGGATTGCACAATGGACCGAACATCAATAACGAAGCAACCCGGGGCACCCTTTCTATGCCATAAAAATGAACACACCAAACACCATTCCCAAAAACAGAAGGCATTCATGCATATACTTCTTAGCAAATAACAGCACATCATATACTATAGATTCCATTTTTTTGATAACCAAGCATAAGGATCAATATCTCAGCACTAAATCATGTACATTTGAATCACTGGGACACAGCACAAGCAAACAAAATCATTTCATTCTCATGAAAACCTAGCTAGGCATTTCATCAAACACCATATAGGCAAGCTAATCCCCTCCCAAAATTTATACCTCAAAACTACTTCCATGGAGGAAGGAGGGAGGAGCTGGGGCTCACCGGCCTGCTGCAGGGACGAGGCTCGACGCCGGCCAGTAGGGAGGGGCAAGAGCCGTCGCCAGCAGGGGGAGGCCAGAGGGGGATGCTGCTCGGCAGGGGAAAGGGACATGCTGGCTGGGCTGCTGCAGGAGCTACTACAGTTGCTCGCCACTGCTTGGCTGCTCTCTCTGCTGCCGCCGCCTCCTCTCTCTGGCTGCTGCCACCGGCTAGAAGGGAGCCCAGGGCGCACGGCCAGGGAGAGGAGGAAGGCAGGCGCCCATCGCCGGCTTGCCGCTTTATCGGCCGAGCCAGAAGGAGGGGCTGGGCGACACCAAACAGGAGTCAAGCAGAGGCACTGGTGGGAAGGGCGCCGGCTGTGGCCGGAGTCGGGCGACTAGGCCTTGGGTGCTTGCGGCCAGGAGGAAAAAGGGGAGGTCGGCAGGGGATGGAGAACCAAGAAAATATCAGCCTAATAGGAATGGCAGCCACACAAAAGGGGTAAGGAGAGATAAGGTTAGGTGAGAAGTAGGTGGGAAGGGAAAATTCCAAGAAAACCCTCCCCCTCCTCAATCCTTAACCCTAACTCTCCCCGCGGGGCCCATTACCCCTGGGAATACCTGCCAGACGGGTCCCAGCTCACCCGACGGAAGGCCCAAGAAATTTGGGGCGAGGCTTTGCAGTATTACACAATGGCTATTCAAATAGATTTTACATTTTTAGAGGTTTTACTGCTTATCCACGAGACATGATCATCTTTAATGTCGGTCATGACACACTTCCTTTGGCACGTGACCAAGCTAGGCATTTACATTGCTCAATCCTAACATTGTTCCGCTCGCTGATTTTTTTCCCTCAGGAGTTTGACCTATTGACACCAAGGAATCCAGTATTGTGTCAGAGGTTTTGCCCCTATACAAGTACTGTGATGTGAACCTCCTCGAGTCACCAATACCCTTTTTTGTGCTCGAACTACTCTAATCTACCACAGGTACAAGATTAGGTTCAAACAACTTATTACGTTAGGGCCTTCCCAAAAAGACACTTATGGATGTATGAGAGACTTAGAACAACACACATAAGTTCACGGTCCTTAACCGACTCGAATGAGTCTCCAATAGCTTGGTTTTTTAGTTTTGTTTTCTAGTAATATATCAAAGGTGACTACATAGGTCCAACAACATAATCATTCATATGTTTTGAAAGAATATCTATTCTATCAACTAACATACTTAAAAACTAGACATGGCTAAGCAAACCTAATTTCTATTCATCAATTTATTCATGACAATTCTTGTTCCATCGAATTTGACTCTTCTGATTTTTCTGTCAAGGATCTCCTCAACTGAAAAAAGATTTTTTTGCTGCAATAGCATGGGGGATTTCTACTCTCTCCATGCCATGCCCATTCTTAGTGATGAAGCCAGGCTTCAGACCAACAAGGCTATGGCCTGAGACCTAGGATCAAAAAGCTTTGAGACAGGTTGGCTTGGGCCATGGGCTAGATCCACCCTAGGCCCAAGAATAGCGCCCGACCGATGCTTAGGCCATAGGCTAGCTTTGCCCCTACCCCTTCCATCCCTACCATGTGCACTCCTATCCATGACCACCCCCTTCGTGCTTTTGCATCAATAGTTGGGTCATCCTAGACACGACGCCATGTCCCACCTTCAAAATTCATCTCTTATTTCATGTAATAAGGTTGCCCGATCTGTATGCCACCCTTATCAACTTGGCAAACATGTTTGGCTATAGTTCCATAGGTCTTCTTCCTGTAGTTCTCCTCCCATTGAACTTGTTCATTGTGACCTTTGGATGTCTTTTATTTTAAGAAATTCGAGATATCACTATTATCTTGTTATACTTGATGACTTTACTCATTTCTTATTGACTTTTTCCTCTCCGAATTTTTTTTGAGGTTTGTGGTATACTCAAGTCCTTCGTTGCCTTTGTTTGCATCCAATTCCATACGTCCCTCCCATCTATCCAAGCAGTCAATGGATGGGAATTTTTTCTCCACCAATGGGCATTATTCTTCATCTCTCCTATCTTTTCACCTCTCAGCAGAACGGGAAAGCGGAACATGTTATTTGTATCATCAACAATGTGATGCTAGCCCTTGTTTTCCATGCTCACATGCCACCTCCATATTGGGTGGATTCCTAGCACCGCCACCGCCTCAACCGCTTCCTCCATCGCACTCACTACACCATGCCCTAAATATACCGACAATTTTGTCTGTCGCTAAAAGCCACCTATAGCGACAAGATGTCTGCTTCGGTAAAGCTTTTACCGATAGAAAAAAGTGCCGTGTAAGTCCTGCCGGTAAAGGCTTTTAGCGATGCATAACTCTTTACCGATAGACCGTTTGCCTTTGATTTACTACTTTTACCGACAGACAAATCTTTACCGATGACACCTTTTACTGATGCAGACAAAGCTTTTACCCGCGAGATGTGGTGACGCTAAAATTAATTTTCCATTTTTTAAGCACTTATAACATATGAATAACCACTACAAGATTCTTGCTAATACTTTCAACAGATGAAAACATATACTCCAATCGAGATCAACAATCATAACACCGCAACTAAACATCCACACATTATCACTCAAGAATATCAAATAGAATTCATTCCATTCCAGTTATATTAAGATACAAATCCAATACCATCTTTTTACATCAACACTGACAGTTAAAAAGAAATCACAAAATCAATACACGTCTTCACAAATAGCAGATTTCACAAGTCCAATAGATCAGCTGGCATGGTCAATTTTTGCCCACGGAGAGTTGTAACTGGGACTGGTTGTGTACATGCATGTTCGCCAGATTGGAGAAGACACTCAACCATATAACTTACCACAAGCAACACGCCCACAGGCGTTTCAAAGTGCTCTTGCTAAGCTCATGTCCACGAAATCTGACGTAAAGGTATGATTACATACTTACATGTGCCTTTTGTTCTACTAGAAGTGAACTTTGTTCTACTACAAGTTGATACAAATAAGCAATCAAACTATTGAAAGCACTGCCTATTTTGTTCTTATTTCTTTCTTCATTTTTCCGTAAAGGCCGGTGCTCTAGATATTTGTTTGCATACTTGATAAGGCAGGTCGCAACCGGTGCCGTTGGTAGCAGCATTTTCATAGCGGTAATGAATGTCAACTTTGGCGCTTTTGATATGGAATAAAATCTTTTCAGGGAGATGTTCCTCACATCTAATTAGGTGAAAACTTAAGGTATATCAGTTGACTAATGAGTTTCTATAAATTACTTTTGTGTCTATAATTCCACAACAAATATTTATGTCTCAAATGTTCATAAGAGAAAGGATGAGCTATTTAATTAGCAATCACGTAATATATGCAAATATTCACTTCAAAGATGAAAATACTACATAGCATTTACCGATGGCTTCTTGATTGTAGAATGTATCGGTGCTTTGTCCCGAAGTTTCATGTACTTCATTGTGAAGGACTTCTTGATCCTCGCTAATGATGGTTTGGGTTAATTACTTGATAACATCAATATTTGAGAAAAATACAAGAAGCTGAATGCTACTACTAGCGATGTAATGTTAGAATCTGCATTGAAGTTCTTACTTACAGATGTCGATGGATCACGAATCGGGCATAGATATACTCATCCAAGGTTCTAACAGTTTGGAAAGCGAACCACCAAATCACCAAGGGCTATAGTGCAATTGGATCGCACAATTTCAGAGGGCGACTTTCAAAGAATAAATAAATAGGACTTGAAGATTTGCTTATTTGAAAGTTGAACATTTGATGAGATGGAATGTCACAAAATGCACATAAAAGATTATGCAGCCCAAAACTTTGAACAGGGTAGTCATGTCAATTATAATTACTTACCAAAATTGTGCATCAATAATCATTAGTCTACAAAGAGCAAGCATTGCGTAAGCATGTAACTCGGGAACTACATAAAAAAGAAAAAATTACAGAGATCAATAGAACCAAATATTTAGAAAATACGAACACAAGACACTCAAAAACCTTTTGCAAAGAAAGTCAGTTCCCGCAGAGTTTTGAGAGAAATGGTCCACAATATCCAATAAGATTCTTTTCGAAGAACAGATACAATCTCCTTCGCGCTTTTCAAGAAGAGAATCTATTGCAATATCTATAGTTGCACCAAGTCCCAACTCAAAGATTTATGCCTTGTATGATGCCAAGATCAACAATAAAGAATAACCGATTCAGTCACATGAAACAATGACAAGTCACAACTCAAAAGTTCGAAAGGAGAAAAATTTTGCAAAGAAGTAAGAATTTACCTCCGAATTCTTGGAGGCATCTGCTCAATATCCTACAGTAGGTCGTGATTTGTCATTCTTTCGCTTCTTTTTGAATTTTCTTGATGTAAGTCTCAATGTAAACCAAATGATTCGAAGCTATATGACTAATAACAAAAGAAATCTACCCAAATTTTGGTGGGCGACATCGATTTATAGAAAGGCACCATTCGAAGTTTCATCTCCATTTGACAGCCGATTGAAATAGCTTTTCTTCACGCTTTCGCCCATACCTGAAGCACACGACTCCTTGTGTATGCTGACACATCCCTACACCGCTTTCTAAGAACATTCAGAAACCATTTCTAAGAAAATATGTTAACACTCCATTCTCATGACGGATCTACAAGTTCAGTTTTACTAAAAGCACACATTATTTAATACAAATCCCAAGTATTTGCATTCGATATCACAAGACAAAAGGATCTCAATGCATACCTTTTAGGGGCAAGTGCATCAGCCTCATCAAAAAATATAATGCTTGGAGCAGCAAGTCGTGACACTTTCATCGACATGTAGATTCTTGGCATAGAGCTAAAAAGTTCAAGGTCCATAAGATGACAAAGTTATGTAAAAGAAATCATGACACCAACCAAATGATTCAAAAATGCAGCTTTGCTATCTTACGCTACAAAAAAATTTGGCGGTGACAAGTGACAAAACCATATACTACCGTCACCAAGAATGTAAGCTTTGGCCAATGTTGTCCAGATGTGCATGGCTCAAGAGCATTAAATTGTCGGAAAGGTGGTGGTTCGATAGTCACAAAGCAGATAAAATCATATTAAGTAGGAACATCTAGACCAATGAGTGCACAATGTAAACAGCCTAATCACGTAGATGAGTTGAAACCGACATTCTTCTAGGGTGTATGGCTTGTACACCTTGAGTAATCTTGGGGTAGAAGACTTTGACAGTCTTCGACAAAGAATGAGGCCTCAGACGAACTTTTGGAGCCTCATGATTTCTAAAGTTCATGAAGGCAACCAAATCCCGAAAATCCTTAATGTAAAATTAATTGATTGGCAACCAAATCCCGTAAAGTCCGAACTAACTGAAATCACAATAACTCATTTTCATCACTCGACAAGACACAACAAATACTCTAAAGCAGCTTTGTTTCTAGGCATCAATAGAATGAAAGAACTAAGAAAAGAAAGAGTTCAAATAATATATTAAATAGATACACTGGCTCTTTGGTTGCATACTCGAAGGACCACTACAATAAGCAGAGAGAAATCTTGCTACATTCAAGAGTAGTAGTGGACCCCGGGATACAAGCAAACATAAGAAGGAATGAGAGAGAAATCTTGCTACATAAGAAGTAGTTCACAACTTATTTTATGGCAAAGAAATCTATAAATTCTGTATTACGAGAATCTTTGTGTTAGCATGATTCACAACATTATGCATCTTTCATACTGAACATTGATACACTAAATGTTGTGCTTGATTGTTGCAAATTGTTATACATTTGTACTCGTGAAGGGTTTGAGAAACTCTCTTAACCCAAGTATGTGTCATCTCATAGGTTTTTATTCATTGTATTGACTAAGCATGAGATAACATGGATGTCAACTAAAGTTTGTGTAATGAATATTTTTTCCCTCCTTGTTATTTAAATCAGTTCATTTCACCCCAAAAAAAATGAAAAAATAAGATTGTCTCATGGGCTAATTCAGCAAATATTGCAAATATTGAACTAGTTTTCTTACCTCCTTGCATTTTACAACACTACTATCCTGCTTATGTATGCGGATCCGATCGAGTACAATCTCTCTCGCTTCTGTCAAGCCACAAAATGAAGAATTCAATGATGTACAAGATTGTTGGATTATGTCCAATGTGTAAAATCTAAGTACGAGATAGATATATTAATGAATTTATAATTGTGTCTAAACTCATGACAACATTCAACAAAAAGCACAAAAGATATTTCTCATCGGAGGAAAAATAGCACAATGGCCATAATGCATTGTATACAAATTTTTTTTCCAAACACACCTCAATTCCTTCAACATCTCCTTATACCCACATTGTACATATTCTTTGGTTAATGTCTCTTCGTGATACCGTGTTTGAGGATAGAAGTCAGTGGCCCAAGCCTACAAAAACAAACCATAGTGTAGAGGAAAATATCTCAGTGCTCAAGTGAAATCATATCATAGGACAAAGCAATTAGTATCTCATTGCAAAAGAACAAGTGGAAATATTCAAATAGCGATTAGCTTCGAACAAGATCCATACATATGTGCATGTAATAGTTAAGCTAGTTTCCATTAATTGGATGTTTGCATCAGAATCGCCATGACGATGCATACAAATTCATACTTGGAACTAATTAGCATAAGAGTCCTCTAGCATCACCTAAGCCGAAGGAAGGAAGTGGGTACTTAGCTCGCTCGGCACAGAGGGAAGAAGCAGGCCAGGATTTGCTGGCTCGACCAGCCGGCCAGATGTAGGAGGGCGCCGGCCAGGGCGACGGCCAGCAGAGGAACCTCCGGCCGAGGGAGGGAGCACGCATGCCATGGAAGCTCATAAGCTGGGGCGCCGCGCCAGGACTCGCCGCCCCCGAGGGAGGAGCAGAGAGGCGGCGCCGAGCCTGGGAAGACCGGAGGAGATCACACTGGCCGGGAGGAGGACCGCGGCCAGGAGAGGCGGCACTGGCCGGGAGACCGACTGGGGAAGACGCCGAGCCGAGGGAGGAGGCGCAGGGCGGCGCCAGCCGGGAGGATTCGGGGAGGGCGACATCGCTGGGAGGGAGCAGAGCAGACGCCTGGGAAGCAGGGCGCCAGGGCGCCGCCGGGAGGAGCTGGGGGAGCAGCGGCGTCGCTGGTGGGAGCAAAGAAAGGCCAGGGGAGAAGTGGTGGCCGGGAGGAGTTGGGGACAGGAGAAATGGCTAGGGTTTTAGATGAGTAATTCCCCATGGGCTGACTCATGCGCGATATGCCAAATTTTTCGGCGGGTCTAGTATGAGCGATGCACGATCCGACTATATATATGAAATTACCGACACACCGCTGTTGCTATATGTCTATAGCATTACCGATGCATTTAAATGTCACTGTTTGGGGCATTAGCGACAGACGCCTCGCCACGACTTTTACCGACATACCATTTGACTATGAAAGTCAAGTTTTACTGACAGTTGTCTGTCGCTAAATCTAGGACGTGGTGTAGTGACTTAGACCCCTTTTGGCAAACTTCTGGACTAGCTTTTCTCTAGAAGAAGCCACAAGCTGTGTCAAACAACTGGCTTCTAGTTCATCTTTTTGCCTAAACCCAAGGCCATTGTGAAGAGAAGTAGAAGCTTCTGAAAAGCGGCCTTTCAGGGTAGCTAGCTAGAAGAAGGCTTTTGCACAAGCCCAAGCCATGCCAAAGGGGGCCTTAACTCTGCCACTTTGTTTGAGCGTCTCTACTACAAACCACTCGCATACAGCCATCTTCGAGTATTCGTCTGCCTTTGCTACCTAAATCTCTCCTCCACCACCACCCACAAATTATCTCCTGCTCAACAATGTGTGTTCCTTGGATATCCCAACTTTCACAAAGGTTATCGGTGCCTTGACCTTGCCACTCAACTCATCATAATTTCCCGCCACACCTTCTTCAATGAACACACTACCCCTTCGCGTCATGTCATCCTATTGTCTCAGAAGACTCCCTTGACTTTCCTATGCACCACCTCCACTTCTTCTCCGGTAGTTGTCACATTCCCTGCCACATGCTGCTGCAAACCCTACCGCGCATGCCGTGACTGCAGTTGCAAAGAATTTGATGGAGATATATGTTCTCGAGCAGTGTTTCAATGCTTTCCTCCTAATATAAGTTGTACAAATCTTGAAGCAAGCAAAGGGGTAAGTAATCACTATCTACCATTTATTCATGCTTTAATATTTGTGTAACAGTAAAAAAAGGCATGAAAGCACCTCTATGTTCTTTTGTATTTGCGTTGATGGTGGGGGTATAACATGCCACTCTATTTTTGAAGAAACAACATCCATCAAAATATCAAACGAGTTAATCCATACAATCAAGGGAGTGATTAAGCTATCAATGACCTTGAAATGTCCCATATTAAATTCAGCTATTAACTGATGCTGAAACTCTATGAAGTAAGCACAGTATGATATCCCAATAAAAAAATAACGCTTCGTGATACAAGTATGTTGCAGCTTCTGACACAAGCACAACACATGGAGCATGTGGTTGAGAAATTTTGCTGCTTCTGGCAAAACATCGGATAAGCAACGTAGGAGGGTCAAATAAGCCAAAGCTTCCAAACGCAGCGAAGCAGTATGCTCCAGCTTAGGTCTCAACTCAGTGGCGGTCCTGAGATTTCAGGGGCCCGGGACGAGATTTAAAATAGGGGCCCTTCTCTCTCTCTCTCTCTCTCTCTCTCTATATATATATATATATATATATATATATATATATATATATATATAAAAGTGTTACTAATAAACACTCAAGATGCATCCAAAAAATTATTCATATCAAGCAACAAGTAAAGCAAAAAAGAACATATTACAAGATACCTTAAAAGTTTCTTCTAACATGTCTAGATGCGGTCATTGATGATGGTATCAATATCAATCTCATCCAATAATATCTTCTCGATGCATAAAATAGCCAAACCATTTAGCCTTTCTTGAGACATTTTGGACCTCAAATAATTCTTCAACAACTTCAACTTTGAAAAGCTTTTTTCACCGATGCCACAAAGGATGTGCACAAGAAATAAGATCCGATAAGCAATAGAAATATTAGGATAACAATCCACTTTCTCGACATACTCAAAAATCTCCATGGCGTATATTGGTTCATCCGATAAAGTCAATCGCATAATACTAAGCTCAAATTAGATCATTTAAATCAACATCGATGAGCCATCAAAAGAGAAAGTGTTTGCAAATTTGTGCAACAATCTCTTAATTCAATAGTATCCAAAGACTTCAAGGTCGCCGAGCTTATCAAAACCCAAATATACTTTTTGAATGATTGGAGTTCTTCAAATCTACTTGTTAATGAACCAATTGCAATATCAACCATAACTAAAAAGTAATTAACTTCAAAAGCCTTCTCAGCTTCAAGATTTGCTTCCTCACAATTAGTTTCATCATATTGTTTCTTCCTAAAAGCACGACGCTTTACTGGAAATGATGGCTCCACACCCAATTCTGACGCAATCTCTTTGGCAATGATCAAACTAGAAGCAAACCCTTCATTTCTATAGTTTTCAAAGAAACTGATTGTATCTTTTATGTTCTTTAAGGTAGCGTCAATGCACATGGATGGTGACTGTAACTTCTTGCTCACATTGTTTACAGTAAATAAAATGTCATACCAAATAACCATGCCAAGTATAAACTCAAAGGTACCAAGTACTTCAAATAAATTTTTTGCATCACTCCTATCTTTGGGTTCAGTATCCTTATCTTTACTTAACTGAAGCAAAACTGACCTTATCTTAGGAGCTTGAAATCTAATTGCTTTGACACTTTTGATCCGACTCTCCCAACGCAGTATTGCTCCATGATTTCACAGCTTAAGCTTTCAACATGGCCACGCAAAACATCCCATCTTTTGGTAGAACTAGAAAACAATACATATATCCGCTGCACAATTCCAAAAATGAAATAGCTTTGCCACAAGATTTAGCCATATCACAAAGAGTAAGATTAAGACTATGACAAGCACATGGCATATATAAAGCTCTTGGATTTATATCAAGCAATAAATCTTTGCACCCCTTGTTCTTTCCTTTCATATTAGATCCATTGTCATAACCTTGACCCCTAACATCTTCAATTTTTAGACCAAAGGACTTAATGGAATCAAGCAATGAATTGAAAAGCCCCTCACCAGATGTGTCATCTACCTTAATGAAACCCAGAAAATACTCCTCAATTTTGCCGCTAGACATATTAACACATCGAACCAACAAACTCATCTGTTCTTGATGACTCACATCTGGGGTACAATCAAGGATAATAGAAAAATATTTGGCCTCTTTAACAGTCTTTATGATAGATTTGGTAATGTCAGAAGCCAAAAGAGAAACCAACTCATTCTGAATTTTATGACTAAGATAATGATAATGAATCTCATTATTTCGAATGCGTCTAAGGTGATCTTGCATTACCAAATCAAATTCAGCAATCATCTCAACACAAGCTAGGAAATTACCATTTCGATCATTGTAGAGTTGCTCACTTGATCCTCTAAAAGCCAAACTGCGCCTACCAAGAAATTTCACAACAGCAATTATTCTTAATAAGACTTGCCTAATACGCTCTTTCTCCTTTGTGATTTGGTGCTGAAATTCTTTGTCAATTGTTTCATGCTTACTGAGTCTAGCTCTCAGTTCATTCCAAGAGTTCATGTTGGTAATATGCTCCATACTAGCCTCATGTTCTTTCAAATTTCTCATTGATATGCCTCCAATCTCTAAACCCATCGTGCCCCAATGAACTCTTGCATTTTTCTGAATTAAAAATCTTACAACAAAAGCAAAACACTCTATCAACATGTTTTGAATAAACCAACCATTTTCTATCACGAACTTCTCCATTGCTCATCTTTCTAGAGTAATGAGTATATGAAAAATGTCTCCTATTGCCATCCAAAGAAAATACAATATTTTCTTCTCTTATAGGCCCCTTCTCCACTAATATGTCCCTTGACTTGTTATCAAGATTACCCCAATTTCTTGGATCATAGATATCCCCAAAAAACCGTTGTTCATCAACACTAGCATTATGTGCGGAGAAGAATTAAATATTGGCTCATGATCACTCACATTGTTACCATCCATGTTCATGTCAACATTTTCTTCGGTGTAGGGCCTCGATCTTCCGGATTAATATTAGGTTGTTCCACCACAGAATTATAGCCAACTCATCTGCATTTCTTGAAGTTCTCGAATTCATCGTAAAGAATTTGTCCATGGCTCCTCTCTCGTGATTCTATAAACTCATCCGCCTTTTTCCTTCTTCCTTTTTTCATCGCTTGGGATGGACACCTTCTAGACGACATGACTATTTGTTGAAAATTAAAAATAAACAATTATTATTTGAAAACTATCGCAAAGCTACAAAGGTATTAGATCAACTCAAAAAAAATTATTACCGATTATGTAGAACTCTCAAATCCCAATATCATATATGCATCAACACGGTCCAAATGTCCAATCAAACGATTATAAGTGGCCTTGTCCTGCAGAATCAGTCGTTGAACAAAATTAACTTTACATGGCAGAAATAAGATTATAGTTCTTGTTTTCAAGCCACGAGATTAATTGATCCGCTTCTAGTTCTTGTTTTCAAACAAAATTAACAAAATTAACGATTCATCGACTTTGATCAATTGATCCGCTTCTAGTTCTTGTTTTCAAGCACGAGATTGGCCTACTGCAAATTCAATACGGGCCACGGCAATACCTGATCGACTGATCGCCTCGTCGAGTCGTCGTCTCAGACTCTCGGTGAATTTCTGATCGCCTCGGTGTCGGCTCCTCGCCTCACGTCAGACTTCGCAGACGCCGCCTCACCGATCGCCTCCTCTCGCCCGCCAGAATCACCGCCAGAGTCCAGACTCGAGTCGCCGAAGTCGGGAATCACGCGTACTCCAAGCGATTCGTCATTCGTGTTGCCCGCGCGGATCGCATGTCTTCGTTAGTTCGTTTCCCAGGCCAAGCCGACGCATCAAGAATAAGGCCCAAGAACGGATTACGGACGCTGAGGCTTACTAGTGCATGCATGCATGTATAGGTATAGCCTAAGGGGTGGGGCCCATGGTCGGGGGGCAGGCATTACCGCCGCCTTGTCAGGCCGGCGCTGTCTCAACTTGTTACTGTCTCAGGCCAAATTTTACATATTACTAGTTATGTGTTCGTGCGTTACAACGAAAACTTAATTTGCAACAAAAAGAATTATTTACAAAAATCACTAACTTTAATAATGTTTCAATAATAGGAAAAGCTTGTTCCTCCAAAGAGATTTAAGAGGGAGAACTGAGAGATTTGAGAGGGAAAGCTGAGCACACCGGATATAGGAAGGGAGAGGTAGTGCGGGATCAAAAGCGGTTCGGGCTACGTGAGCACATGAGAAGATGAGAGGAAGGGGTGAGACTATCGGGTTAAATTCCCTTCATTTCAACCGTTCATAACAGATCTAATAGATCAGGTATTCTGGAGGAGAACAGATAACCGCTACCAACTCCTAATTAGAAGTAGGAGAGACAAGCCTCAACCATATTTGTTGCTGACCAGTAGTCCGAACAAATTGAAGAAACCGTGATGGCGCTAATTAATTCCTAAGAAATGACGTGGCATGTATCTCTTGTACACAACCAATGGTTTAATTAACCTTGTTTGTAAGCAACAGTACGAGATCTCAATCAACAAGTGCGAAACATAAGGAGGGATGCTAGCTCATGCATGGTCATATATATATACCCCTTTTCATCGTTCTTGTGCTCCTTGATTCTATAGTTCTATTCACATTCGGACGAGAGATGCTAGCAAGAAGATGCAACCAACACACAAACAGAGGCATGTAAATGGGATAGTAGACTGGGGACAGACTTAAATGGCTTGAATAGTCAGGTATTTGCCAAAAAAAATTGAATAATCAGGCGTTGTTTCTATATCATGTGTCCAAACAGTTCTTCGATTAAGATGACAATGCAGATTTATCGGTTGTATTTATTACAAATATATCGCATTTACATATAATCACCTGCAGAAGAGTACTAGAAATACTAAATAAAGCTTTGAGCCCTCAATCGACTACAATCTAAATATTGATTACACTTCTAGATGTTCACAGCGGGGGAAGAGAAATTCTCACAGTAAACGTTAGGCCCTAAATTTGGTGGATAACGCAACGTTATTAAGATTTATAAGTAGAAGTTACATAACCTATTTAATCTCAAAAGATAAGAAACAGCCGTAAATCTAAGATATATCCCGAGATAAATTTGAGTTAACCCAGACCACTGAATTACGCATATGCTGATCGATCCAACTAGTTTCCATTCAAAAAAGGCTAAGAAGATTTTGTAATAACACCAATAGCGGTGGAGGCACCAGGAGGTAGCATCTTGTGATTTCCGACAAAGGCCAGCTCTTTCTTTTGCCTGAAAACAGTTTCTGGCTGGCTTCTATTGCTGTTGTGACAAACAATCTACCATTGACATACTTGTTTCTTCCCTGTGATGCCACCCGTTCCTTAGACAGGCATGTGCATCCATCCCTACGCACTGCATCACTAACCTGGTGCATATGCTTTGTTGTTAATTAGCTTATAAGAGCAATAGTTGAGACAAAATGGTTCAGAACCATTCAGAAGATTAATGCACGCATACATTTTGGATAAAAAGGCGGATCCCCTTCCCTTTGTGCTTCTGCACCTTGATTTGATTCTAAAGCTCCTCTGCTCATCATTAGTTTATTTAGGCCCTGTTTGGGAGAGCTCTAACTCCCAGCTCCAGCTCAGATCTGAAACTTATAGGCTAAAATAAAGTGAATTAAGTTTATATTTTTAGTCTAAAATGTAAACAAGATGATCTACCTAAACATTCTTAATGTACTCACAGCTCCAGCTCCAGAAATTTCTGGAGCTAGAAATACCCTACTCCACCAACTCCACAGATCTTAGTGGAGCTGGAGCTGTCCCAAACACCCCCTTAGCAATGGGATAAAGAGAGAGGGAAGAATCTAATCAGTATGTGCGGCCATATACATATAGCAAAGAGAAGCGAGGGATGAAGCAGGTTGGACGAATAGGCGCATGTGCAATAGGTGTGGCAAATTAACCGTGGTCCAATAAGCCGCTTAAAGCTCATCCTCCACAGGAGACGGGCCTACACACCTATAATGCTTATCTTAGGCTTTTGTACTTATTTTGCGTAAAATGGTTATATTGACATCCTGTCCTGAAGGGTTGACTTGCCAGTACAGTATACATATGATAAACTCTGTAATCGTCTCACAGTACACAACCATGCTCTACAAAGGCATGAGGACAGTGCGTTAGGTTAATGCTTTGATACTATCAGTAATACCGCAAGGTCCAAATTTTGGTTAAAATCTAGCCCCCATGTTGATGGGCTCGCATGTATACAACTTGCTTGGGTTTTCTCTCCTGGCTTGCTTTCTCTACAAAGGTTAACCCAAAAATGCTACCTTAATTTGAATAACCATGCGTGGTATGATTCTACTACTCCCTTTGATTTGACGTTGTGGGGACCAACCCAAAATGAACCACACAGGCTACATCCAAAATGGACTGGGGTGAATAATATATAATATATACTACCGTATATAAAGCTGGGATGTTTTCCGGCTCCTCCGCGCGCCGCGTCAGCGCCTCGGCGACGTGGCCGCTCGTGCTCCTGTATACCTTATGGCCGGAAGATTTGGAGTGCATGCAAGCCTCCAAGTACCTTTTTTTGTGAAAAAGTCCTTTGAGAATTCTAAAATCGCGAATAGGTCCTTTCACCGATTATTTGCAAAAAGGACCCCGGAAATTCTAAAATTATGAATAGGTCCTTTCATCGGCTATTTTGCAAAAAAGACCCCGTGATTCTGTAAATTTGACATGGACGATTCTGAAATCGCGAACAGGTTCTTCCACCGGTTAATTTGCAAAAAGACCCGTAGTTCCAAAAAACGAAATTGCATTTTTTGCAGAAAAATTTGGGTCAAATTTTTTTGCCGGGTACGGCATCGCACGCCTCTCTATCTGGTATATCTTATGCTTGGATGATTTGAAGAGTATTGAGGCCACAAGGTACATTTTTTGTGAAAATGCCCTCCAGAAAATCCAGAATCGTGAACGGGTCCTTTCACCAATTATTTTGCAAAAAAGACCCCATAATTCTGCAAATTCAATTCAGATGCTGGTTTTTTAAACCCGAAAGATTTAAAATTACGTTTAGGTCCGGTTATTTTGCGAAAAAAATCCTGTGGTGAAATATTTAAAATTACATTTAGGTCATTCTACCATTTTTGCAACCAAAAACTCTGGAATGAGATTTGCGCGGCGCAGTGTAGCGCGCTATACTATCTAGTGTTTCTGGTTTACATAAGTAATAGAGGGCTGCTAAAGGTGCTTAAGTGTATGTCAGAACCAGATATGTCGTACTTCAATGCTACAGCTCAAACACAGGTGTTGTTTTGTGTCATTTGCGTGCTTTTGGGTGCAAGTTCAGAATATTATTTGTGTACTTCTCACTACATACCGCTCTCGCATGAAATTACTGCCAAGTTTTCTTTGATCCTCGCGAAATTTGCATCAAACATCTTATTAACGAAACATTGAAATTGTTTTATTCGGAAGTACTTTCCCTTTGATCTTGTCCAGCTTGTAAATAATGATTATGTGATACCTCTATTTGTCAGAAGATCTTACACTTTCTTTACACATCAAGGCCAGGAGATACTACATTAACTGAATCGAGCCCGTTAATAAAGCAGTAGCATGTGTATTTACTCCTTTCTGAAAACCTTTGGTCGGTGACCTTTATCGATGCAGTAGAAAGTTGTTGCTACATGAGTTTCGCTTCAGATTGTCTTTTTTTATGGTACGAGGCAGGCGCATCCAACCCACACACAACAAAGCCATGCAACCACATGCACACACATGTGTGCGTGTCCTCTACATACGTTAAGAAATTAATTGTAAGCTTCATGTCCTTTGGAGTGCAGGTCCGTACTATCCCATTTAACGTACATGTATATGTATCTATCTTTTTAATAAGTGAACACCAGCGTCGAGCTAGGCTTGAATGTTGATGGGCTTGAAGCGACACTTGTTCTCAGACAACTAAACTGAGCTCAATTCTTTTTCTATCTTCAGATTGTTGGAAAACGATACTATAGTTTTTTTAAAAAAAAATTGGCCAAAAACTCTGACATTCATTATAGAAGAAAGAACAATAGCTAGACTATAAACGAACACACACGCACTCACACACACCACACACATGCTACACCCAACCCTCATGCGCACGCGCGTCAGGCCGAAGCCTCGAATGCGGGTGGGTAGGGACGCGTGCCAGCGTCCCCATTAACTGAGCTAGGCACAATGAAACATGCCCGGATTTCTAGGGTTTGCAGAGCAGAGTGTTGGAATGCAACCGTGTAGTTTAGTTCGTAGTCTAATATAAGTACCTTAATACCTGACAGTAAGAGGGGTGTCTGGACAAGGGGGATCCTTTGGTTTTTTTAAACTAAATCCATAAGGTTTCTTAGGCCCTCGTAGTGTAGAAAGTGATACACTCGTTTGTGCTTGGCGAGAGAAGTATGTAACACTTGCACAACCATGAATATCCTTACCTAGTTTCGTTGACACCACCGTACCTTTTTCTCCAGCTCTCTTTGCAAGCAGTACAAGAGAAGCTAGTGAAAGCTTAGCAAACAATTAGGATAACAAGGAGACACATTTAAGGAAATGAACTGGTACTTGGTGGTGAACTAACAAGTCACTGATTTCATGGAAGTAACTGCTGCAACAGGCTGCAGATAGAAAGCCATAGAGCCATTATATATGCCGTGCCTTTGTGCACTTTTGCCATTCCATATTGGAAAATCAACTCCATAGGATCAAGCTATGTTTAGCTTCTCTTGCGTCCACAACGCTCACTTCTAGGGGCATATGAACAACAACCTTCTTGCTTGCAATACTTTCTTTTCCCGATGCCACTCATTCCAAGCAAAGAAAACATTTAGCTTTGGCCGCAAGAACAATCATGTAATTGTTTTTTCAAAGAAGTATTTGGTAAATTAAGAACAATATTTGAAGGGACACATGTTGGCATATTGAGTATACAGCACTCTCATAGTTATCACTCCTCATACGACAGGAGGCATAGGACAGTATCAATGGGCGAGGACGACAGGGCCGGAGATACATTGTTACGTGGCAAGTGGTTTATGCATTGGTGGCCTTTCTGTATTATGACTGGCACTGTCTGCATGTATAGTTGATGCATCTAGTTGCTGACGAGTCATTCAGGTGCGAATGCAAAATATCAAAGCCTGCAACCTATACTAATATGGTTGATCTGTTTTACGATGGAAAGTATTTCGCGTTAACTCCTCTTAAATTTGCAAAATATAAAAATAAAAAAATAAATGGGGCAGAGTCGTTTAATTTGACAAAAATGATATCAAATTGTGGGGAAGGGGCGAACGAGCTCGTTTGGCTAAAGCCGCACGGTGTCGCGGCAGCCACCCGGGTTCGAGCCTCCGTGCTCGCTCGGTGCGCGCTAGGGGTTGGGGTAGTGTGCGTGTGTAGGTGTGTGTGCACCTGTCACCCGGCTGTTGTTTCTCTTCTTCTATACTGATTGTCAGAGCTCTGGCCAATTTCAAAAAAAAAAATTTGTGGGGAAGGGAGGGTGGTTCGCAGACTTTTAGCTTCAGACGCCAGACGGAGCGTTGAACCTGGTTGGTCCGTCCCACCATTAAGCAACAGAAGATTCACACTACAAAATAAATAAGAAAACAGATGATCATACCCTTAACCCAATATTAATGGATTCATCTGTTCTCTGTATACTTGTTTTCTCCCCTGCTGACATCCAATCCTAGGCCAAGATGCGTGCACATTCCAGCCTTAAGCAACAGATAATTAACCTGTTCCTGAGGGCAATTGTGTAAAAATTTTGATTACAAGCATACTTCAGTGTTCCTTTATGAAATGGAGAATGGGCTTCAAGAGAAATAGTTGATTCCTTCATACTACTAAGCATTTCTTCAACAGCTGGCTACCTAGCTCTGCTTGCTGGCCGGTTCCGACAGTGGATGAAAATTGGGCAAGAGAAGAAGCTTGGCTAATCTGTTAGAAATTGGCTTATAGGTGGCCCATTTCCTTTAATTCCAAAGCATACGTAGTTTAGTACCATATTGTCTAGTCAAGTAGAGCAAAGACAACCTCTTGAATAATGGCATAGGGTGGACAGTGGCTAAACATACGCACGCGTATTTGTGTATTTTCGCATGAAAATTTATGTCATTTTGTGACTTTGAATTCACCTTTTGTTTTGTTGAATGTTTGCCATGTCAACGTCATAGTGTGTCTACTAGCACATTGAATTCACTTTTTATTTTGTTGAATTTTGCAATTATCTCTCTATTCATTTTGTTTAAATGTGATTTAAACATTTGTTTTAATTCAATGTAAGTTTCATAATCGCCGTCAGTTTCTAGTGAGTTAATTGATATTATGTAGTTAACTGCCGCATTCAACTGACATAATACTGTTAGTTACCGATGTGCATGCATATAAACACCTGGAGATGTCTAGGTTAGAGACATTGAATTCCTACTCCATTCTTCCTCCTCTCTAAATTGTTGTACTGTTATGTTGAGCTATTGAACCTCGCTGGCCTTCCTCCTCAGCATGTACCGTGAAGGAGGGTGAGTGGTATCTCCAAGCCATTGTCGCAGAGTTCACCTGCACAGGGTGGCACTAAGATTTCTGGGCAGCACATCAGTACGACCGCTTTGCTTCTTTCTCTACGTCGACTACTTCCACGACCACGTTTGCGCTATGCTACTTCCTATTTTTTAGCAAGCCTAATTGTAAATCATTCGTGTGATCGATCGACTCCGTTAATATACAATTCTTGAGCATATTCTAAAGTACAACTTGTTACCTGTTGTTTTATGTATCTCTAGTCTTTTTTTATATTTGCCTCAATGTAAAATCTAGAATAAAAATATTACACCTATTTTCAACTATTGGCGCCAAAAACTTAAAGTGGGGTTTATCGGCAACAACACACCAGACGAACACTGGGTTCAAGGCGTGCCAACCGATTTAATGCTGTAATCGGTAAGAAAGATATAAAATACAGGTAAAGTCGATCTTGGGACAGCAATCGATATAGACTTAAGCAGCTAAAAGCTGATTAAATCAAGAATAACGGTAAGCCTAATTAGCCGATTAAGGCTAATCAGGAGGTAAAGGTAGATTGACTCCGAAAAAGGCGATGCGCAACAAGATCGAAGAAAATCAAACCTGATGGGCATAACAAAAGATGACCAACAATCGGCGATGCATAACTTTATTGATCAAAATCGAATTACAAGAATCTAAATTACAAAAACTTCTCCTAGTTGACAGGAAAATAAAGGATGTATTGGTTGATTGGGTTGTTCCTTTCTCTGCCTGCCCATGACTGTCTTTTATACCCATTGGCTGATCGTATCCTATTACAACATGTTACAAAAGTTGATCTGTATCGGCCTTAACTCGGACGGCTTTTCCTAAAGATATCAACCATAACCAAATATTCCAGCCTTTTCCATATGAAACGTCGGCTATGATGCGTTGACCCTTATCCTGCCGATTTTGACCGCAATTGCCAAATTTCGGTACAAACACCAGCATAATCAATCATCGACCCAGGACTAAAATTTACCGGAGGGCTAAGGTAACATAAGACAAATGTACGAAACATAGATTGAACACGTTTTGTAAGCCAACATCATACATAAATAAAAAAGGAACATGATGAAAAAGCGATGAAACTAAATCACGAATCAAAATTGCATAAATCGAAAACCGGAGCTTGTCCTTGCTGCTTGAGTCAGCCACCTGCCCTTGCCGCTTGCTGCCCAGGCGCCGCCGCACGCTCGCCGACTACCACGCCGGCCGGCCGGGCGTAGCAGTATGTGTTAGGGTTTGTTGCGTGCCTGGTGGATTGAAGAATCTGGTGGCCAAGACAGTTAAGTGAGACGGGGCCATAGGTGTAATCGGAAAAAGTTCCATGGCACTAGGTGCCTCGTCCTTTATAAAAACTAATTATAATTACAGCTCGGTTGACATAATTAAAAATAATAATTATAGCCCGCTTCACGTTAGGTGGGCTTGCACAGGAATTTCAGCGTGGGCAGCCGTCTTCTACCTCAGTTCACACCCAACCTCTTAGCCATGGCGTGGAAGGTGGGGTACCCACTGTCCAGCCATGGGTAGCAGGGCCGCCAGCCCACGTTGCCCGCCCCTGCTAGTCAATACCACATACAAAGAGTGATATAAATAGAAGAGAAGGGAGAAGCAAGGAACTTTCTACCGTGCTAGGGAGGTACTTAAGAAGGTACCTCAGCTCAAAAAACATATCACCTGTTGATGTATACAAAGGGTAACTTAGGAATATTAATTTTTTTTTGTATATATATATATATATATATATATATATATATATATATATATATATATATATATATATATATATATCTGTATCTCATCTCATGCAACATGCCATTGTGCATATATTTTTTCGTTTCATTTCAACATCATCTCTTAGTATATATTAGTTTGTTGGAAATATGAATTGAAAATAGGAAGCATAAATTAAATCGATTCAGTTCTTCCCCTACATTGTTTTTTTTTTCTCTTTTTTGAAAAAAGGAGCCAATTCCTCCTGTAGATCTTTTGGCGTGCAATGTGGCAAAATCATGTGCAAACGCAACAGAGGTATTTTCCCTGTAGTTTTGTTTCAATTTCTGATGATTTGCAATCCTCTCTTTTCCCGGTACCACTCATTCCAAGCAAAGAAATACTACATTTAACTTTTAGCCGCGTGGACAATCATGTTATTGTTCATCAAAAGAAGTATATTTGATAAATTAAGAGCAATATTGACGACATATTTATGTTGGCAGATAGAGTATATAGCAAACTCATAGTGATATCACTCGAACACGTGGCTTTTCTTCTGTAGCATTCTCTTCACATCAGGTTTAACAATGGAACAGAGGAATTTAACAGAACTCTGGCCAAGAATATGACAAGTCATAGGCCACTATCAACGGGCGGGGATGACAGGGTAGAAGACATTATTACAGGGCAAGAGGTTGCTCCCTTGGTACCTTATTTTGCTGTAGGGCTGGCATTGTCTGCAATAACAGATGCATGCTAGTTGATGATGGTTCATCAAGATGTGAATGCAAAATATCAAGGCCTGTAATCTATGTTCTATACTGGTACTGGTATAGTTGATCTGTTTCACAACGAAAAGCATTTGTGTGAACTCCCCTTAAATTTCTGGAAAAAAAAGAATTAAGGGGTAGAGCCGATTAATTACACAAAAATGATCTCAGATGGTAGGGAAGGGAAGGTGGTTCTTACACCATTTCTGTCGACCATGACTACTATCGATGCTGCTTGTGGGCTTAATTCTTTTCGCTTGTAGCTGTCGCTCCATATTAGGCAGCAGATGATCCACATTCTAAAACAAAACCAACAGATGATCGTACCCGTAACCTAACGTCAATGGATTCATCTGCTTTGTGTGTACTTGTTTTCATGCGTGTGTAAAAAAAATCGATTGCAGGAATATTTCAGTTTTCGTGAAACGAAGAAAGCGATTCAAGGGAATTGTAGTTGATTCCTTCGTGATTCCCCACAACAGCTGCTGTAAGTACACATCATAACACTTGCAATGTCAGTTAATGCAGATAACTGGAATGAAATCAAACCTCCTCAGTGAACAATGCAAACTATGTATTAGATCTAAGACTAAACATAATCACTAGCCTAAACAAGATCACAGAGAAAATATGCGGAACATTAAGTGTTAGATTAAACTGACCCGGAGATGAAGACGCCATTAGGGTTTCGGTGGCTGAGCGTCGGTGAAGCAAAATGGCGTCGTCGGAGATGTGTATGTCAGAAATTGGCCCATTGGGTGGTCTATTTCCTTTAATTCCAAAGCATGCATGTTTAGTACCATATTGCCTAGCCAAGTGGAGGTTAGACAACTTAAAAGGTGGAGTTCTTTCCACCTCTTGAATAATGACACTTCGGATGAGAATGGCATAGGGTGGACAGTGGCTAAACATAAACCTATATATGCATGCATGCCGAACACTAACAGACTTGGTGAATGCCATATTGGAGAGTGCCGATATGCCTAAAATGTGGTGGGGGAAGCTATATTACTAGCAACTTTTGTCCTAAATAGAGTAATCATAAAAAGTGTGAGATTACTCCGTATGAGGGATGGAAGGGGAGAAAGCCCAATGTCAATTTTCTGTGAACTTGGAGGTGTTTGGCAAAAGTCAATATATCATTGCAGAAAAAGAGAAAGCTTGGACTTAAAATAGTCGATTGTATTTTTCTAGGATATGCACGTAACAGCACGACCTATAGATTTTTAGTAGTAAAATGAAAAACTCTTGAGATTATTGCTAACACAATAGTGAAGTCCAGAGATGCTTCATTCTTTGAGGATATTTATCCTATGAGACAGCAGGCAATACTTCACAAACAGAGAATACTCAAACTGAAAATAATAATAGTAATGCTGAACCCACCATTGGTTTTGAACCAATAAGTGATACATTACCAGTAGTAGATATTTATCAGGATGATAACAATTTAGTCGCAGAGGCTCCTCGTAGGAGTAAGAGACAAAGAGTTGAGAAAACCTTTGGCGATGACTTTACTGTATACCTCGTGGATGATGTGCCAAAATCTTTTTCAGAGGCTTATGCGCTACCTGATGCTGAGAATTGGAAAGAGGCGGTCTGTAGCGAGATGGATTCCATCATGGCTAACGGGACTTGGAAGATCACAGATCTTCCTAGTGGGTGCAAACCTGTTGGATGCAAGTGGATCTTCAAAAAGAAGATGAGGCCTGATGGTACTGTTGATAAGTATAAGGCAAGACTTGTGGCCAAGGGTTATACTCAGAAAAAAGAAGAGGATTATTTTGATACTTATTCTCCTATCGCCATATTAACCATCATCAGAGTGCTCATTGCATTAGCTGCTACCCATGGTTTACACGTCCATCAAATGAATGTAAAGATAGCTTTCCTTAGTAGAGAGTTGGAGAAAGAAATCTATATGGAGCAACCAGATGGTTATGTGATTACTGGATAGAAAAATAAAGTGTGCAAACTATTAAAATCCTTGTATGGTCTGAAGCAAGCACCTAAGCAATGGCACGAAAAGTTTGATAAAACTTTGACATCTGCTGGTTTTACTGTTAATGAGGTAGATAAGTGTGTATACTATCGTTATGGTGGGGGTCAAGGTGTTATTTTGTGTTTGTTTGTTGATGACATACTTATAATTGGGACAAACACTGCTATAATTGACGAGGTCAAAACTTTCTTATCTCGATGTTTTGATATGAAAGACTTTGGAAAGGCATATGTTATTCTGAATATTAAATTGATAAAGAATGAGGATGGGATCATTTTGCACCAATCCCATTATACTAAGAAAATATTGAGTCAATTCGGCTTTGAGAATTGCAAAATTTCCCCAACACCTTATGATCCGAGTGTTATGCTTCGAAAAAAAATCAAGAGTTGGGGAAAGATCAATTGAGATATTCACAAATTATTGGGTCTCTTATGTATTTAGCTGATGCCACAAGACCTAATATCTCATTTGCTATGAGCAAATTAAGCCCGGTTTACATCCAACCTAAGAGATGATTATTAGGAGGCACTTGAAAGAGTGTTGCGCTACTTGAGAGGCACATCATCTTATGAAATTCACTATACTGGGTATCCATCTGTTTTAGAAGGATATAGTGATTCCAATTGGATCTCTGATGCGGATGAGATCAAAGCTACAAGTGGTTATGTTTTTACCTTAGCTGGTGCTGCAGTTTCATGGAGGTCTTGTAAATAGACCATATTGATGAGGTCAACCATGGAAGCTGAACTTGTAGCACTAGACACAACCACTATTGAGGCTGAATGGCTTAGAGAGCTACTGTTAGACTTGCCATTGGTTGAGAAACCAATACCACCGATCCTAATATACTGTGATAACCAAACAATGTTGACTAAGGTTATGAGTACTAAGGATAACATGAAGTCTTCCAGACATGTGAAGTGTAGGCTCAAAACTGTTAGAAAATTAAGAAACTCCGGAGTTATTGCTATGAATTATATTCGTACTGAGAAAAATCTGGCAGATCCTTTTACAAAAGGACTTGCAAGGAAGGCGATTTCCATTGCGTCTATGGACATGGGCATAAGGCCCACTTGAGTTACACCACAATGGTAACCCATTTCTTCCTGATCGGAGATCCCGTGAATTGGGGAATGGGAAAAACAAGTTATTGTTGTAACATGAGAGTACATATTATTAAATTATACACGTGTCCTAATAGAGAAAGTACTCTCCACTATATGGAAGGTTGGCTTAAAGCCTTAATGTTTTCTAAAGTCAGAGGAAATAAAAAAAGTATTGGCCTACAGAATACATATAATGAATACACCTACTTGAATATAACTGTGAGGTCGCAGTTCACGAGGATTGGGCATTCTCTAGAAAGCTCATGAGCAGATAAGGGAGCATGACCATATAATGCTCTATTTAGGTGTGGTTTATTAGTAGCCTAGTATCAGTTGTGATTTTCAAGTGAAGTCTGATCACGAAAAGCTGTGAATTCAAGGCATAGTCCATTCATCAGCTGCGAGAGGATAAACCTTGCTAATCTAGTTGCAAGTTCAACTCATATGAGACTTACACCTAAAGACTGGTATATTAACAATACTTCAGTACAGTGATCTTTATTATCTTTTCTATTGTTTGCTTTGGAATTGGTGGGGGATTGTTAGAAATTGGCCTATTGGGTGACCCATTTCCTTTAATTCCAAAGCATGCAGGTTTATTACCATATTGCCTAGCCAAGTAGAGGTTAGACAACTTAAAAGGTGGAGTTCTTTCCATCTCTTGAATAATGATACTTGGGATGAGAATGGCGTAAGGTGGATAGTGGGTAAACACACACATGCACGCGTGTGCACATTCACGTATTTTCATGTGAAACTTCGCGTGACTTGTAACTTGCGATGAGCAACCGCGCCGCGTCGTAGTGTGTCTCCTGGCACTTTGAATTCACCTTTTGTTTTGCTGAATCTTGTGATTATCTCTCCATTCAATCTATTTAAATGAGATTTAAACATCTGTTTTAATTTGGTGTCATTATGCAGTAAGTTACTAGTGAGGTAGTTGACATTATGCAATTAGTTACTAGTAACTACCACATTCAAATTGTTCGGGTGCACAATCAATCTGTAGATGAGGAAGAACACCCTAGAAACCTGCCAACAAAGAACATTATTAAAATCACAAGAACCATCCTCTTACTCGATTAACACGTCAAGAAGGTATGTAAAGTGATTAGGCCCTGAGTTTGGCACATGTCTCATAACGTAGGCAACCATAACGCCGAGTCCAGTTACCTGGTTAGGCTGCGGGCAGTCTAACAACAAATCCAACCAAACAACGAACATCATTAGAAGCCAATGCAGAGGATGTTGCTCCTATCAATAGCTCAATAACAACCAAAAGCTCAAGAAGCAGCCCTTGCCGGTGGTGTGGAGTTCGTTTAGGGTGGGAGGCGGCGGCGGTCTTGGGAGGAGAGGGTTTGGGGGAGTCACAAGGAGTTTAGCTGCTGGGGTCTTAGAGCATCTCCAAGAGGAGCCCTAAATAGGTTGCTAATTGGGGTCTTAGGATGCCGAAAAATTATCAAAATAGGTTTAGGGGTTTAGCCACCTTCCCTATAGATAAATGAAGGATTGGAGATCCGCCATCTTCGTCCACGCCTATTTTAAGGCTTGTTGGATCCGGCCTTTGCCTTCACTCGCGCCACATTCCCACCACCTCAATTTTTATGATCCTTGTAGCCTTTTTTATTCGTGTTTAGATTCTACCGCCTCCTGCTGCTCCATGCCCAGGTTTGACTGCCTCCATCCTCACGACGTCGGATCTGGGTCGACGAAGGAGGAAGGAAGCTAGAGACAGCGAAGGAGGGAGGAGGCTGGGGACGGAGGAGATAGCAGTGTTGAACGGAGGAGACATGGCGCAGGGAAGAAATGAGGAGGCTGCAGGATCAAATCGGTTGTAATGCCTTACATCCACGAATCTGGCGTTTGTCCCGTGTGTTCGGCCGATCGAACCCTCTTCAAGTTTTTGACGCCGACAAGAACATAAGCTCACCATTAGGACATTGCATGCCATGACAGCCGTCTGGGAGCATTCTATCTTATACGTAGAATAGTGGTATATAACACCAGACCAAACAACATAGAATAAACATTTTTTTGGATAATGGAATACAAAATTTCGGCTTCATCCCTTCGTAAGGAATCGAGACCATACTTATTACAGATAGACAATCAAAGTTAATCGCGTAAGCGAACCAAATCAACCAAGAGAATAACCAATCCTAGACACAAAAGGCCAACCGAATGAAGAAAATAACTCCAAAGCCACAGTCTCCAAACGACGACACACATCTAAGAGACCCGCTTTGATGACTTCACACCGCTGTAATTTGGCCCAAGTTCGAAGCCAATGTGTTCCTCTGAATAAGACCTGCAAGAAAGATTTAGGTATGCGCTTGTCAAAAACCGCATCATTTCTAGTTAGCCATAAGGCCCAGCAAATTCCGGCTACACCTGTAAGTAATACAGAACCTTGAACTGACCCCCCTGCTTCACCCACCCATTAAATAAATGATGAATAGATACAGGAGATGGAAAACCCAAAGTTATGTATACAACTCTCCAAAGGAACTTTGCATAATAACAATCTATGAAAAGATGATAAATAGTTTCAGCAGAACTGCAAAAACAACACCATTTATCTCCACACCGATTACGCTTCATCAAATTGTCTTTAGTCAATATGACCCCCTTCTTAATATACCACAGAAAAATTTTAATTTTCAAAGGTAACCTCGTGTGCCAAATGTCCTGTGATACCTTAACACCATTGTTAACCAGGTATCTGTACATAGATTTAACAGAAAAGATCCCAGTATTGTGAAGATGCCACTTAAAACGATCAGTTCCTCCTAGTAAACTAACATTCATCATTCGTGCTACTAAAATCCCCTAGTCTCTGAGGTTATTTCCCATTAAAGATCTCCTGAAAGATACATTCAGAGGGGATGCCCCAAAAACCTCAGCTACCGTTGCATGCTTCTTCCTTACAATATTAAACAAGGAAGGGAACAGAGCTTTCAAAGGAGAATTTCCCAACCAAATATCTTCCCAAAACCTAACTTGGGTTTGTAAGTTCAACCTTCATTAGTTATGGTTTTAGTGTTAATGACAAATCTAATCTTGTGTTAATGACAAATCCAATATTGAGTTTACCCCCTAATGCGATATTGTTATTACTGACAATCTTATATCGAGACTAACTTGTTTATTTAGAATATCTTTGATTAGTCTCATCGCATTGAAAAATGGAAAACCCAAGGTATGTATGCATATTCATTATAGTATTTGTTGCATACTTTGGAGTCAAGTTAAAGTATGAAGTCCCCGTTATATTAACCACAAAATGTGCATTATGTTTCTCAATCCATATATTACATGGATGCACATATTTAGGGGGAGTTTGTAGTTTAACTTGAAAGTCTCTTTGTATTGATCAATTCGTTATTTGACACATATAAGGATCAAGACAAAGAAACTAAATCCTTGAGTATATATTTGAATTGCCTAATTACAGTATACTCATGGTAATATAGGATATACTCAATATAATCAAATTGAATATGTGCATATTATCTTCAAGACAATTATATTTATGCACATATACATGTGGGGTGTATTCTATAGTTGATGATCTAGAGTAATGATCATTTCCATACAATTTACATATAATGGATCATTACTTTCCATCAACATGAGTATATGAAAACTTGTGTAGTTAATATATACTCATATCAATTTAAATGATAATTTAAATTGAGTTCACTTGTCTTATTAATCATTAACGAACACTTCATCATGTGTTGATGGTGTTCCGTGATTAATTGAGGACAAATGAATAGTTCTTAAGTATAATTAAGCATGTGTTGCATTATTATACTTAAGACACATTTACAATCATTTCTATTGATTTAGGGTTGTGCTCAATTGATCTAGAGGCATCCATTATGCGTTAATGGAGTGCAAGAGATAATTGAGACAACCATGCATCTTGGACTAACTATTTTATGAGTTGTGATTGAGTTAGGTCCAAAGATGGATGAGATGATGAGAACGGGACAAGGACGGCATCATGAGCTGATGGGCATCAAAAGTGGATCCCGAAGAGGAGTCGAGTAGAGATCCCGGGGGAGTATCAAAGTGATGATCATAAAGACCCCAAAGGGGATTGCTTGCGCGCGGCGGCAAAGATATAATTAGATAGGCTAAGGACTTTATAGTCTTTGAGTCTAAGGTTTTATCGCCGCGCTATTAAGAGGGGTCGTTCCCTAGTTTGAGCTTCATCATGTGTTGGTGATCTCATTCCGCGTTCACTCAAGCTCAAATCATAGTTTGATTTGGTTTTTGCATGAGGGTTAACCATTTGGCATGTGTTGCGAATGGGTTAAACTTATGCTTGGTTGTATTTGGTTTTCGCATAATGCTTTGATTTGCATGTGTTGCAAATAGGATAAGCTAGTGCGTTGGCTCTTGTGTGAAGTTCATTTTGCATGTGTTGCATTAGTTGAAGCTTCACGTTTTGGTTCGCAAAACTATCTTTCTAAAACTGTGTGGTTGCTTGGAGCTAAGTTTTGCATGTGTTGCAAAGAGTAGTGCTCAAGCATGAAATGTGTTTATTGTGTTATTTGCAAGTTCACAGCGAATAAACCGAGGTTTATGAGTCTGGAATTCGAGAGCATGTGAGTGGGGCTTGCAACGGTGTTGGCAAGTTGACCGGGTCTTGTGTTGACCTTCACATGGCTAGGGAATTAATCTCATAAACTCGAGTTTGATTTGCTTATACGCTTTGCAAATAGATCTTGAGTTCGTTCTTGAAATGTGTTTTCGTGATTTGGTTTGAATTCTTTGAGTATGAGCTAAATTGGTGCAAATGTGTTTTGCATGAGTGTTTGATCATGTGTTGATCATCTAGAGGCTCAAAGAATAGGTTTTGGTTTTGGAGAAATGATTTTTGAGTTAAATCGTGTTTTTTCTCCTCGCGGCCGGTACTACGGGCTTTGAGGTTGTAGTACTATAGTCTTGTACTACGGAAATTGCCACGGTAGCTTTTTAACAAGCAGCGTGTTTTGGTGGTGGCAAGGCCGCACTACTGGCTTCAGTGGGGAGCGGTAGTGTTAAGTCGGTACTACCGCGCCTTAGAGGGCGGTAGTACCGCAAATGTGTCCGTTAGCCGACCGTTGGGGCTACGGGCGGTACTACCGGCCCTTAGAGGGCGGTAGTACCGCAAAAGGCTGATTTCGCCCATTTTGCCCCCAAACGGCTAGTTTTCTTGTGGGGGGCTATATATACCCCCTTGGGGGGCTTGGGGCAAGTGTTGCTGGTGTTGTTGCTGTGTGTGGGAGTTGTGTGCATGTGTTGCTCTTCTCCCTTTGCCTCTTGAGCTTAAGAGTGAGGCTAATTGCATGTGTTGCAATTAGTGAGTGGTTTGAGAGCCTCTTGTGCATGTGTTGCACTTGAGGGAGGCCTTGTGCATGTGTTGCACTTGGGATCACCGGGAGCGCATTCGTTGTGCTCGGTGAAGTTCAAGTGAAGGAGCGGCTTGTTTCTCTTGGAGGTTGCCGACTCCTAGAGGCCAGAGGCATCGTCTTGAGGAGCTCTCAACGTTGTGAGAAGCCCCGCGAAGTTTGTGAAGGTTCGGGTTGAGCCTACGCCATGAGCGTGAAAACCACGACTAGTGGAAAGAGGCGGGTGCTCGGCGGGAGCCGGTCCAAGTGTGGGCTAGCCTCAACGTGGACTAGGGAGACCGCAAGTCTCCTAACACCACGGAAAAACATCGGTTGTCCTTGTCTCTTTACTTTCAAGCATTTACATTATTGAGTATTTATCAATTGCTTGATTGTATTAGAATTGCTTAGTATTAATTGTTTGTCCAATTTAGCAATTCTAGTTTAGAGACATAATTTAGTTAGTGCACTAGTGAGCCTAGTTGATTTAGGCTTTAATTGTCAAAACCTATTTATCGCTTCCGCATATATAAATTGATTAGGTTTTGATATAGGGGTTGATTAGAGCGAATTGAATTAGTGAGCGATCGATTTTGTAAAACGCCTATTCACCCCCCCTCTAGGCGCATCCTCGACCCTACAAGTGGTATCGAGCCACAGTCACTCTCATTTTAGGCTTAACCGTTTAAAGAGTAAAAAGGATGGCAACTAGAGGTTTAGTGCACTCCACCGATTCTTATATTTTTGATGGTTCTAATTATGCTTCATGGAAATTATTTATGATTAATCATTTTAAATCCATGAGCCCACAAATATGGTGGATCGTAGATGTCGGCATTTCTTCTCCAATTAATGATATTGCTCCAACTAAAGGAGAGGAGAAATGTCTACATCTCGACGCTCAAGCTACTAATGTTTTATTTAGCGTTGTGAGCGTAGAGATATTCAATCTCATTTGCAACCTCAAGAGCGCTCATGATATGTGGATCAAGCTTCAAGAAGAATTTGAATCATCCACATCAATTGAGGATTGCAATGAGGAGGAAGTGTCGGTTGAAGATTTTTCAACTTCAACATCAATTGATGAACCGACAACTCCGTCAACCTCAACCTTCGCCTCAAGCGACGATGATTGTTCAATTCCATCAAAAATTCGTTGCTTTATGGCGAAAGGTAAGAATGAAGTAAGTGATGATGAAGGTGAGCCCTCTTATGACGAATTAATGAATATGCTAGAGGAGCTCAATGAATTTCTTGGAAAGGAGAAAAAGAAATATAAAATTTTGAAGTTAGAACATGAATCACTTCAAAATGATTATGATGTTCTAAAAGAAAATCATGAGAAACTCCTTTTCAAGGAATTTAGTAAAGCTAGTGTGGATATTGCCACTCAATGCAATTTAGTTGATGAATTGTCTCACTCAATTCCAATTACAAACAATTCATCAAATAAATGCATATCCACCTCTAGCGATGATTTACCTTGTTGCTCTAATGAAATTGCTTCTAGTTCCTCTATGTCTTTAGATGCTAATCTTGTAGAGGAAAACAATGAGCTCAAGGCTCAAGTCATTAAATTGGAAAATGGCTTGAAGAGGTGCGTAAAAGGAAAAGCCCTCCTCGACGAAATCTTGAGCAAGCCAAGGGCGCTCAAGACAAGCGAGGACTCTGGCCACAACTCCAAGAGGGAGAATAGCAAGACGAGGCACAATGCGGCGCCACACGAAGACCATCAAGTGCCAGATGCAACAAGAAGGGCCACCTCGCCTCAGTGTGCCCTAATCAAGTGGATAACAAGGCCACAACATCAACCATGAGGCAAACCAGCAAGGAGCAAGTCAAATCGGTCAAGAGAGGGCCAAATAGCGTGACATGCTTCAATTGTCGAGGAAAAGGGACATTTCGTGAGGATTGTCCCAAAGGTACCACCCTAAGCCTATTCTTATTAATGAAAATTATTTGCTTAGGAAAGACAAGAATGGCAATGTGTTTGTCAAGCTTGTCAAGTCCCCTATGCCCATTCAAAATGATATTCATTTGCATAGGAAGAGTAATTCTAGAAATGTGTTTGCTCAAAATGCTAGATTTCCTAAGACTATGAAAAATCATGAAAATCATGTGCTTAGGAAAAATAACTATAGCAAAACATTTGCTAGAAATGCTAGATCCTCTAAGCGTTCTTACTATAATGATTATCACATGCTTAGAAGAGATCAAACTAGAAATAGCTTTGCAAAATATCAATGTCCTCCTATGCCCTTCCATAAAAATACAAGTACTTTGCCTAGGAGGAATAATTATCATAAAACTATTCCTAGTCATGTTAGTCAATTCAATAATGTTAAAATTAAGACCATTTGGGTTCTTAAATCAATTGTGACTAACATTGTCGGACCCAACAAGGAGTGGGTACTAAAAATCGCCTAAAAGATTTTTAGGTGATATGAGATGGATTGGACGCTTGCTCATTCAAGAGAAGAAGGATTATCATTTTATACAAGTGGTGTCAAGCTTAAAGACAATCATGTCCATCATGAGCCAATGCCATCTCGGTAACAAGCATTTAAATTGATTACTATTATGTCTTATAGCCTTGTGTAGGTTATATTGAAATATAAATGAAAATAAATTTAGATTACTTGTTGTGAGAACTTGCTCTCGCCTCTTATCTATTCTCTTATTGCAAATCTTGAGCAAGTTAGGAAGTGGCACATTTAGGGAGTGTTAATTCATATTCATGTGTATCACATCCCTCGTGTGCCCATATTAATATAAGTGCATATATATATAATTTCAAAATCAAACCATTTAGCCAAAATCAAAATTTTGTATACTATTACTAATCTTGTGAAAAACTAGTTGAAAAATGTATACAAATGCTTTCAAAAGGTTTTCCAATGGTTTTGGCTTTACAAAAACTAATTTCAAAAGAAAATGAGTTTTTAGCCCAAAATACTAGTTAATAGTATCTTGTTTTGGATTTAAACTTAAAATTTTCATAGAATTAAATGTAAAAAGATTTTGAAAGTAATTCCAAAACGAAAATCCTAGAGTTGGTCACACTTAACAATTCTTGTGTTCAAAAGATTTTCAAAAGAACAACTCATCAAAAGTTATTTGATTTTGAAACTCGCCGAAAAACTATACTTGACCCATAATGGTCATATTCTTGCACTTAGTGAGTTTCTCCATTTGGATCAATTCTTGTGTAGAATTGTAATTCAAAATGGTATTTTAGACTCATACACAAAATTCAAATCTTATTTCTTACCCCATGCTTAATTTGAATTTTTGTGTTAATTGATTTTAACTTGTTCTCTTATTGCTTCTTCAAGTTGAACTATTTAGGTCAAAAATCAAATTGAATTTAAAAGGACCAAATTTATGAAAAGCTTTGAAAAAGTATCCTATTAAGTATTCCAAATGTTTTACAAGTTTTCAAAATGAAAAACTCTATATTGAAAACTAATTTGGCTCATAAACAATTTGATTTGATTCAAAAGAGCCTACTCTAGCAATATGCAAAAATGATGGCATTCGAGTTGGATTTCATCATAAATCTTGGCTATACACATTCTTGATACACCAATCTAAGCCATGAAAATCAAAATTGCATGAAATCCAAACCGAAGTGCATTTTGAGGCTTTTCGTGAAAATTGATTTTCGTTTTTGCCTCAAAACGCAATTTGCCATAACTTTGAAAATAAAATTGCTTTTGAGAAAATTCTTTTTGCAAAACCTTCTAATTAGTCCAAAGTTTATTTCTGGAAATTTTCAAATCAATTGGACTTCATTTGAATCTTATTTGGCAAAAATTTGCAAAAATCCGAAACTGCAGTCTGTTAGGAAGCGGTAGTACCGCCCACAGGGTGCGGTAGTACCGTGTTTGCGGTACTACCGGCCTGTGTGAGCGGTAGTACCGGCCCGGCAGTTTTGGCTCTGAAAAATTTCAGGTTTTTCAAGGTTTGCTTTGAGATATCTTTTTATTGGAATGTGTTTTTTTTTCAAAAATTCTTATTGGAATAATTTCTTATGATCCCAAAGTTCATTTGTGCAAAATTTCAAAAGTTTTACAATTTATTTGGCAGAATTTACAAGTGGTATCAGTAATGAGCATTTCAATTAATTTAAAGGTGGTATTCATTTGATCTTATCAAAAGACAAAACTTGTGCAATTCAAATGCAAACAACTCCATGTTTCATTCATTGAACATCTTGGGGAGTTTATTCATATCAAGTTTTGGGCATTAAATTGCTTCCAAGTGATATCATGCCTTTGCTTTGCTCTGATACTGAATCTTTGTGCTTTCATTGATCTATCTTAAGTTTTTTTTTTCCTTCTTTTGATACCCGTGAGTATATTGCTCTGAGAATATTGCTCTGATACCCATCGATATTATCGATAATTCTTTCAAGTGGTATCAATCTTTGTGATTTGATCCTAAGTGGTATCAATTGAGCATTTATTCATTCCATATGCTTACAAAGTGGTATCATTGAGTTTGTCTTTTCTTTAAGTGGTATCTTGGACTTTATTGCTCATTTTCTCTAAGTAATAAAGGAATTCAAATAATCAAATGGTATGTTCATTTCTTCCTTTTTCCAGTGGTATCATTGAATTCAATTATTTCCTACAAGTGGTATTTCATTGCCTCCTTGTAATATTACTCTGATACCCACATTATCGATTAAGATTTTTTCCTCGCAAGCTAGCGTTGTAAGTTCAACCGCTTAAGAATTCTCTGTGTGAGATTCTTTATGAATTGAAATACATAAAAGAGGAAAATATCAAGTTGAGCATTGTTTTTCATGAAAATTTGGAAATGCTCGTTTCTTGTGGATCTTCATGCCAAGCTCTTGAGATAGATTTAAAATGGTATCTAACTTCTCAAGTGGTATCTATTTCTTTTGGGTTCCTCGTTTGACCCTATTAGGCAAAGTATTGGATTCTTTAAAAGAATCATGTTGAAAATTTGCAAAGCCTGATAAAATGAGGAGTGAATTATTTGAATGTGTTTCAAATAACCCGTGTGATACCCTTACTTCGTTTTTCACGCTTATCTTTACAAGTGGTATTTGTTTTACAAGTGGTATCCACAGATCCAAAATATGGTCTCTTTTCGAGTTTTCCTTATTTTTTAAGACCATATTTCAAATAAAAACTTGTTTTTCACTTCTTGAATGACCCTTCAAGTTTTTATTTGGTTTCAAAGCTTAATTCTTTCCCAAGGTCATAAGTGTTCATTTAAAATTCTTATATGACTTTCATTAGATATGACCCCTGAAAGAAATTGTTAAATGCCAAAAAAGGGAGAATAATGATAAATGTTTAAATGCCAAAAAGGGGGAAGAATGTATTTCAAGTTAATCCTTTAGTTTTTCCATTTTTGGTGCTTAATGCCAAAAGGGGGAGAATTAGGAAGCTTAATGTCATTTGGTTTAAAAAGGAAGTTTGATATGATTAAGGGGGAGAATTAATGTGCATCATGTATTCAAATGGCTTAAATTCTCTCGATATGTTAGTTTTAATCCAAATGTGCTTATTAAGCTTGGATTTGTCATTAATCACCAAAAAGGGGGAGATTGTAAGTTCAACCTTCATTAGTTATGGTTTTGGTGTTAATGACAAATCTAATCTTGTGTTAATGACAAATCCAATATTGAGTTTATCCCCTAATGCGATATTGTTATTACTGACAATCTTATATCGAGACTAACTTGTTTATTTAGATTATCTTTGATTAGTCTCATCGCATTGAAAAATGGAAAACCCAAGGTATGTATGCATATTCATTATAGTATTTGTTGCATACTTTGGAGTCAAGTTAAAGTATGAAGTCCCCGTTATATTAACCACAAAATGTGCATTATGTTTCTCAATCCATATATTACATGGATGCACATATTTAGGGGGAGTTTGTAGTTTAACTTGAAAGTCTCTTTGTATTGATCAATTCGTTATTTGACACATATAAGGATCAAGACAAAGAAACTAAATCCTTGAGTATATATTTGAATTGCCTAATTACAGTATACTCATGGTAATATAGGATATACTCCAATATAATCAAATTGAATATGTGCATATTATCTTCAAGACAATTATATTTATGCACATATACATGTGGGGTGTATTCTATAGTTGATGATCTAGAGTAATGATCATTTCCATACAATTTACATATAATGGATCATTACTTTCCATCAACATGAGTATATGAAAACTTGTGTAGTTAATATATACTCATATCAATTTAAATGATAATTTAAATTGAGTTCATTTGTCTTATTAATCATTAACGAACACTTCATCATGTGTTGATGGTGTTCCGTGATTAATTGAGGACAAATGAATAGTTCTTAAGTATAATTAAGCATGTGTTGCATTATTATACTTAAGACACATTTACAATCATTTCTATTGATTTAGGTTGTGCTCAATTGATCTAGAGGCATCCATTATGCGTTAATGGAGTGCAAGAGATAATTGAGACAACCATGCATCTTGGACTAACTATTTTATGAGTTGTGATTGAGTTAGGTCCAAAGATGGATGAGATGATGAGAACGGGACAAGGACGGCATCATGAGCTGATGGGCGTCAAAAGTGGATCCCGAAGAGGAGTCGAGTAGAGATCCCGGGGGAGTATCAAAGTGATGATCATAAAGACCCCAAAGGGATTGCTTGATGTGGCTGACAAAGGTATAATTAGATAGGCTAAGGACTTTATAGTCTTTGAGTCTAAGGTTTTATCGCCGTGCTATTAAGAGGGGTCGTTCCCTAGTTTGAGCTTCATCATGTGTTGGTGATCTCATTCCGCGTTCACTCAAGCTCAAATCATAGTTTGATTTGGTTTTTGCATGAGGGTTAACCATTTGGCATGTGTTGCGAATGGGTTAAACTTATGCTTGGTTGTATTTGGTTTTCGCATAATGCTTTGATTTGCATGTGTTGCAAATAGGATAAGCTAGTGCGTTGGCTCTTGTGTGAAGTTCATTTTTGCATGTGTTGCATTAGTTGAAGCTTCACGTTTTGGTTCGCAAAACTATCTTTCTAAAACCGTGTGGTTGCTTGGAGCTAAGTTTTGCATGTGTTGCAAAGAGTAGTGCTCAAGCATGAAATGTGTTTATTGTGTTATTTGCAAGTTCGTTGTGCGAATAAACTGAGGTTTATGAGTCTGAAATTCCGAGAGCATGTGAGTGGGGCTTGCAACGGGTGTTGGCAAGTTGACCGGGTCTTGTGTTGACCTTCACATGGCTAGGGGAATTAATCTCATAAACTCGAGTTTGATTTGCTTAATACGTTTTGCAAATAGATCTTGAGTTCGTTGCGAAATGTGTTTTCGTGATTTGGTTTGAATTCTTTGAGTATGAGCTAAATTGGTGCAAATGTGTTTTGCATGAGTGTTTGATCATGTGTTGATCATCTAGAGGCTCAAAGAATAGGTTTCGGTTTTTGGAGAAATGATTTTCGAGTTAAATCGTGTTTTTCTCCTGCGGCCGGTACTACCGGGGCTTGAGGCGATGTAGTCACTGCAAGGCGATACTCATGGAAATTGCCGTAGCTTTTTAACAAAGCAGCGTGTTTTGGGTGGTGGCAAGGCCCAAGCACTACCGCCGGTGGGAGCGGTAGTCAAGTCGATACTACTGCTTAGAAGCGGTAATCACATAAAATGTCCAGATTAATGGCCGTTGAAGACTACTGAGGCAGCTCTACTGCCCTTAGAGGAGTAGTACCGCAGAAAAGGCTGATTACCATTTTGCCCTCAAACGGCTAGTTTTCTTGTGGGGCTATATATACCCCTTGGGGGCTTAGGGCAAGTGTGTTGTCGGTGTTGTTACTGTGTATGGGAGTTGTGTGCATGTGTTGCTCTTCTCCTTTGCCTCTTGAGCTTAAGAGTGAGGCTAATTGGTGTGTTGCAATTAGTGAGTGGTTTGAGAGCCTCTTGTGCATGTGTTGCACTTGAGGGAGGCCTTGTGCATGTGTTGCACTTGGGATCACCGGGCGCGATCGTTGTGCTCGGTGAAGTTCAAGTGAAGGAGCGGCTTGTTTCTCTTGGAGGTTGCCGACTCACAGGACTCGCGTGAGGCGTCGCGCGCGGGAGCTCTCAAGGTGTGTGAAGCCCGATGAAGTTTGTGAAGGTTCGGGTTGAGCCTACTGCGAGCGTGAAAACCACGACTAGTGGAAAGAGGCGGTGCTCGAGCGGAGCCGGTCCAAGTGTGGGCTAGTCTCAACGTGGACTAGGGAGACCGCAAGTCTCCGAACACCACGGAAAAACATCGGTTGTCCTTGTCTCTTTACTTTCAAGCATTTACATTATTGAGTATTTATCAATTGCTTGATTGTATTAGAATTGCTTAGTATTAATTGTTTGTCCAATTTAGCAATTCTAGTTTAGAGACATAATTTAGTTAGTGCACTAGTGAGCCTAGTTGATTTAGGCTTTAATTGTCAAAACCTATTTATCGCTCCGCATATATAAATTGATTAGGTTTTGATATAGGGTTGATTAGAGCGAATTGAATTAGTAAGCGATCGATTTTGTAAAACGCCTATTCACCCCCCCTCTAGGCGCATCCTCGACCCTACAGGGTTCCATCTTTTAAAATATAAGAACCTAAGTTGAGAAATTGAGGTTTGACACCCATTAGACTGCTCCAAAAATGGGAGTCACCTGGTTGCTTCTCCACCTGGCTTAAAGTCTTACCTTTTAAATATTTATTTCTCAGTAATTGCTGCCACATTCCATGCTCATTACACAACTTGAACAACCACTTGCTTAGCAGACATTTATTTTGGATACCTAGGTTAAGGATCCCCACCCCGCCTTGATCTTTAGGTTGACAAAGGAGATCCCAACGTGCAAGCCGGTATTTTTTCCTGTGTTGGTCGTTTTGCCAAAAGAAACGTGACCTATAATAATCTAATTTCTTCAGGACTCCCGTAGGAATCTGAAAAAAGGACATCATAAACATTGGCAAGCTAGACAACACTAAATTTATCAATACCAACCTCCCACCAACCGATAATAACTTTCCTTTCCAACCGCTCAATCTTTTCTCGAATCTGTCCTCAATCATCCTCCAATCCGAATTTCTTAGCTTCCTATAATGCATCGGAATCCCCAAGTATCTAAACGGAAATGTACCTAACTTACATCCGAACAGATCTGAATATGTTGCCTCATAATCCCTTGCATGACCGAAGCAAAAAATTTCACTTTTGTGGAAGTTAATTTTGAGTCCTGATAGTTGTTCAAATGCACATAGTAACAATTTCATATTCTTCACTCCTTCGAAATCATGGTCCATGAAAATTACTGTATCATCAGCATACTGAAGGATAGATAAGCCCTCCTCAACGAGAGGAGGGATCACCCCTCTAATTTGACCATCTTCTTTCGCTCTCGCCAAGATGATAGCCAGCATATCCGCTACTATATTAAAAAGTATTGGGGACAAGGATCACCCCGACGAAGCCCTTTCAGGAGTTTGGAAATAAGATTCCAAATGGTCATTGACCTGAATTCCAACATTCCCTCCTTGGACAAAAGATTGAACCCAATTACACCAAAGAGGAGAAAAGCCTTTCATTCTCAATGTCTGCTGCAGGAAATCCCACCGAACTTTATCATAAGCCTTCTCAAAGTCAATCTTAAAAATCACACCATTCCGCTTTCTCTTATGCAATTCATGCAAAGTCTCATGAAGGATAACTGCACCCTCCATAATATTTCTACCCGGCAAAAACGTTGTTTGAGAAGGCCTAATTATTTTTTGAACCACCTGGGAAATTCTATTAGTAGCCACTTTTGTAAAAATCTTAAAGCTGACATTCAACAAACAGATGGGCCTGTACTGTTGAATCTGCTTCGCATCAGTAGTTTTAGGCAACAAAATTATAGTCCCGAAATTTAATCTAGAAAGATTTATAGAGCCCTGATGAAATTCCTCGAATAGAGCCATCAGATCCGTTTTGATAACATCCCAAAATACTTGAAAAAATTCTGGTGGGAAACCATCTGGACCAGGTGCTTTGTTACTTTCCATCTGGAAAATAGCCCTCTTAACCTCTTCTTCTGTAAAACTTGAAGTTAAGAGTTCATTTTCCAACAAAGAAACTTGAGGAATGTCATCGATTCTTGTTTCATCGAACGCTAACTGGACAGGATCAGGAGGACCAAACAACTTTTTATAATATTTCGTGATATACTTTGTTAACTCAGCATCACCTACAATTAGACCCTCCTCTTGCTCCAGCTGTAAAATTCGAGACTTACGATGCTTACCATTAGCCACCATGTGAAAAAACTTGGTATTAGCATCACCTTCGAGCAGATTCTTTACTTTTGCTCTCTGATACCACTTGATTTCTTCTTCCCTTAACAACTGAGCTAATCTTTCGTTGAAAGAGTGTTTTAAATTCAATTCTTCAGAAGAAAGAACCATGGACTCAGCTTTTTTGTCCAAAACATCGAGTTTATCAAGCAGCCACTTTTTTCCTTCTGATACGTACCATGCACACTTTTAGCCCAACCCCTCAAGTGCTGTCTAAGTCGTCTAATCTTAGATTGCCAACGATCTAAAGGATTAACACCGTTAACATTTTTTTCCCAAATACTTTTGACCATGTCAAAAAAACCCGATCGAGTCAACCAACTAAGTTCAAATTTGAACAGAGGCGACTTAGACAAAGTAGATGAGTCACCAATATTAAGAAAAAGCGGAGTATGGTCAGAAATATTTCTGGTTAGAGCCATAGAAAGTGGATCTAGGAAATTTTGTCTCCCATTCCGTACTAACTAGCACCCTATCCAGCTTCTCAAAAGTCTGATTAACTAAATTATTCGCCCAAGTAAATTTTCTACCTGACATCTCCAATTCTCGAAGATTAAAAGCATCAATAATAGCATTGAAAAGAAAAGGCCACCTATTATTATAGTTGGCAGTACTCTTCTCAGCTGGTCCCCTAATAATATTAAAGTCACCACCTATCATCATAGGTAAGGATTCTTTATTACAAAGTTGGACCAACTGAGTCAGAAACTCTTCTTTCGGGTATTGTTGCGTCGGCCCATACACAGACACCAATATCCATTGAAAACCATCATTTTTGTTTCTAACTTTAAATTTTACAAAATAATCTCTATCCTCAATCTCGCCTATATCAAAAGTCATCAAATTAACTCCTACTAACATACCACCAGACCTACCAAGAGGAGCTTTACAATGCCACAAAAAGTCCTTACCCGCACAAAGATTTCGGAGGAAACTCTGTGAGCACTCCCGCCTACCGGTTTCCGATAAGGCAATGAAATCCAAATCCTTTTCCAACGTAAGATCTGATAAGAATTTAAACTTTTTTGGATCTGCTAATCCGTTACAATTCCAAAAAATCCCTTTCATTATTCAACCACACAAACAATTAAGAACTCTTACCTTTTTCCCCCTTTCTTACGCTAAGATTTGTTAGCACGGGTACGAACTTGTTTATCACTAAAATAATCAACCTCACCCTCACTACAACCCTCAGCAACCTCCCCGCAGAAAAGATTTAAATCCTTCATGTCCATATCACTGGAACTGTCTAGACAATCCTCACTATCCTTACACAGGTTGTCGAACTAGGTCTACCCCCAAAGATAAGGACCTATCAACAGATCGAGATAGTAAGGAATGAAGAGTTCGAACATTCTGACTAGTCTCCGAATCAGATTTACCCATACATATGCCCACCGATTGCAAATTTTTCATAATAACATCATCATGAAAGGAATCAAAATGGGAAGAGTTGGAAATACCTTCAGCATTAGAAGCTTCCAAATTAGTTTTTGCTTTCAATCTAGCAGCCCGTTCCATGATGCTTTGATTCGCGACTGCCGCCATCCGCTTATTGGACCGAACTGGAGACACCATCACCTGAGGAAACACCTTTAGCGCCAGAGATGACACATTTGTCACCTTGGAGGGAGATGTCACAGACGGTCTAGATATAACCACCGACACTGGCGTATTGACCTCCTCCTGCCTTTCACCCAGACCATTCACATCCATATCACCAGCCAAAGCTACCGACCCAGGCTCTGGAAGCTTGAGAATGACAGCAGGGACCTGACGATTTGAAGCAGGAGTTGAACTGACATTCCCAGGAGCTTCAGGGTTATCCTTCTTGTTATTCATTCTGGTAAGACTGCCCTGAACATTAAAATCATCCAGCAGATCTTCTTCCATGTCATCATCCGCACCATTCTCCGGATCAAGATCCATATTTATAAGTATTGGATTATCCGGATCCATATTCTTCTCCACTCGAAACTGCAGTTCATATACATAATCCCCCACTACCACACTGACAAATTCAGGAATTAAATCCGGATTCAGACATGCAATCTTGACTCTAGCCATATTATTTTTCTTAGTGAATTTCATATCCACCTTTCGAGTAGCCCCAAGTATGGGCCCCACAGCCCAGATGATGGAAAACAGCCTCAATTCTTGAGTGAGACCTCTGAATTGAACCCACACCTTTGGAATCTCGTACCTATAAACATCTGAGCTCTCCTTCTCCTCAATACTCATAGTAGCCTTAACACTTTTAGCAACTACCGGTCCCCATTCAACTAGCCTCTGCAAATCAGCTTTAGATGGGAACGTCGTCACAAAAGTATTTGGGCCACAGTCATCCACCTTCCAATCCCAATTACCTGGAAGCAGCCTCTCCAACTCTACTTTAACATTCATCCCAAACATACTGCCCTCAATGACTTTAACAATAGCCACTGTAGAATCAGAAGACACCTTCTGGGAACCAGCAAAAGGGATGTAGTAAGAACCCAAACCCTCTACAGCATAACCACTGGGAATAGCCATAGACCTAAATTGCTTAGTTGCTGTGCAGGCCTTTGTAACATGTTCATATGACCCACAGCTTTCACAATTCAACTCCGTGATGCATTCCGTGTTAACATGACCCTTAGTCAGACATCTATAACAGTATGGCTTGTTAATTTTGTTTTTCACTACACCCTTAGCCAGTAACCCCAATTCTGTCCCTTTCGCTTCTACTGCCTCTGTTGTCCCAGAAAGAGCTCGCATTGGAATTAAAGTTTGCTTACCAGCATCCATTGCCGGACGAAGAGCAGTAGTAGCAACGTTGCAGCCACTATTGATGGTATTGGTGCTGGAGATTTGGACCGCCAAGCCACTGCGCCCATCATTCCCGTGGCTGCCCCCTACCACAATGTTATCGCCGCGAGCACCAGAACCTCCTCCTCCTGCTCCAATCCGACCAAAACATTCCCTCACCACGAAAACCCCTCCCGCCTTGCCGAAAATCTCTGCCCCGGCCATAACCGCCACGATTGTAGCCTCCACCTCCATAATAACCTCGTCCCCCACGGTAGCGGCGACCATCATACCTAGGGTTGAAGCCAGGTTGAAACCCGGGATTAAACCGTTGCGCCGCTTGATCACCCTTGTTCCCGCTTCCACCGGCACCATTGCCCTGCGTAGCCATCGGTCTTCCCCCTTCGCGCACCACCGCCGCGTAAGAACGACGAAGCGGAGCAGAGGGATGAGGATGTGGGTGTTGGCGGTTAGGGTTGGGACGAAAGGAGCCCGTGCGTGAGAAAAGCGCCGCCAAGCCCTGTGTCCTTCTAAACCTTCCACCTGGGCCCAGTAAAATCCAATTTGGATCACCGGTTGAGATGCTCTGGTCTAACTTGGGCTGAAATTCTTTTTTACATACATGTGAAGGTAAAGTTTTTTCCAGCTCACAACACCCCTCAGGAACTTTAAATTTCAACATCGACTTAGAACCAGAGTTCCCCTCATCCAATGTTGAAACAGAAGGCAACAAAGGCGGTGTCAACAAATTTGAATCACGTCGACTTAAACCCAAGTTACCATAACTTGCCGAATTCAACACATCCCCAAAGGTTCTCGGTGGCGAAACCCGAGGTGGAGGTAAAGGACCCTGCCATGGCCTTATACCAACCTTACGATGAACTAATGCATTAACAATGCGATTTGCCAACAAACGATTAGCCCGCCGAGATGATGAAGATTTACTCACCGACAGCCCCTCCTCCGCTTGTTGAAGATCACATTCAGAAAATCCCTCAGCCTTAGCCTCCGCGATGAATTCCGATGTAGAAATTACATCTTCATCGGAGGACTCCTCATCGGAGACGCTGGACTTCCAGAATCTGGCCTTAGCATTTCTGCCAACACCGGAACTAGGCTTGGAACAGAACGCTGCCACAGACTCTACCACAGCAGCCAATTTCTCACGCGTTGCCTCCAGATCCTGTTCCGACGCCCCCCTCGAACAAACCCCCTCATCCTTGTGCACCCGGGACTTCAATCCAGCAATTGTCACCGAGGCAGACGAGAGAAGACAACCGGACATCAGAAAACAGAACCTTACCGATCAGGAGCCATTACCTGGATCAAACACCGGCGATCAGGAAGAAACGCGCCGGAACCCGAACGCCCCCAGAATCGCCCAGATCGCCTCTCCGCAAATCACGAGCGCCACATAGAATAAACATGTAGCAAAATGATTGTGTAGATTCGATTAAAGAATGATTATGTAAACTTCTAAATACTACATTTTCTAAAAGAGTTGATAAGAACATATACATCCAGTTAGTGAGATCAGATGGTCTTATACTATTTGGTTTTATAGTTGTGGGTGAATGGAATAGCTCAACATCTATAGGGAATATTCCTCAAATTTGTATTTCACTATTCAGGATAGAATTGTCACTTTCAAACAACCAAACATGTGGATGACTTTTTTCTTAAACCATCTTGTACATATAACACTTGATTAAAAAAACAAATACACTCTAAATGGTATCTAGATCAATTATGAAGAACTACGAAGAAAGTTCAACTGAACAAGACTCCACAAGTAGACCACTATCTCCAACCATCCACTCCCAAGCTGCCATTGGCTTGTGACGCTCTCCCACGCCGTGAAGCAGCTAGGATTTGGCCCTCCGCATGGCCACTTATTAGTTGGTTGTTGCCATCAACTGTTTACCATTATTGTCGGTTAACAGTTTGCATGTGAACTAAGGTTTGTGTTAGCTCATTGTCTACAGGATGCGATCTGATTGGATACTTCCCAATCGATCGTCTGACCGATCATGTTCAGATCGGATTCGGAAAGGCTGGTTGAATTTTTTTTTGGATTTGGACTTTGTATCTGATATTTTTTATCAGATTCGAATGACTAAGTCTACGCATATCCACTCGCCTATGTGTCATCGACATCACCAGCACAACGTGGCACACCATATTGACTACACATCAGCACGGTGGGACACAGGGATCTATGGTCATCAACGGCGTGCTATAGTGGCTCCGGTGACCTTTAGATCGTCCCTCTGGCAATATCTCGGTAGGCGCATCTGGTTTCTAAGGTTAGGGTTCTGGATGAGGAGGGATTCAAAGCGATCCCGATGCGCACCTTATAAAGGCCTAGAAGTCTGCGTAGAGCACAAAGCGATGGTGATGTCCGTGGTAGACACACTCAGACACAGTGTCCAAGTCGGACACGAAGAAGACAACATTGACAGATGGGTCTCACCTGTTAGGGTCTCTATACAACGCAATCTAGGATATTGTCTAACAACATTTACCTGTTAGATACAACATTCTATCACTCATTCCTTCATGTTACCACTCATTCTCAAACAAGAGTAACTCCTAAAAAAAGAGTATAGTTTTTGGGGAAAACATATCATTTTAATGTAAACTGAATAAAACATCTAGGAAATATGGTAAAAACAATACTCCCTCTAGTTCACAAAAATAAGTCATTTTAAATACGTGTAGTCAAAATTTTAAAATTTTATTTATAAATATCTTTTTAAATATTTAGAGTGGATATGTGCAAATGATATATATAGATTCATCTCAAAAAAATACGCTTATAATAGTACAATTTTATTGGGTTTATAAATATATTACAATAGTAATTAGTGGCCAAAGTCACTTTTTAGAGACCATGTCGATGGCCAAAACAACTTGCTTTTATAAATTGGAGGGAGAAGTAGCGAATAGTTTCTCATGGATGAACTATAAGCAAGCAGCAAACAGTCATTGGTAAATTCCATAAAAAAAAAATCTCTGGGAAACAGGGTGTGTAGATCAATTCTCGTCGTACTGAGAATTTCAGGTGTTGAATACATGTACCGTCTCTCCATCATAGAGTTGCGTTATTGTTAAATGGTTTCCATTTCCAACATGTTTTGCAGCTTCTACATGTCAGAGAAGCAGAGGGAGACGAATTTGTTTAAGTACATGGAACCCATAGTATAACTGTCGGTGCATTAAGCTCCAGAAAAGAAAACTAGTGCATAAGTTGGTAAGAAACTATTGCCTGATAAAATTACTGCGCGCGCTTATGATCAAAAGCAAATAAAGTTCAGGTGGAGTACACGCAGATATGACAGTTTTAATAAATGGATCGGTTACATATGAATTAGCATCGATAGTGAAGGATTGCAGGCACTATCTCGGACCATCATTTAAACGTGGGGCTTTGTATATCCTGCACACTAAAATTTGTCTCCAGCGCAATTTAAAAAAAACAAAAAGTCTCCAGTGAGTATCACTGAGCCACACTAAGAGTACCTTAGTGCCTAGATTTTTTTTATAAATTAATGCTGGAACTAAACTAGCCAGTTATCATGGTAGCACAAGTAAAGAAGAAGGTTGCTTACGGTTACCTTCCCTCATGTAGAACTGTTTATTTGTCATATTCTCGTAAAAAATAAAAAAAACGACATATGTAATACCTGCTGGTTACGCTAAAGGAATGTTAACTACAGAAGCCATTGAATATAAGACAATACATTGCGCAAAGACATTGCAGAAGCACGAGAACCGCATCACCATCTTGCACATTGTACCTCCCATCCGTTGAATTAAAAGTCTGGTGATATATGTGTATCAGCAGTTTTGCAGCCAATCGTGATTGTCTGCCATCTCTGCTCGGCCTGCTTCGTGTTTTCCCGATTCCTCTCATTCTCAGGAAGTATAAGTCCATTTTTTGTTTTTTGTTTTTTTGAAACGCATTACGTTCTTTGCTTCATGCCATATCTCTCTGGCACACTGCATAGATTGGGTCGGAAGCAGAGGAAGAGACTGCAATGGTTGGGCATGGTATAAATAGGGGAGCGAGGATACGGAGGATCGAGCCAAGGAGTAGGTCGATCAAATTAAGTGTTGCTGTTGGTGTTAAGAGTTGATGCTTCTTCCTGTTTATGAGCGGAATCACTCTGCTGTTAGAGTAGATGCTTCTTCCTGTTTATGAGCTGAATCATTCTTACAGAAATAGTTTGCAATACTGTCCTAAACAGGCACTGCTAGCTCCATAAACGTCCCGAGATATGGTGTGAGAACTAAGAACTCCGTGCAGTAAAAGCAACCCATAAAATGGTGCTAGAGCAAAGATAATTACTGCAGAATAAACTAAAAGAACATAAGCTCACCATGAGGAAATCCATTTTATGCCATGACAGCCATCTGGGAGCATTCTATCTTATACGTGGAATAGTGGAGAACAGGACACCAGACCGAACAACATAGAATAAAGATGTAACGAAATGATTATGCAGATTCGATTAAAGAATGATTATGTAAACTTCTAAATAGTACATTTTCTAACAGAGTTGATAAGAACATATCCATCCAGTTGGTGGGATGAGATTGTCGTATACCATTTGGTTTTATAGTTGTGGGTGAATAGAATAGCTTAGTATCTATAGGGAATATTCCTCAAATTTGTATTCTACTATTCAGGATAAAATAGTTCCATTCAAAACAACCAAATACGTGGATAACTTTTTCTTGAACCATCTCGTACATATACCACTTGATAAAAAAACTAAAAACACTCTAAATCATTTGCGGTATCAAGATCAATAATGAAGAGCTACGAAGAAAGTTAAACTGAACAAGACTCCGCTGGTAGACCACCTCCAACCATCCACTCCCAAGCCGCCACTAGCTTGTGACGCTCTCCCACTCCGTTAAGCGTTTTGGCCCGCATGGCCACTTATCAGTTGGTTGTTGCCATCAACTCTTTACCATTATTGTCGGTTAACAGTTTGCATGTGAACTTAGGTTTGTGTTAGCTCATTGTCTGCAGGATGTGATCAGATTGGATACTTCCCGATCGATCGTCTGACCGATCATGTTCAGATCGGATTCGGAAAGGCTAGTTGATTTTTTTTTGATTTGGACTTTGTATCGGATTTTTTTTATTAGACTCGAAATCGGATTAGGGAGAGAGGTATTCATCAGAATTGGATGTATCCAGCTTTCTTCGTAGATAGTTCCGATAAATTCATCTCGGATATCTGGATATTTTGATATGTTTAATTTGTGTGTGTTATCTTCTTCGTCCGAACTCAGAATTAGGTAAATAACTAGTCATGTGCCCGTGTGTTGCAACGAAAACTCAATTTACGATAAAAAATTCATTTGCAAAGAATACTAACCCTATCCGAATGATACTGTTCACTCTGAATATGCAATAGTTGAATGTTTAAATCAATTCATCGAAGCATACATATTCCAAACACCTGTTTACAAATTTGAGCTTAAAATTATCTTGAATTTCACAATCTGAAGGCTATCATATTACAAAATACTTTGCAAATTTTAGACGCACAAAAGTACTACTTATGTACAAACACAATGAATAGTAAATATGGTTATATAAAATTCTCATTTGAAATGCATTTTTTTCATATAAAAAAATGTAATTCCCAAATAGTCAATGAACATATCATCAAACATGACCCCAAACTGTATCATGAACATCATTTTTTTTTGCTCATTTAGTAATATAGCTAGTAAAAAAACCAAATCTTAAACATCGATTAGGTGGACATAACATGAAGCATATGGAATCTAAGATAAAAAAAATCTTTGTCTCAATATCGTCCTGTATGGATAGCTCAATTGTTTGTTTGCAATATCAGTGTTGTTCTTTAAAGTATTACCGAGTGTAGTCTTGACATCAAGAATCAACTCGCCATTCTTGACAAATATAGTACCAAGATGTGTTTACAAGAACACCAACAAATAATATAACTAGTGGAGACCTCCGATCCACAGGGACCTTATCTTCTTGCCTACGGGTGCGGACTTGCCCACCACCTACGCCCCATCGGTGGCAGTAGCAGCATCGCCATGCTGACAGAGGCCCATACCGTGAGAGGCGAAGGCTTGTCTTCTTCTTGGTGATGGCGGTGCGATATGAAGAAAGTCTTTGTTGTGACTAGCTCTACACGTCGACGAAGTAGCATGTAGGGGATCCGGCTGGTAGTACTGCGGCGGCGCCTAGTAATATTTCGGCCGGGGGTACGCTACTGCTGAGGTGACGTTCTGGGGACCTACAGCGTTGAGGTGTGCTACCCGTTCATTGACGTCTGCATCGAGTCTCGCCCCGGTGAGTCAGTTGCGACCGCGAAATTCTAAAACCTAGGAGAGAGGAGATGAGAGAGGGTTTAGAGTTTCCACAACTCAATACGTGCAAACTACAGAGAGAGACGACGATGAAAAAGTGAAACGGGTTAAATCCTCGTCCATCTTATTTATACATGTTAGATGCAATGGATTTAAATCACATATTGTTTTCAATATGTGATTTGGAGTTGTTGCTGCTACTAAAATAACAGTTGTCGTAACTTAGACATAAGGTGAAATTTTTATTGTGTAATTTTCATTGTAGTATGTGTGCGACGGCCACGACCGCAACATTCGTCGAGCAGTTCCTGCGACCCCTCCGGTCACTGCCCATCGACCTTTTAGCATCTCCCCACCACCATCTCCCTTAAAAATTAGGTTTCTCGTATCTCTCACCACCGGCGTGGCGATTCCCTCCTGTCTCTGCTTCCATCTTCCTTTTTATTAGAGGTAGAATGCGTATTCGACGAGGAACTAACTCCTCTGACTAGGTTTCCTCACTTGGCCCCGATTCCGCTCTCGGTGATTCGTTCTCCATGGCCGCCGCCGCCGCTACAGGTAAGCCTAACTCTGCCTTTCTTTCTTTCTTTCGCTTAATCCAGTTTGCTCGAAGAGGAGTGCAATTCTTATGGTGAAGATGCGAGCGCGAACAGATACATGTACAGGAATTTAATCTTTTCCTCTTGCTAGTTGTAGGCGAGATGAATTTCCTTCTCCCCTCTTTGGCCCAAAGATGCGGCTTTTTCCTTTAAAATCCCACGGATATAAATTCCTGGCTGTTCTGCGGGGAAGCTTTGCAATTTCTTTTTTTTCCCCTTACAATTAGGGGTTGTTTCGATGGTGTCACAAATGGAATCGCAACAATTTTTGGTACCTAATTCCGGTCATCCTAAGGAGTAAGGTCTCCATGTCGAAGTCGTACACGAATTCGTTTGCTTTGTTATATCTTCATCTCCTCACATGTATTGCTCTGCAACAAATCGCATAGCGTGCATCAAAATTGTTTGCGACGAAGGTGTAATTAAACAACTAAGCTGTAAGATCACTATGATATGCAAATTATATTTGATCAAATGACCTTACGGTGGCAACTATTTGTGTGGAACTGTGGATATCGATTTTTTTTGGTTTATTAAAATTACTCCACGCTTGACTTTTAGATGGCTATTGGTTGTCACAGAATTTGCACTATGTTGGGCTATTAAATTGTTGTTCAATGCTAGATTTTACTCGAATATGCTTCACAAATTTATTTGGTATTTATGCTGGTGCTTTAAATCTAGATACAAATTGTATGGAAACTGGAAACTCAAGAATTAACTTCAGTTGAGACCCCTCCATGCCACGCGGAATGGACCGCTATATGTCTCGTTCTATCGTTTTCACCATCATGTTTGATTAGGAGGTAAAGTTTGCATTTCTCTTATGTAGCGTTGATTGCCATTGCTAATTACCATTACTGCATAAGTAGTTGTAGAAGAACGGTTCAGGATAATGTTCAGTTTTGGAATTTAGCTTTACATTTCAGCCCATACTCTCGTGAAATTATGCTTAGCGTTCTTGGAGTTATCTGTTATACTTCCATTCTTTGTTGGATTTTTGATACATTGTAGCTTTTGTTCTTTGCAAACTACATACTCTTAAAATGTAACACTCGAGTTGTTGGTATCGATTAAGTGCATCTTGTTAATCTCTTACAATGTAATATCTCGAGTTGGTTATCAAGTAGTCGCATAGTCTTACAATGTGGTACGAATTCTAGGTATCAATTGTATAATCTTACAATGTGATACCATAATTGTGGTTATTGACTGCATAGTGTACTTCGTAAATGTTCAGTAAGACTTGATGCATGCATTGTTAAATCTGTATATTTTGCATTGCTTTGGAGTAGCTCAGGCTCAGCTCAAGCTTACCATTGAGCCAAGCTGAGACACTTCCATAGCTAGGCTTGGGCTCAGCTTGCTTATACCCAACTCAGAGTGTCTATTTTTATTTTGGGTATTCCTCATGCTTAAATATCTTTTCGGTCAGATGAGAAGACCTGGGCCTTAACAAAACAGTACCATATGAGTTGGTTATCAGAGAAAAGAATGAAATGTGTTCTTGCTCAGCTTGATGAATTGGATGAGACAACCATCCCTGCTGATGTGAGGATATTTTGTGTTACCTGAAATGATTCACTATTTTTGATGTGTGAATTCATAAGAATGAGACTTGCCTGCAGATTATATCCGGACATTCGCACTACATTTGGATTTGAAGTTTGTTTGGTTAGTAAATAGATCAAATTATTAACATTTTGTTTGCAATTCAAAAGTTGATGCTATGCTCATATTTTATATTATAGGACTCCTTATCATATATCCAAATGTGAGATCATGTGATGAAAAATTGGTTGAATGGTGAAATTGGCATTGTATAGTGACTTTGATTATAGCATGTGTGGTGCTTGTGCATGTTCCATGTTGAGATAATTATTATGCTGGTGATAGCATGATGGATTACGCTTGATGCAATGCACTCGTGTGAGTGGTTGCATGGATTGACTTTGAGTCAAGTCGTGGACTTGTGCTCGTGCACGGTTTCGTGTTTATTCATGTGCGAGTGTTGCTCGAGGGCTTAACGTGGTCGATGACGGACCGAACTAGGTTCATGGAGGCGAGGTTCGGACTAGATTCGTGGAGGAATCGAGGTCTTGGTGGTCAAGAATGTCATGCGGGACGTTCGGGTTAGAGAACATGCACATGAAGGCTAATTAGTCACGTATGCGCAGCAGGTGGGCTGTTCATGCGTGCAAGGTTGCTGGTTAGTCACGTAATTACAGCAGGTGGGCTGTACATATGTGCAAGAGTTGTTTTTGGCCAAGTTGGGCCAAGTTGAGATGTATACAGACTCTTTCCATGTTGGAAGAGGAGTTGTATTCTATCTTGTTTGGATTGCTCTGTATAAATAAGGGGAGGTGTCCCCTTTTTATTTTTGAGCGTTCAGGTTTTGAAGGTTTGTACTCTTGTGTTGGAGTACTTTAGACAATGAAATAAAAATTAATCTTCCAGAGAGCTTCTTCTTGCGGTTGTGATTTGCTCTTGGCTTCGACATAGTTGATCAATCGCTTGAAGTTTTGTTCATCGCAGCAGCAGTCACGAAGTTCATCACAGAGTTCGGTTCTTTGCAAAAGTATCATCTTGCGAAGGTAATATCTTTTGATCCGTAGATCCGATTGGATTGATTCTTATTGGGTTTGATTCAAAATTGAATCTAGTTTCTATAGTTAAAATTTCACATCAATCCAATGGTTAGATCTTTGGTAATTTGTGGTCGCCCAGATTGATGTCCTGCTCGCCCGACTGCTCGCGTGGTCGCCCAAATTTAGTCATCTTGTGAAGTTCATAACTTTATATCCGTAGATCCGATCGACCTGATTCTTTTTGTGTTAGCTGAGGAATTAAGTCTAGTTTCTACAGTTAAAATTTCACGTCAATCCAACGGCTGGATCTTCGGGAATTTCTATTTTAGTGGACATATATCGGTCTGCTCGCCCAGACTGTGCGCGTGGTCGCCCAACTGTTCACGTGGTCGCCCAACCTGCTCGCCCAAGTGCCAAACTGCTCGCCCAAGTGCCCAACCTGCTCGCCCAAGTGTCCTACTGCTCGCCCAAGTGTCCTACTGGTCGCCCAGGTGCTCTACCTGCTCGCCCAAGTGTCCTCTTGGTCGCCAGTGCCCAAACTGCCTTAAGTGTCCTACTGGTCGCCCAGGTGCTCAAACTGGTCGCCCAAGTGTGCTACTGGTCGCCCAAGTGCTCTACTGGTCGCCTAGACTTCTAAACTGGTCTCCCAACTTCGTGAACCGGTGTTCAAGCAATTTGAGTTTGAATTGGGGTGTTTCAAAAAGTTTAAGTATAAAGATTTTAGCTTCCGCGCAATCATTCACCCCCCCTCTGATTGACGCCATCCGATCCTACACCAAAGTCTTATAAATGCAGAACTCAATCCTTGCATCGATTTTGATTTCGACATTATCAAAAAACTAGGTAAGTGATCAATTTATCATGTAATTCACTCAATGTTGGTCAGTAAATAGATGAATTAATATTGTAGTAACGAAATATGTGACAGCTGAAGGAGCTGAAGGTGAGGTTCATAAATGCATGTATAAAGATCTTACTTGCATTCCTATTTCTGAGTGCGCCATTAAGGTAATCCATAATGCAGAAGAACGTTTTGAAAATGAGCCAAGGTTAGTTAAACTCCTCTATTTTGTGTGTGCTCTGAGTATATTTCTAGAAGTTGTTCTAATTATTTTATATGCCTTTTTTAATCATAATTAGACAAGTCTTGATCATGTCTAGGCTAAATGGCGCAAGAATTGTGAAATATTATCAGGTTATTTTTTCCTTTAAGTTCTTTCATCTTATTTGGCTAAATTTTTTTAATATGTTTATATCTATTTTTGGCATTTCAATTAGGCATGGGTCTAAAATTGGAGCAGTGATGAGAGGCATGCAAAGTCAAAATGCCTGTTTATACATATGGAGTATTGTCCCAGGTACGATTTTGTTGTGCATTTGATTAGCTAATTAAGCAAAGTTCATTTCGTTATCTTCTGATATATTGATTCTGTCCTTTCTCATTTCTAAAAATAGGTTCCATAGCACTGAAAGATACTTAGTTTAGCAACATACCATCCAACTTCATTGGATGTGTGGTATATTACTAAACTAGGTATCTTTTGGTACTATCAAATCATTTTTTAATATTTTGCTAATATATTTAATTTTAGGACTCTTCAAAACCTATTAGAACCTAGTGAACACCCCATCAATTCAAATAAAGCATGGTCTTTGTTTCAAGAGGTCGTTGAAGCTATCAATTATGTGCATGAAGAAGGAATTATCCATTATGATCTAAAGCCAGTGAACATTCTTTTGGGTATAGATGGTAGAATACGGATAACTGACTTTGGGCACAGTAAGTCATTATTGGAAAGTAAATTGCATCAAGACAGTAGTGTAGTAGTTATTTGCATTAAAGTGTCTTATTATAAATATCTGCCAAAATATCCAGTTGCTTTCGAGAAAACATATCTAAGGACTTTGTACGTGGCTCTTGTGACAAAGGCACAAATTTCTACGCAGCACCAGAGCTGAAGCAGGTGCACAGAGCAATGAGAAGGCAAGTGTGCCTTTTTTTTCTAATAGTATGTTCATCAGTTATCATCCCCATGGCATAAATATTCATTTTACCATCTATGTAGGCTAACATTTATAGCATGGGCATTATATTTTTTGAGCTGTTCCATCCTTTCAAATCTTCTCTTGGGAGATGCAAGATTGTGGAAGAATGGGAGAAAACAGGACCACCTAAGTCATGGCAGGGAGATTTAGGACTTCTAATGCTATTAACGTCCAAAGAAGCCATCAATCGTCCATCAACTAATACAGTCTTGGTTGGTAACCAGGATTTTTTCTTAACATAATTATCTTTAACTATGCTGCGTGCAGTCCTCTAATATAGCAATAAATTAAAGAATATGATGAAACTAATGATATGAACAAGAGTTGATAAAAGGTGGATATTATTTATTTCTGGAATATGACAAAATAGTTAATCTCCACCTTTTAATTGTATTCTTTTTATGGTAAAAGATATTCTTACGCCATATTTTTTGCTTAAGTTTTTACATAGTTTATGGTTGAAACTGCTTGATAGTACCATAAAAAATACACATTAGCTTAAGCACGTTCTGCCTATGGCATTGCCATCATACTGTGCAACAACTAGGGTGTGTTTGGTTTGTGATTACAATGGAGATAGGAGTGTGAAATTTGATTTGCTGTTAACAATCATATAGCTGCCTAAACGTGTTTCTTGAGTCCTGTCAAACCATTTGCTGATATTATTGTATATTTGCATCCATGAGTGTGGATTGATTTGGTTTATGTAATAAATGATTAGAAATTAAAGAGTATGAAACCATGTGCTGATAAACTAGCTAAGTAATGAAATTGGCATTGCAAAGTGGTTTTGGTTATGGCATGTGTGGTGCTTGTGTATATGTTGTTTTGAGATGATTATTTGATATGCTGGTAATAGCATGACAATGTTTTTGCTTAATACAATGCACTCGCGTGAGTGGTTGTATAGATTAACTTTGAGTCAAGTCGTGGACTTGTGTTCGGATTCGTTTCTTGTTTATTCATGTGTAGGTGTTGTTCGTGGGCGAACGTGATCGATGACGGGACCGGAACTAGGTTCATAGAGGAACTGAGGTTCGGAACTAGATTCAGGGAGGAACCGAGGTTTTGGTGGTCGAGGTTGTCATTGAAAGGATCGGGATGTTGCCTAGAGGGGGGGTGAATAGGCGTTACAAAATTTAAATTTAAACATCAGCGGAAACTAGATCTTCGAAGTGTCCGAATCAATCTTCGGACTGTTCGAGTGGTTCGGATAGTCCGATGTTTATTCGGATAGTCCGAGTCATTCAGAGCAAAATATACAAAAAGGGAAATCTAGGCTATTTAGAGGATATCACTTGCACCAAATAGAACTAATTAGCCTAGAATACCTGAAACAAGTAGAGATCTGGGAGAAAACTAGTAGAAAAGTAGATCGGGCAATTTCAAGTTTCAAAATACCAATACTTTAGCAAGAATAAGAAGTAAACATGTAGACAATGATTTTTCATCTGAAGTTCAGATCCTTGAGGGGATCTTACGTCTCTGTTGAGGCGGCTCGGTCACTCTTGAGTTGGGGTCTCTTTCAACCCTCTTCCTCCCGGTGTTGCACAAATGCACTCGCCGGTCTTTACTCCTTGATTCTTTCCCTTACAGAGGCGGAATCGGCCTTTACAAACTTTCCACAACCAACCACACAAAGCACCGGTGGCTCGTAGGTGACCTCCTAGCCGTCTAGGAGTCCTCAACCTCCAAGAGTAACAAATGCTCACGAAGAACGAACTTGGAGATGAATTCAAGTGCTCCACAACTTAGATCCCACTCAACCCTAGCACTTCACTCCTCAAACTCTTCCCAACCCTTCTCACCAAGGGGATCACTTAGATCTAAGAGTAAAGAGGTGTTTTGGGGGCTCAAGGACAAGGAGATGGCTTCTCAAATCAGCAGGGTAACAGCCCTCACCTAAGTTAGCAAGGAGGAGGCTTTAAATAGAGGTCCCAAAAACTAGCGTTTCAGGTTCGAGTAAGTTCGGATAGTCCGAACCTATGTTCGGATAGTCTGAATAGGTTAGATAAACTGAGACAGAGAGATCAAGTTCAGATAGTCCGATGTTTATTCGGATAGTCCGAGTGGTTCGGATAGTCAGATGTTTATTCGGATAGTCTGAGTCATTCAGAGCAAAATATACAAAAAGGTAAATCTAGGCTATTTAGAGGATATCACTTGCACCAAATAGAACTAATTAGCCTAGAATACCTGAAACAAATAGAGAACTGGGAGAAAACTCAATAGAAAAGTAGATCGAGCAATTTCAAGATTCAAAATACCAATACTTTAGCAAGAATAAAAAGTAAACATGTAGACGATTGTCGGCGTATTCCACCTGACAGGCCCGGAGTCTACAGACCGGGTTTGGTTCGGAAGGAGGGCGTCTTCGCAGCTGGCTAAACCTAACTAGGGAAACCCTAGGGACTTCGCACGATTTAACCCGGCGCCTATGTGCCAGGAATGACACCCAGATTTTACCCAGGTTCAGGCCCCCTTGTGAGAAGGGTAACAGCCTTACTTCCTGCTAGATTGTTTCATGGAGTCTGTAAAGCTAGCACAGAGTTCTCAGGTTACAAGTTCTCTCTTAGCCTATGCTGCAGAGCCCTTGCTTGCTCGGACGCTACACTACTCGAATGCCCGGCCCCCTTTCCCATGCACCCGGAGGCCCTTATATAGGCCAAGCTAACGGGAGTAGGTAAAAGGAGAGTCATCATGCTGATCCTTATACATTTAATACACCTCCCTGTGCTGTCGCGTTGCTCCAGCCTCATTAAATGCCGACGCATGGCTTCGCCCAGTCCGCCCGGGATGTGACCCCTTCCTGACGGGTTGGTGAGAGGCGTCAGAGGATTGGTCTTGCCGCAGAAACCCTTGTAATCGACAAATTTCGACACCGTCCCCGCCACCGAGCGGCACGATAGGGAAGGAGCCTTGAGGCTAAGCCACTCGCACCGCTTTTTTGCCTTGCGGCGGGCGGCGGCGTGCTCGCCCACCGCTCACGGGCGCCACGTGGGCTCACCGCGGGCGAGCGGCGTGCTCGCCCACTGCCGCCGGGCGCCACGGGCTTACCGCCGGGCGAAGCAGGCGTGTTTCGCCACCGCCGTCGGGCGCCACGGGCTTACCACGGGCGGCGGCGTGCTCGCCCACCTACTCGCCGGGCGCCACGTGGGCTCACGCGAAGCGGCGGCGTGTGCGCCCACTGCTCGCCGGGCGCCACGTGGGCTCACCGCGGCGCAGCAGTAGCGTGTTTCGCCCACTGCCACGGGCGCCGTGGGCTTACCGCCGCGGCGAAGGCGTGCTTTCGCCCACTCGCCATTGGCGCCACATGGCTCACCGCCGGGCGGCGGCGTGCTCGCCCACCGCTCGCCGGGCGCCACGTGGGCTCACCGCCGAAAGCGGCGTGCGTGCTTCGCCACCGTCGCCGGCGCCACGTGGGTCTTGTCATGTTGACCGTGTTGATCGCTTTGTCGGCGAAGAGGGTACCCGGTGCATAGTCGACAAGAGCAGTAGCCCACCCAAGAATGTGCCTTAGAGCCTTTTGAGATCTTACATTAAATGCCGGTGCATTCTTGGATGGGGCCATCACTTATCAGGATGCAATCGCCTCGATCCCCGTGCTTCAATGCATCCGCTGATTTTTCTTGGGACCCGAAGCGGCGCACGATCTTGTCTCTTCACGAACCGTCGGCGCGAGTGGGGGAAGTACATATAGGCCCATCCGCACCAAACAGTTTACGCTTTTAGCACCCTTTGCAAACTTCGTCTTCCTCCTTCAAGCTTTTCTTGTCTTCTGCTGCTTTTGCTTTCATGGCTTCTTCGGACTCGCCTCCCATTCCTGCTTCCTCGGTGGACTCCTACACGGTGGGGAGGCTCCACACCGTCGTCGTGGGAGGGCCCTCTCTACTTTCGGTCGGGACCCCCACGCCACAAGGTTCTCGCCGACGAGATCATCATCTTCGTGTAGGGCATTATGGCGGGCCTGGTACCGCCTTTTTCTGAGTTTTTTCTCACCGTCCTCCACTTCTATGAAATCCATCACCTTCATCTCACCCCCAATTCTATTCTTTTCCTCGCCATCTTCGCACACCTTTGTGAAATGTTCATGGGGTGATGCCGAACCTCCGTTCTTTCGCTATTTCTTTCTCTCCGCGCCTCCCGATGGCGAAGCCGGGGAGTCGCCATTTTCGCTCTCCCGGACGGGATGGTTGCCGCTATATTCTTCCACCAGATCAAACCGAAGGCTTGGCGCACCGAGTGGCTATACGTCCAACGCATTTAATGAGCTCGAGGCGCTGGAAGTGCCCGCCGGACCAGCGGCGGCCACCGAGAACGAACTCGCCGTCGAGAGACGGCGGAGCTCAGCGATGGCGACCCGCATCAACAACTATGGACGCCCTTAACTCGGCGGTATTGATCGTCGAGATTTCAGATCCCAAGATTGAGCCCCTCCGCCCAGAGGCGCGGCGTGGCGATATCTGGCGACAATGACATCACCCACACTTTCCCTGGCCGTAAGTTTTCACTGCTCCTCCTTAGCTTTTCTTCTGTTTTCATGTCTCTCCTGTGGCCGCCCCTACCAACCAAAGATTCTCAGATTGTTTTTAACCTTGACCAGGCGCGGGGAACTTGGATGGGCCACGCCTCAGCAGGTGGCTTTCCGGACTCATGCCGCCGATCCCCGCCGGTCTGGACTTCCCTCCATCGCTCGGCCACTTTCGCCCGATGTGGAGCCCATGAGCGCTCGAGATCGTCAGTTGTTGCCACCGATGGACTCCACTGCCTTGCCATTGCCGCCGCCGCTCTCCTCGACGATCGTGGACGACCTCTTCCACGATCGGGCCGCAGTAAGCGACCACTCATCCCGACACCTCAAGTCCGGTGCGAAGAAAACCCGACATGCGGCGAAACCTCGCCGCCACCGGCCCAAGGGTGGCGGCGGCACTCGGGGCAGGCGATTGCCACGCCCGATGCGGCGTCGGCCTGCCGCACGCCGCCGCTGCCAGCACCATCTCCACCTCGGCGGCCGCCGCTTATCGCCACCACCGTGCCAAGCAGCGCCGCCTCAACGACAATGGCGCCAAGCGCCACGGGCGCGCGCCTTCTCCAACTCCTCTGTGGCGCCGATCCCATCTTTCACGGCGCCACCTCCGCGACGGGGACCTCGCCACCGCCGACAAGGCGGGGAGGTCCCCATGGCCACCGGCTTGAGGGCGGCCGAGGGCAGCCCCTCGAGATGCTTCGGAGACGACACGCCCGCGCTGCGGGACGGCGGGACTCCGCTTCGAGTGCAGCCGCCGCCATCACAGAAACTAAGGCGGCCGCGCCGATGCCGCTTCGCCAACTCGCCCCAGACCGCTCACCACGCCGCCGGCGCCACGCCGAGCTTTACGTAGCTTGGTAATCTACACAGACACTTCGGCGCTCCTCGCCACGGCCGGGCATGGAGCCGGACAATGAGGTAACCGACGGGCCATCGACGAGCCGGCGCGAGCGGAGAAGTTTGACACCTCGGTGGCGCGAGAAAGGACCATCATGATCGCCTCAGCCGCTATGCAAAGAAGCCGGGCGGAGAGGGCCGAGCAGCAAAGCAGAGGACCTCGAGTACGAGGCCGACCGCCAAGCGCAACCTTACCACCATCTTTGGGAGCCTTCCTGCGCATCAAAGATGCTCAAATTGGCTGGGCCGAGGTGCCCTCCAAGATACCGCCTGCAAGATGCCTACGCGACCAATCAGGCCTCGGAGGCACTCCGGGGATTGCCCGCCGCTCTAGCCACACGCTCCACCAGGGAGGGGCAAGAGGTTGCGGCGGTGGATCGCAGCTACGTCTTTGGCATGTTGGGCGGCCGTGACGCCTCCCTGGACCCAATGGCGGCCATTGAGGCCGGCATCGTCGGGGACGCCGCCTGCCGAGGCGCTGGCAAGCGCCCGAACACTTGGCCGGGCAACTGCATGTGCAGGAGCCGGCCATGGATGTCTCCACCCCGGTGGCGGAGGAAGCGGACGTCGGCGACATCGACGTGGGCGACGAATGAGGAGCCGGGCCGCCGTCTTATTTCTTTTGTTTTTGTTTCTTTTGTTTGATCAGCCTGTTCTGCCTGTACAAACATTTTAATCAGTTCTTAGCTGCAATGAACGTTTCCTGGTTTTACCTTCATGCGCGCTTGCTGTGCTTATTTGACATCGCGTGCTGGAACCGCTAGGCGACCAACTTGAAACTCAGTTGAGACGCCAGTTAGGTTTTTAAGTCCAGGCAACGTCCAAGAATTCCTGCAAAGGTCGTACGCAGCTAACCACAAGCGTGAGCACAACGCGCATAAGACTTATAGGATTTAGGCCAAGACGGCTTTGGGGCGCAAAAGTCCGCGCTTAAGCACAAAATAACTTGCCGTTAGGGTTTTATGCAGGGTTATCACTGGCCCAAACCTTTCTGGAACATAAATCCTTGTGATCTCTTAGAACTGTACCTCAGTGTGGCGCAAAAGATGATAAGGTCCCAGGGGTGGACTTGGACCAGCGGCATTCGACGGTGACAACCCGGTAAAGCCGAGAGCGGCCTGAGGCATACAAGCCGTGTTTGAATACTGCGCCAAGCTCACGCTCTGGTCACTTAATCTTACTTATACGCCACACCAAGACTTTCCTCTTATCACCAAGGAGTCATCGGGTTTGCGATGTCTATGATAACCATGCATAATTTGATCAATTTCAACATACGCATAAGCAAACAAATAGAAGTGTCACTCAAAACACTTATCTGGCTTGTACGCTAGCCGGTGCCCAACCCAGGCAGACGGGCGACCAGTCGAAGCCTCTCTGCCACCAGCCCCATCTTGTTGGCGACCACGAAGAAGATTCGAGGCAGCCGTGAAGGAGCTTAGGGCTACCCGACCTCCGAGCTCTGGCGACCACGAAGAATCTTGGAGATTTCATGCCTTGGTGCACAGCTACTAACAGAATGAGTAGGCATATGCAAAATAAAACCGAACGATATAGGGTCCCCGCATGGAATGAGCCCTGGTCCTTCTTGATTCCTAAGTCCTTGCGATTTTTTTGGAGATCGAACCATGGTCTCAAGGCCAAAGCTGCGGGCTCCCAGGAGGGGTACTAGACCTACGATGCTCGCGCAGTGACAACCAGCGGTGCTTCAGGGAGCCAACCCGAGGTGCGCGAGCCGCGTTTGAGCATCGCGTCTAGCTCGCCCCCTGGCTGCCCATCCTTGACGGATACAGACACCAGGTGACTCTTACAGATCACCAAGGAATTAGCAAACATACGGAACCAGCGACATCCATGCAAAAACTTGCCATCAAGGGTACAAAAAGGGACAACAATGGTAAATTGGAAGCCTTCTGGGCAACAACTTTACCAACCGCCAGAAGCCACCAATCAGCCAAGGGAGAATCTTACCACATGGCTGACCCGGGGCGAGCAGCGGGGCACTTACAAGTCCTTCAAGGGTAGAATTTCCGCAACAACTCTATGTTATAGGAATTCATCAGTTCTTCGCCGTCCTCAGTGGCCAACCGGACCGCCCCGGGCCGAGATACTGAGACCACCTTGAAGGGGCCCTCCCATCGGGAGACAACAGTAACCCCATGCGCTCAATTCTGCAAGAAGACCGGAGTCGCCACCGCCAATGTTCTTCAGAGACCGGGTGGCGTGGTACCGCCGAGACTTTCTTTGGTAGCAAGGCGGAGAGCAAAGACGATCCGCACCTCCTCCAAAAGGTTGACATCTTCTCGCCAGAGATCCTCTTGGTCATCTTCGTTGAATGCCGAGAGGCTGGGAACCGGCGGCGACTCGGAGGGGAGAACGACCTCTGCCCGATACCGAGAAGCAAAGGCTACTTTGTTGTGGCAGGTTGGGTGTGGTGCGGAGCGACCACAGCACGGCCGGGAGCTCTTCCGTCCACCGCGCCCCTTTTGTGAAGTCGATCAAACGCTCTTGTCTTGAGGCCCTTCAACACCCGGTAGCGCTGCGCGTCCGCTGCCCATTGCTCATAGGATGGGCCACCGGCAAAGCATACCTTGGTGCCCATTTCATCGCAGAAACTCCCAAAAAGCCGCCGCTGGTGAATTGGGTCCCGTTGTCGGTGATGATGCGATTAGCGACTCCAAAGCGGCGAAGATCCGCACATAAACTTGACGGCGGCAATGTCGTGATGGCACGCACCTCGGCCTCAACCCACTTTGTAAACTTATCGATGGCGGCGAAGAGGTGGGTGAAGCCTCGTGGTTCAAGCTGAACGGACTCAGATATTCGGCCCCGCATCGCAAACGCGGCGAGAGCGGACGGTTTGCGAGCCTGGGCTGGTCGGTGGATTTGCTCGGCGAAGAACCGATAAGCTCGCGATGTCCTCACCGGCCGCAAGCATCCCGGAGGCGAGGCCAATAAAATCCTGGCGGGCAACGCTTTTACCGACCAGTTCGTCGGACATATGGCTCCCGCACACGCCCATGGATATCGAGAGCGTCGCTCCCCTCTTCCCGAAAGTGATGCACTTCGCCAGAACTCCCGCCGCTTCTGGCGATATAGGTCCCCACCTACCGTGGTATAGCACTTGGACCAGCGGCATTCGACGGTGACAACCAGCGGTGCTTCTGAGAGCCAGCCCGAGGCATACAAGCCGTGTTTGAATACTGCGCCAAGCTCACGCTCTGGTCACTTAATCTTACTTGTACGCTCACACCGAAGACTTTCCCTCTTATCACCAAGGAGTCATCGGGTTTGCGATGTCTATGATAACCATGCATAATTTGATCAATTTCAACATACGCATAAGCAAATAAATAGAAGTGTCACTCAAAACACTTATCTGGTTTGTGCGCTAGCTGGTGCCCAACCCAGGCAGACGGGCGACCAGTCGAAGCCTCTCGGGCGACGAGCCCCCATGCGCTGGGCGACCACGAAGAAGATTCGTGGCGGCCGTGAAGGAGCTTAGGGCGACCAACCTCTGAGCTCCTGGGCGACCACGAAGAATCTTGGAGATTTCATGCCTTGGTGCACAGCTACTAACAGAATGAGTAGGCATATGCAAAATAAAACCGAACGATATAGGGTCCCCGCATGGAATGAGCCCTGGTCCTTCTTGATTCCTAAGTCCTTGCGATTTTTTTGGAGATCGAACCATGGTGTTGTCGTCAAAGTGCGGGCTCCTGGGAGGGTACTAGACCCACGATGCTCAAGGGTGACAACCAGCGGTGCTTGTGGAGCCAACCCGAGAGTGCGCGAGCCGCTTGAGCATCGGTCTAGCTCGCCGCCGCCCATCCTGAGCGGATCTGAGACACGGTGACTCTTCAGATCACCAAGGAATTAGCAAACATACTGAACCAAATGACATCCATGCAAAAACTTGCCATCAAGGGTACAAAAAGGGACAACAATGGTAAATTGGAAGCCTTCCGCAACAACTTTACTAACCGCTGTAAGCCACCAATCGGCCAAGGAGAATCTTACCACATGGTCGACCCGGCAGCAAATGGGCACTTACAAGTCCTTCAAGGGTAGAATTTCCGCAACAACTCTATGTTATAGGAATTGCCGGTTCTTCGCCCTCCAAGGGCTAACCGGACCGCCTGCCGAGATATCGAGACCACCTTGAAGGGGCCTCCCATCGGGAGACAGCCAGTAACCCTAAGCATGCGCTGATTTCAAGAAGACCAGTCGCCACCGCCACTTGATGTTCTCTCAGAGACCCGTGGCGTGGTACACGCCGAGACTTTGTCAGAAGCAAGGGCGAAGAGCAAAGACGATCCCCGCACCTCCTCCAAAAGGTTGACATCTTCTCGCCAGAGATCCTCTTGGTCATCTTCGTTGAATACCGAGGCATGGGGAACCGAGCGACACTGAGGGGAAGCGACCTCGCCCGTATACCGGGAAGAAGGCGTCTACTGTGGCACGGTTGGGTGTGGTGCGAGCGACCACAAGACGGCCGGAGCTCTTTCGCCCATCAGCGCGCTTTTGTGAAGTCGATCAAACGCTCTTGTCTTGAGGCCCTTCAACACCGGTAGCGTTGCTGCGTTCCGCTGTTCGTTGCTCATAGGATGGGCCACCGGCTAAAGCATACCTTGGTGCCCATTTTATCGCAGAACCCGAAAAGCCGCTACCGGTGAATTGGGTCCCGTTGTCGGTGATGATGCGATTGGCGACTCCAAAGCGGCGAAGATCCCAAGACATAAACTTGCGGCGGCAATGCCGTGATGGCACGCGACCGCCTCGGCCTCAACCCACTTTTGTAAACTTATCGATGGCGGCGAAGAGGTGGGTGAAGCCCTCGTGTTCATGAACGCGGACCAGATATTCGGCCCCGCATCGCAAACGGCCGAGAGCGGGATGGTTTGCGAGTTCGGCCGGTCGGTGGATTTGCTGGCGAAGAACTCGACAAGCCTCGCATGTCCTCACCGGCTCGCAAGCATCCCGAGGGCGAGGCCAATAAAATCCTGGCGAACGCTTTATCGACCAGCGTTCGGCCGACATATGGCTCCCGCACACGCCCATGGATATCGAGAGCGGTGCTCCCTCTTCCCGAAAGTGATGCACTTCAAACAGAACTCCGTTTACGCCTGGCGATATAGGTCCCCACCTACCGGTATAGCACTTGGCCCACGTGCGATCTTCTCGCCGAGCATCATCGCCGGGATCACTTGGTCACGCAGAAGGCTAAGATAGGATCCATCCACCGATCTTCTGGCCAAGTCGGCGGCGACCACTCGGTGCGGTGCTTCGCCGGTACTCACCGGGCCGAGCTTTTCCCTAGCACCGCCTTGGCAAAGACCGCCGCCTTCCCTCCTGCACCGAGGGCCGAGGCGGGCACACCGTCTTTTCCTCGAGATCGGGGCTATGACAATGCCCCGCCTTCCTCGCTCGAGCCGGAGGTCGCAGAACGCCTTGCCACCGCCCCTTTGGACTGGGGCTACGACAATGACACCATCGCCCCACCCGAATCGGGGGGCGATGGGCGGTCGCGATAGCCTTTCTTCAAGACTCGATCGAACAGAGCCCTTGAGGATGCGAGCTAAAAGCCCGTCCGCAAGGTGATTGTCGCGCCGGGGACATGGGTATATCCCAAACCTTCAAAATGATGCTCCATTTTCCTGACCGCCAGTACGCCGCCATGGTGGGTCGAACATTGAACTCCTTCCGCTTGATTGATGACCAGCAGGAGTCTCCTTGACTTGAGATGAATGCCCAATACCCAAGCGATACGCAAATCTGCCAAAGCGAGCCCTCGTACTCGGCTATGTTGTTTGTGGCTTTGAACTCGAGGGCGACCACATCTTGGAGGGCGCCCCACCGGGAGACCAGGGCGACCCGACGCCTCAAGGCCTCCAACTGAAGGAACCATCAAAGAACAAGGTCGAGGAGAGGGGCGGAGTATCATCACTGGAGTGCCGGAGTCCACTCAAGAACGAACTCCTTGACCGACTTTTGATGGCGGTCGCAAAGGGTACAAATTTGAGGTTGAATTCCCCAGCCCACGCCCATTTTGCAATCGGCCCTCGGCTTCTCGGTTATGAAGGATCTCTCGCAGAGGGTAGGCCGTGACTACAAGTAATCTCCGCCTCGAAATAATGGCGTAGCTTCTGGACGCCACCAGATCGCAGACAAAGATCTTTCGAGCTCGCGGGTACAGGTCTCGGCCGGCAAGACCTTCGATGTAGTACACGGCCTTTGGACGCCTTCCTCTCCGCAATCAACACGCACTCACCACCTCGGGGTGGCAGCTATGTACAGAGCAGCGGCTCACCAAGTGGGGAAACCAAAGCCGGGGAGAGGAGAGGTACCGCTTCAATTCTTCAAACGCCTTCTAGGCTTCTTCAGTCCACTCGAAGTGGTTTGTCTTCTTCAGCAGCTTAAACAGGGGCAAGCTTTTCTCTTCCAACCGGGCAATGAACCGCCTCAGGAGGCCAAAGCGACTCACCGGGCATTGACTTGCTTGAGTCGCTACCGGCGGCTTCATGTGCTCGATGGCCGATATCTTATCGGGGTTGGCTTCAATGCCCCGGCTGGACACCAGAAAGCCCAATAGCTTGCCGGAGGGCACACCGAACACGCATTTTTCCGGGTTGAGCTTCAAGCAGTTCTTCTGGAGGTTAGCGAAGGTCTCCTCCAGGTCTTGGATCAATTCTTCATTCTTTTTGATCTTCACAACTAAATCATCAACATAAACCTCAAGATTTCGCCCTATCTGGGGGCGGAAGGTAATGTGCATGGCACGTTGGTAAGTGGAACCAGCATTCTTTAAACCAAAAGCCATCCTTACATAACAATAGACACCTGTAGGGGTTACAAAAGCGGTCTTTCTTCATCTTCAAGCGCCATGCTAACTGGTGGTACCCGATACGATCCGGGAAGCCTGGCGGCTTCGACCCGGCCGTGGAGTCCACGATGAGATCGACCAGCAGGCGGTAAGGGTCCTTCAGGCAGCCTTGTTGAGGTCGGTGAAGTCGACACACATCGCCATCTCCGTTGGACTTCTTGGCGAAAGCACAGGTTGGCAAGCCACTCAGATGAGAGACTTCCTGACAATCCTCGCACCAACGGCTTTTCTACCTCCTCTCGAATGGCATCTTGGCGCTCGGCGCTGCCCCGACCTTCATCGGACCCGACGCGCCTGGGAGCGTCGCTAATCGGTGCTCGATCACCTCCTGGGGACCCAGCCATATCATGGACGGTTGCTAAGCGAACACGCCGGAATTGGACCGGAGGAAGGTGACAGCGCGTCTTCCTATTTGGCGCCGAGGTCAAGGCCAATATTGATCTTCGGGGTTCGCCAAGACTCGTATGCACCACCTTAACCTCACCGTGAGCCAGTGAGGCGCGGGTCCGGCCTGAGGGCTCCAGGAAGTGGCGCCTGGCGCCTAACGCAGTGGCACCGCCAGTCTGCGCGACCTTGAAACAAAGCGCAAGGCCTCGACCTTATCCACCCTCGATCACAATGGGGCCCGTGGCCCCGCATCTTCACCACCATGAACGCGAGTGGGTGGTCGCCATGAATCGGGCCAACGCCGGCCGGTCGAGTATGGCATTATAGGGAGGTCAAGTCGGCGACCTCGAAATCCACCACCCGGCGATAATTGTCCTCTCCCGAAGGTAACGGGAGGCGACCTGTCCTGTGGGCATCAAACCAGCCTCTGGGGCTACCCAAGAAGGGCGAGAATGGCGCAGATCCCGCCATGATCTGGCGCCGGAACACTAAGGAGGACAGAGGTTGATAGAACTCCTTCGCCCACCAAGAGCGGGTGAGCCGACGCTCGATCGGTGGGCGATACTATGACCGGAGATGCCCCAGCCGTTGGCGCCTCGGGATGGTCACTTGATCAAGGTGAGAGTTTGCTCGGACCACTTCAAAGATCCGACCGCCTCGAGCTCGATGTGGTGGCACACACTTCTCTTCGGCCGCTTTATGGCGGCGTTGAGGGGAGGGTGGACGATCCACCATGAATATAGGCCACCACGTGATCGGCTGTTGGAAGGCGGCGGAGGATCTTCATCTTGATCATCATCGGTGGCGCTCCTTGAGCCGCTTTCTCCACCATCTTGTCCACGACCCGCAACTATCTAGGTCATGGGTATTGGTCTTGTGTATTGGGCAATAGGGCTCGCCCTCTTTCGTCGCGGCGGTCATTCCCACGATCACGGCGGTCGCCACGCCGACACGGCGATCACCACAGCTGGTCACGACGGCCACCACGCCGCTTCGCGGCGGTGTTCACGCCGGCCGCGCGATTGCGCTCTGGCGCGGGATCTTCTTCGTCGTCGCGCTCGTCGCGCTCGCTGCCAAGACTGCACTGGTCTCACACGCCGCCTGCGCCTTCTTGCTTGAGCGGCGGAACCTTCGAGGCCGGCCTCATCCTTGCCGTGGCCACCCTTGGGGCTGTGCACTAGCCCCTGCCTCATGCCCACACACTTATGTGCGAGGGAGAAGAGCTCGGAGGTGGAGTTGATGGTGCGGTGGCCATCTTCTCCTTCATCTTCTTGATGCGCGACGCCCCTCCCAAGGCGATGACGACCGATTGCTCGTAAATATGGGGATTGTGTTGCGGCAATGGCGTAACCGCCGGATGAAGTCGCTGGTTTACTCCCCTTCTCTTGCTCCAGGCGTGGAGGTCATCCTCCACACCGCCGCGCCAAGGAGCCTCGAAAATTGGCGACAAAGATGTCGACAACTTTCCCCACGAGTGCCAACCGCGGGAGATTTAGACAGGCGCGCGAGAGCTGTCAAGGCTGTTGGGAGGTAGTTGGCCATGACTTTTTGGATCCGCCACCGCCCGCACCATCGCCGTGTAGATTTGGAGAACTCCTCCGGGTTGGTGGTGCCGTCATATTTTTCTATGGCCGGGCGAACCGGTCCGGCGAACTCTGGCGGGCGCATCGCCGGAGAAGGCTCGCACCGACGCCAGAGAGGGAACCGAGCCGCTCGTCGAGGCCCGGTCGGCGATCGTCCATGGGGCGCGAGGTCTGCTCGCGAGAGCCGAGGAGTGAACTTCCTCTGGTTCGAGGATGAGAGCCATGGGGGACTTCATCGTCACCGCCACTGCTTCACCGTGGCGGCGCTCTTGGTCCGGGCGGCGCGGCAGCGCATCAAGGAGGTCATCGCCCAGCGCCGCGGCTCTCGCCCAGATGAGAGCGGAGGTCCTCATGTTCTCGAGGAACGGGACCGGGTTGCGCGCGCTTTTCCCCGACCCCCCCCCGGGAGTGCCTTTCTCGTTAGCGGCCGAGGCTCGAGCGCCACATGCGCTTTAGGCGCCAAGGTACGACAGGTACTGACCGCCGGGAGCCCTACCCGAGTTGGGCGCATCCACGAGGCAGCAATGTTGCAGCCACGGAGTGGCCGGGAGTCCCGCGAACTCCACCGGCGGGTGGTCCGGAAGAGCACGAGCGTGCAAGTTCGGGGCGGTGGCCGCCCAAGGCCGGCCGCGGCGACTGAGCCGCTTCGCCTGCGGAGCAGCAGCTGCGCGCAGCGGCGGGTGAGACGGTCTCCCTCGGGCGTGACGGCCGAGGGGCCTTGGTCGTCACTCGCCCGGCGATATCCTCGTGCCGAGGATCCGCCATCTTCGATGCACGAGCTTATACGAATCGCGAACACCGAAGTCCGCCGGGGTTAGCCGAAAAGCCAACCACTAGCCCCGCTGGCGCGCCTGTCGGCGTGTTCCACAGCGACAGTCCGGAGTCTGAGACGGGTTTGGTTGAATGAGGCGTCTTCGCTGGTGGCTAAACCTAACGAGGGAAACCCTAGGGACTTCGCGTGACGCATTTAACCGGCGCCTATGTGCGAGAATGACACCCAGATTTTACCTGTGTTCAGGCCCCTTGTGAGAAGGGTAATGACCTTACTTCTGCTAGATTGTTTCATGGAGTCTGTAAAGCTAGCACAGAGTTCTCAGGTTACAAGTTCTCTCTTAGCCTATGCTGCAGAGCCCTTGCTTGCTCGGACGCTACACTACTCGAATGCTCGGCCCCCTTTCCCATGCAGGAGGCCCTTATATAGGCCAAGCTAACAGGGAGTAGGTAAAGGAGAGTCATCATGCTCGATCCTTATACATTTAATCGCCTCCCTATCTTTGTCGCGTTGCTCGGCCTCATTAAATCATGGCTTAGCCGCCCGATCCGCCGGGATGTGACCCTTCTGACGGGTTGGTGAGGCGTCGAGGATTGGTCTTGCCACGAAACCCTTATGGCCGACACACGACACCGTGTCCCGCCGCCCGAAGCAGATGCGATAGGGAAGGAGCCTCGAGGCTAAGCCACCAAGACCGCCTTTTTTGCCTTGCGGCGGCGGCGGCGGCGTGCTTCGCCCACCTTTCGTCGGGCGCCACGTGGGCTCACTGCGAAGCGGCGAGGCGTCTTTCGTGTTCAGACTGCCACGGGCGCCACTTGGGTCTTGTCATGTTGACCGCCGTGTTGACTGCTTTTGTGCGGCGAAGAGGGTACCCTGGCGCATAGTACGCCGACAACGATGATTTTTCACCCGAAGTTCAGATCCTTGAGGGGATCTTACGTCTCTGTTGAGGCGGCTCGGTCACTCTTGAGCTGGGGTCTCTTTCAACCCTCTTCCTCTCGGTGTTGCACAAATGCACTCGCCGGTCTTTACTCCTTGATTCCTTCCCTTACGGAGGTGGAATCGGCCTTCACAAACTTTCCACGGCCAACCACACAAAGCACCGGTGGCTCGTAAGCAACCTCCTAGCCGTCTAGGAGTCCTCAACCTCCAAAAGTAACAAATGCTCACGAAGAACGAACTTGAGATGAATTCAAGTGCTCCACAACTTAGATCCCGCTCAACCCTAACACTTCACTCCTCAAACTCTTCCCAACCATTCTCACTAAGGGGATCACTTAGATCTAAGAGTAAAGAGGTGTTTTGGGGGCTCAAGGACAAGGAGATGGCTTCTCAAATCAGCAGGGTAACAGCCCTCACCTAAGTTAGCAAGGAGGAGGCTTTAAATAGAGGTCCCAAAAAACTAGCGTTTCAGGTTCGAGTAAGTTCGGATAGTCCGAACCTATGTTCGGATAGTCCGAATAGGTTAGATAAACTGAGACAGAGAGACCAAGTTCGGATAGTCCGAGGATTTATTTGGATAGTCCAAAGTATTTGGATACTCCGAACTCAATTCGGATACTCTGGACAAGCACTAAGCAGCTCGACGAAAACGAGCATAACTTTTAACTCTGAACTCGATTTTAGTGATCTTGGACTCTACGGAAATTTAAATTTGTAATGCCTATTCACCCCCCACCTCTAGGCAACATCTCGATCCTTTCAATGACATGTTCGAACCAAGACCTTGGTTCCTCTCTGAATCTAGTCCCGAACCTCAGTTTCTCTATGAACCTAATTCTGGTCCCGTCATCGACCACGTTCGCCCTCGAGCAACACCTGCACATGAATAAACAAGAAACGAATCCGAGCACAAGTCCACGACTTGACTCAAAGTTAATCCATGCAACCACTCACGCGAGTGCATTGCATCAAGCAAAAACATTATCATGCTATTACCAACATATCAAATAATCATCTCAAAACATCATATGCACAAGCACCACACATGTCATAACCAAAACCACTTTGCAATGCCAATTTCATTACTCAGCAAATTTTCAGCATATGGTTTCACACTCTTTAATTTCTAATCATTTATTACATAAACCAAATCAATCCACACTCGTGGATGCAAATATGCAATAATATCAGCAAATGGTTTGACAGGACTCAAGAAACACGTTTAGGCAGCTATATGATTGTTAACAGCAAATCAAATTTCACACTCCTATCTCAATTGTAATAAAAAACCAAACACACCCTAGTTGCTGCACAGTATGATGGCCATGCCATAGGCAGAACGTGCATAAGCTAATGTGTGTTTTTTATGGTACTATCAAGCAGTTTCAACCACAAACTACGTAAAAACTTAAGCTAGAAATATGGTGTAAAAATATCTTTTACCATAAAAAGAATACAATTAAAAGGTGGAGATTGACTATTTTGTCAAATTCTAGAAATAAATAATGTCCACTTTTTTATCAACTCTTGTTCATATCATTAGTTTCATCATATTCTTTAATTTGTTGATATATTAGAGGGCTCCATGCGGCATAGTTAAAGATAATTATGTTAAGAAAGATGCTGGTTACCAACCAAGACTGTATTAGTTGATGGACGATCGATGGCTTCTTTGGACGTTAATAGCATTAGAAGTCTTAAATCTCCCTGCCATGACTTAGGTGGTCCTGTTTTCTCCCATTCTTCCACAATCTTGCATCTCCCAAGAGAAGATTTGAAAGGATGGAACAACTCAAAAAATACAATGCCCATGCTATAAATGTCAGCCTACATAGTTGGTAAAATGAATATTTATGCCAAGGGAATGATAACCGATGAATATACTATTAGAAAAAAAACCACACTTGCCTTCTCATTGCTCTATTCACATAGCTTTAGCTCTGGTGCTGCGTAGAAGTTTGTGCCTTTGTCTCAAGAGCCACGTACAAAGTCCTTAGACATGTTTTCTCGAAAGCAACCTGGATATTTTGGCAGATATTTATAATAAGACACTTTAATGCAAATAACTACTACACTACTGTCTTTATGCAATTTACTTTCCAATAATGACTTACTGTGCCCAAAATCAGTTATCCGTATTCTACCATCTATACCCAAAAGAATGTTCGCTGGCTTTAGATCATAATGGATAATTCCTTCTTCATGCACATAATTGATAGCTTCAACGACCTCTTGAAACAAAGATCATGCTTTATTTGAATTGATGGGGTGTTCACTAGGTTCTAATAGCTTTTGAAGAGTCATAAAAATTAAATATATTAGCAAAATATTAAAAAATGGTTTGATAGTACCGAAAGATACCTAGTTTAGTAATATACCACCCAGCCAATGAAGCTGGATGGTATGTTGCTAAACTAAGTATCTTTCAGTGCTATGGAACCTATTTTTAGACACGAGAAAGGACAGAATCAATATATCAGAAGATAATGAAATAAACTTTGCTTAATTAGCTAATCAAATGCACAACAAAATCGTACCTGGGACAGTACTTCATATGTATAAACAGGCATTTTGACTTTGCATGCATCTCATCACTGCTCCAATTTTAGACCATGCCTAATTGAAATGCCCAAAATAGATATAAACAGATTAAAAAAATTTAGCCAAATAAGATGAAAGAACTTAAAGGAAAAATAACCTGATAAAATTTCACAATTCTTGCGCCATTTAGCCTAGACATGTTCAAGACTTGTCTAATTATGATTAGAAAAGGCATAGAAAATAATTAGAACAACTTCTAGAAATATACTCAGAGCACACACAAAATAGAGGAGTTTAACTAACCTTGGCTCATTTTCAAAACGTTCTTCTGCATTACGGATTACCTTAATGGCGCACTCAGAAATAGGAATGCAAGTAAGATCCTTATACATGCATTTATGAACCTCACCTTCAGCTGTCACATATTTCGTTACTACAATATTAATTCATCTATTTACTGACCAACATTGAGTGAATTACATGATAAATCGATCACTTACCAAGTTTTTTGATAATGTCAAAATCAAAATCGATGCAAGGATTGAGTTCTGCATTTATAAGACTTTATATATGATGAGGAGTCCTATAATATAAAATATGAGCGGAGCATCAACTTTTGAATTGCAAACAAAATGTTAAAAATTTGATCTATTTACTAACCAAACAAACTTCAAAATCCAGCCTATAGTGGGAATGTCTGGATATAATCTGCAGGCAAGTTTCATTCTTATGAATTCACACATCAAAAATAGTGAATCATTTCAAGTAACACAAAATATCCTCACATCGGCAGGGATGGTTGTCTCATCCAATTCATCAAGCTGAGCAAGGACACATTTCATTCTTTTCTCTAATAACCAACTCATATGGTACTGTTTTGTTAAGGCCCAGGTCTTCTCATCTGACCGAAAAGATATTTAAGCATGAGGAATCCCCAAAATAAAAATAGACACTCTGAGGTGGGTATAAGCAAGCTAAGCCCAAGCCTAGCTATGGAAGTGTCTCAGCTTGGCTCAATGGTAAGCTGAGCCAGAGCTACTCCAAAGCCATGCACAAAATATACAGATTTAACAATGCGTGCATCAAGTCTTACTGAACATTTACGAAGTACACTATGCAGTCAATAACCACAATTATGGTACAATTGATACCTAGAATTCTGGCACCACATTGTAACACTATGCAGCTACTTGATAACTAACTCAGGTATTACATTGTAAGAGATTAACAGTATGCACTTAATCGATACCAACAACTCAGGTGTTACATTTTAAGAGTATGCAGTTTGCAAAGAACAAAAGCTACAATGTATCAAAAAATCCAACAGCAATGGAAGTAACAGATAACTCCAAGAACTGCTAAGCATAATTTCCTGAGAGTACGGGCTGAAATGTGAAGCTAAATTCCAAAACTGAACATTATCCTGAACCGTTCTTCTACAACTACTTGTCTATAATGGTAATTAGCAATGGCAATCACTGCTACATAAGAGAAATGCAAACTTTACCTCCTAATCAAACATGATGGTGAAAACATATAGCGTCCAGACATATAGCGGTCCATTCTTGAGCGTTTCCATACAATTGGCATGGATTTAAAGCACCAGTCTCCAACTGAGTTAATTCTTGAGTTTCCAGTTTCCATACAATTTGTATCTGGATTTAAAGCACCAGCATAAATACCAAATAAATTTGTGAAGCATATCTTAGTAAAATCTAGCATTGAACAACAATTTAACAGCCCAACATAGTGCAAATTCTGTGACAACCAATAGCCATCTAAAAGTCAAGCGTGGAGTAATATTTTAATAAACCAAAAAATCGATATCCACAGTTCCACACAAATAGCTGCCTCCGCAAGGTCATTTGATCAAATGTAATTTGCATACCATAGTGATCTTACAGCTTAGTTGTTTGATCAAAATTGTTTGCACTGCAATGGGGCAGGTCCAGGCTCTTGTGCAACGTCCAGACCTCCCAGCCGATCTCCTTGTCCCAATCCTGCGACGCCTTGAGCTCCCGGAAGCCCTTGCGTTCACAGCCATCTGTGCGTGGTGGCGCGCCACCGCGGCTACCGCCTGTCTGCTGCTTTGCCCCGCACCGTGGCTGATGTGCTGGGTCGACCCGCCGCGTCCAAAGAATCTGTGGAGTGGGTGGCACCGCGACGAACCTGTCAGTAGAGAGTTTCACAACCTCGTCGACCCAGATAAGGCTTACAACGGTAGTTTTCCCAGGACCGCCAGCTGCACTGCTGCGGAGCCTCCCATGGCTGGCTGACCGTGTCAGATGAGCTCTCCAATCTCGTCCTCTACAGCCCCTTCACCTCGCCATCACAGGTTATCGTTATGAGGAATATAGTGACGTTATTGGCATCAGTTATCTGGGCAAATGGTTCTGCCAGAAGGCGGCGTTGTCGAGCTCTCCATCCCGAGGAGGCAGCTACATTGCTATGATCATCCATAGGGACGGTGACCGGCTGTCTTTCGCTAGGGCTGGAGAGGGTTGCTGGCGACTAGCTTCAACCATAGATAGGAGGACTCATGGTATATACGCCGATTGTGTCTACCATAGTGGCAGGTTCTATACGGTGAGAATGAACGGGTCATTGGAGGCATGGGATCTTGAACCAGACGATGCAAAAAAGGAATTGATCATCGGCAAAAATGTTGGATGTGATCCTATTCTAACCAGGTTCCTACTATCGACACCATGGGGAGATCTTCTGCAAATCAGGCTGATTATTGCGCAGAGATGGGAAAAATATCCGAAATGCGTCAAGGTTGAAGTAGATAAGGTGGATCTTGAGAGATGCAGACGGCAAGCACTCTGTCCTGCGACGGCCTTGCGTGGTCATGCTGTGTTCCTCGGACAAAATCACTCGGCGCGTTTACCCATCGACAAATTCCCCGAGCTGAGACCGAATTGTATATACTTCACAAGATCCCTTTTGAGGCACGAAGATATCTTCAGTGTCAACCGTCATGGTTGGCGAGGTGTACGGATCTATGACTTGGAAAATAGGACGTTGGAGGATGCATTCCCCTGTTCCGGCCGTGACTATAGTAAAGCTCTAGATGTAATATGGATCACTCCAAATCTTTGATGGATAAGTACCTACAGCTTCTGAAGAAGTTGTCTCTAGTATTACTAATAGACCCAAATCGGGCTTCTCCTTTATTATTCTCAATGTGTATCTAATGACTTAACTTGTATGGATGCATGTTTCACACACTAAGATATCTATTGCTGGATGAGAAGTAAATAGTTTGAAGAAGTATAGGAATGTGTTTCTAGTATATCGAAATTAGATTTGTGGTTGTGTAATTGCAACAGATCAGAGCCATTGAAATGAGTTATATGCAGGTGTGCACTGTAGATGAACTTACACATATTATCATTCTAGTTTTGCATATGTAGAATTTTATTTTCTTTTTGAGGCTTGTTTTCATAGTTCAACTGAATATCAATTAAGAGGTAATACATCTGCATGGGCACGATGCTTGGAGTGCCGAATGGTATCGCAAAAGTCATTGGATATCTATGGCACTCAATATTTGCCTAGTTTATTAAGTAATACGATACCAAAATATTGACAATATTAGATTTATTACATAGATGAAACTTTTGCAAACATCTCTGGTATATATCTAAACTTGTCAGATACAAAGGCTATATATGTCCCAGTTTCCATAAAATATCTCTATGTTCAAACAGTAACATTAAAAAACACAAACTGAAGCTGCCAGAGCCTATGCACACTTAAAAGAAGCAGTGTGGGTAAGAGATGCATAATAGTAACCGTTGCTTAATTTGTTATTTCCGCCCATGAATCGAATCTCTAGAGATGGCGGTGATCCAAGTTAGGGTTAAGTTCCAAAAATCGATGAAAAACGCTCAAAAATCATGATTTTCGACAATATCGAGCCGGCTCGAGAGTTGAAACAGGTCGGCAAACCATCCAATTCAAATTCAAAAATTCAGAAAATTTGGAAAAATTTATGAAAAAGTGTGAAAATTTTTTGTGTGAGGTCTTGAGGCAATGCTAATGATACTATAAAATTTTCAGATGATTATCAAATATATGTATTTTTTTAAAATTCTGATAGTGCCATTGTCTTTGCATATGCTCTTTTGCTTTTTTTTTTCTAGGGGCACTAAATGAAGTCTAATATTTCTGCAAATTTTTTATGAGGTCCTGAGACAATGCTAATGATGCTGTAAAAGTTTCAGATGATGATTAGACTTGTGTATTTTTTAAAAATTCTGATAGTGCTACTATCTTTGTATATGCCACTTTTGGTATAATTTAGTTTTTGGTTCAGTTTTTTGTTTCTAGAAACCGAAATAACCAAATAACCCATGTACAATGCCACTTTTGTAATGTTCTTCCTAAAGCTATCAAGAAATTCTCATGTTGTAACATCTTTATGCATATGTGGTATGTTCATACGTTCTACTATACTTATACTGTAATGACCTATGAATATTGTGTAGATTTATCTCTACTCTATGTTGCGACATAAGAAGGATGAAACCTAACCTACCTAGTATTTACTCATATTTTAGTTAACCAAATTAACCAAACTGAAATATTTTAGTTAATTCGGTTCGGTCTTTCATTTTGGCTCGAGAAATTCAGTAGCCAATTTCGAAAAATCAAATTATTTTAAAACCAAAAAACTGAACTGATTAAACTGAAAAAACCGAATACCCACCCTTACTAATATTTCTGGAAATTTTACTACATGATCCTTGGGCACTCTTTATGATACCATTAAAATTTTAGAGCATGATCAAACTTGTAAATTTTACAAAAATTGACAGTGTCTCTATTCCTTTTCATTAATTGCTTTTTTGATTTTTCATAGGTAATAAATGAATTAAAAGTTATTGAAATTTCTCTAAGGTGTTTTAAAGATTAATTGGGATTTATTCCATTTTTTGCAATTTTTTCAATTTTCCTTGAATTTTTACCAATTTTCAAATAAAATCTGTTGAAAATCAAGTAAAACATGTCAAAAATTGATGAAAACGGTTGAAAATTGGTGAGGAAAGTGACATTGCTTAGTTGTCGATTTTCACAGAAAAATCGGTCAAAAATCAGTAAAAATATTTCAATTTTTTATTTTTTCACTGCTTTTTTACTGCTGATTTTAAAAAATTTGACTTTGAACCCATTTGGTTTCTCCTGATTTTCCACCGTTTTTTGCCAATTTTCGAACGGTGAAAAACCAATCAAAATTCGATATTGTGAATCCTATTCAGGGTTCACCGAGGATTAGGGAGGATTTTACTAGTGACCTCAATTGTAGATGGAGGGACTGGTAGCGAGGCGGTAGCGGTGCCACCGCCCGTGGTCTTGGAGTAGTGGGCGGTAGGAGGCGATAGTAGGTGTCACGGTCATGGTGAGTGTAACATCCTAAATTTTGTTTTTTCTTGAATTTTTTGAGATTTTATCTAATTTATTTAGAATTTTTTGAATTAAGCCTTTTGCCATTTTTATTTATTTATTGAAATATTGATCTTTTATTCAAAATATTTTATTTGGGTTCTAAATGTCTTAAAATATTTTCTATAATTTTTTCCTGATATTTTTGCTATTTATTTGAGTTTTATTTAATTATCTAAATTATTTTTATTTGAAAAGGATTTAAAATTCGGTGAATAGTTCTTGGGTCGAAACCTCTCGGTCCAGCCCAACCCACTCGCACCGATGGCCCGCGTAGCCCGCCACCCACCGAAGCCCTAACTGCATCACGCCACTGCCATCGAATCTTGATCCAACGGTTGTTTCGCCCGCGTTGCCATGCTTTGTGTGCCATCTGATTGAATCCGCGCGGTCGCCCAGGATTGTGCCACGTCAACTCGTTGTATCTAGATCGAATCTCTGCCGATGCCACCGAAGCCGGTCTGGTTTCTGCGCCCTACACGGAAGCCAAGACCCCTATTTAATGCTCCTCTGCCACCTCACGGTTCCTCACTTCGAGACGCACCTGTAGCCCTACCGCACACCCACTGAGATGCCATTGTTTCGCCTCATTCCGCCATCGTCGAGCCATCCCCATCATCGCCAGGACCCCCGCCAAGTTTGTCATATCGAGATGCTTCGGACTTGCCAGATAACGTCGCCGGAGGAGCCTCATAATGCCGTTGGTCGTGTCGTTGTTTTTGTCTCCGGTGAACCCGTTCCGCCACGCCATCGCCGCCATTACAAGCTTTGTTAGCCGTTGGTTCTGGTAAGCGCTATCGGATCTTCACCGCATGTCACGTGTCGGGTAACCACGTGGCCATCTTCTCTTCGCCGCTTCACCGCTGTTGGATCCTCATCGCTCGCCGTGGTTGAGCCACGTGGCCGCCGCTATCTTGCTTTGCGCCGCTGCATCGTAGCCGTCCATTTTGAATTGGATGGGTGGGATTGCACCGAGACTCATGCTAGTATAGTCACGCTGTGCGTCATGCTGTGATAGGGCCATGTGTCGTCACTGATGCCAAGGCTTGCGTTAGTCGGCACATGGCATAGTGCCACCGGTCCACGGTGGATCGAGGCCGAACCATGGACCGAGTCCATGTGCCTGTGACATGTGACGTTGTCTGGTTGCGCCACGTGTCCGCTTACATCAGTGTGACGTCATTATTCGCTTTTTTCGTAGAAAAATAATTAGCCAAAAATGATCGGAGATGGAGTTTGTGCAAGCCAAGAGGACAAGGAAAGGAGATGATGCTACCTAGATGTCGTGTGGATCAATGAGGGCCATCGGATCGCGGTCTAGTTGATAGGTTAGCAGGTATAGGTAGTGTGCTTTGAGAACCGTATAAGAAAACCTATTGTGTGTGTGGGTTTTTCGTTAGCCCTTGCATGGATGGTTGAGTGGGTGAATCAAGACCCTTGGATGAGGTGCTAGGGTTAGTGTCTTGATCCAAGGGATGAGGTTCACCCGATGGCCCTATAAAAGAAGGGGAGGGGGTGCCTCTCCCTCCAAGTCTTGAGGCTAAGAGTTGGCTGTTGTTTGCTCACTTTGGAGCTTTGCTCACCTAGGTGTGGCTGTGTAAAACTCTCCCAAAGCACTCAAATCAAGTTCCTCTAAGTTCATAACTTGTTCTTGCTAGCTCTTAGGTTTCAATCTTGTTTCTATGATGATTTTTGTTGCAAATTCTGTGTTTGCCTCCCCTCCTTCTATATGCTACTGATCCATGATGTCTTGAGGGTGCTCATATGGTTTTACACCTCTCTTGCACCCTAGGATAGACTAGAGATCAAGTTTTTAGTCCAGTTGCAAATCTGTCCAGAACTTGTTCTTTGCACAGCAGTCAGTGTTTGATTTTTAGAAAAATCTAAACAAATCATTTTTGAGTAATTCTTATTGTAGAAGATGTGTGACTCATATATCTATCTGTGAAGAAATTGGGAAGTCCATTGGTCGCACCGTTTGGGCACCATGAGGTGAAAACTGTGTCCTAAACTTTTTGCTCAAAGTTCCTACTAGTCTATGGTGTTTAATTTTTATAATTTTTCTACAAGGTGTTTTGAGGTGTTATTTGGTGGAGTGCTCCACAACTTATTAGTTCATAGGAAGAAAAATTACCAAAAATTATAAAGCACCAGAAGTCCACCAACCACCTGCTCCAAGTGAGGACAATTTTTGGAGAATCTGTTTTTGCTTTTCTGAAAGCGAATTAGGTAATTTAGCTTTATCTCCATTTTAAAAGTAAGGTTTGAATTCTTCCTTTTTGTTTGGACACTTGACAACCAGAATTGTGATTCAAAAATTCCCAACATATTCCATAGTTCTCATCCATGCAAGCTAGGGGTACACATAGTTGTCTAGTTATTCGGATTTCGCATGGTTGGTGAATTTGAGTAATGCCAGTCTAAAGAAAAAAATCTTCAAGGCAACCATTCACCCCCCTCTGCTCACCATCTCAATCTTTTAATTCGTATCGAGCCGGTTTTGCTCTTTCATATATCTTGACCGGTCTCGAGAGTCATAGCGATGGAAAAATATTCCACTAAGCCTCCTATATTTTCTGCTGTTGATTTTCTATTTTGGAAGTCTCGAATAGAGTTGTACATCACTACCCAGGGCTTCCTGATATGGCAGAAGGTAAAGCTTCCGTATGAGGTTCCTGCTGATGAACACGTCACGGCCAGTAATATGGCTGACGTTGAGGCAAATGGTAAGGCAAGAAATATTCTCATATAGGGCCTTAGCCGCAGTGAGTTTGATAGGATTTCTCACCTGTGATCCACTCACAAGATTTGGGTGACCCTCAATGCTTACCATGAGGGCACTACTCAAATCAAGGCTATGAGGTAGGATCAGTACAAGCGTGAATACAACAAATATAAACAACACGCTAGTGAGAGTCTTGACGAGTGTTTTGGTCATTTTACAAAGATTTTGAGCAACCTCCGAGCAATCGGTTTTACATACCCTGACTCGGATAATACTTGACATTTCTTGACCACACTCGACCTACGAGTTTGGGAGATGAAAGTGACCACCATCAAGGACACTACTGGCCTATCGACTCTTATTTTTGACAGGCTTTATTTCGGACTCAAGACTCATGAAATCAATGCCGTCTCTCGCAAGACAAAATCGCAGTCGATGGCCTTGGTCACTGATCCCACTAGATCTCCTTTTGATCTTTCTACTGGTTTCTCTCTCTTCACCCTTTGTGAGCTAAGCGATGACCAATTGGAAAAAATTTAGAAAATGAGATTGCTCTTTTAACTCACAAATTCTCTCATGAATACAAGAGAGTGAGAGATAGGAAGAGAGGTGGCATGATTACCTGCTTCAAGTGTGGTGGCCCCAACCACATTCGAGCGAACTGTCCCAAGCTGAAGAAGGGAAAGAACGATTCTGGTGATTCGGGAAAGATCGACTACACCAACAAGAAACCTCCAGCTCGCGAGCTGGCGCGAGAGAACAAGTACCGCAACTTCTCAAAGAACAAGAAGCTCTTCCACCGCGTCCTTGCCGCCCTCAATGACATCAACCTCTTCAACACGGAGACATGGAGCGACGAAAGCGAGGATGATCCACAAGAGAAGAAAGGCGGCGATGAGTTCTTCAACATGTGCTTCATGGCAGATGCCAACGGCATCAGTGACTCTGAACTCTATAGTGACTCGGACAAGGTACCCTCCTATGACCAACTCAATGAAGCTTTTTGCAAACTAGAAAAATTTCATGCTAGAGCTAGAGCAAGGTGTACAGAGCTTAAGAAGGAAGTAGGTACCTTGACTCGAGAGTTAGCTTCGCTTAGATCTTCTCCCTCCTGAGTCATTGATGACTGTTCTTTGTGTGATATCTTACTTGTGGAGTTGGAGAACCTAAGGACTATGCATGATAGTGTGTTGATTGAGCTAGATAGCCTTAGGTTGAAGAACGATAGCACTGAATTTGTTGATGCTACTTCTTCATCTTGTGCTAATTGCCCTAAATTGATTGCTGAAATTGATGCATGAGCACACACCTTAGGATGCTTTCTGCTAGAAATGATGAACTTGAATTGTATGCTTCTAAGGACCCAGTCAGCTCATGTCAAGGCTATAAGCAACTAAAACTTTACAATAAATCTCTAAATATCAAGTATGCTAAACTTACTGAGGACTTACTAGATAAATCACAAGAAAGTTGCTTGTGATGTTCTGTGATTGAGGGGGACTTGGATAAAATCCAAGTCAAACTTAAAAAGAAGCTAGAAGACCAAGCCCTTAGAATTAGATATGCTTCTTGTATTTCTTGTGAGGCCCTCAAAATTGAGGCAGCCGTGCTAAGGGAGAAAAAATGTATGTGCTGGTAGATCTTCTCTTTCTGATTCTTCTTCTTCCTCTCATCTATGTTCTTCTTGTGCCTCTCTCTTTTAGAAGTGTGAGTATCTCATGAACACTCTCGAGAAGTTTGTAGGAGGCAAGAAGAAGCTCAATCTCATTCTAGACCAATCCAAGATTAACAGATTTAATCAGGGTCTAGGATTTGACTACTTAGGGCACGCTAGGACCTATCCTCCTACCATTGTACGTGGCTCCAAGAGTGACAAGATCGTGGGAGCTCCCAGAGGTGAGTACCACTATGTTTAGGTCTGCTGGGGTTGTCCATGGGACTTTTGCCTCTAGTAAGGTGAAGTATTCAAGCACCTTCTGTCAGAAGGATGGTCACCTAGTAGACTTCTGCTTCAGGCGTGCCAAGATCACAAGGCGTGAGCGTGTTACTGCTCTTAGGGGTATTCAGGGTCATCCCCAGACTTTGGGTGCTCCTAGAGTATACACTGCTGTTAGACAAGTTAGAGAGCCGCCTATTTTTGGGTAGCATCCAGGACTTAGTTTTCATACTGTTTATTCAAGTTTTAGTTCTAGAGCTGCTCGTGGTAAGTCTTACTGCCGTCCTCTTGATATTCCTTATTTTTTCCATCGAGGTAGATATCAGCGGCGTGAGGTGTCTTCTGCTAGGAGATTTAGGCAGCCTCACTAGAATGATCCGGCCTTTGCACCATGGTGGGCCAACCCAATTTCAGCTCCAAGGTCTTCTGCTACTTCTGATCTTGTGAGAGTAGAGTGTCAGAGAGACACTAGAGTCCAGTCTTCTTCTATAGCTGGTACTTTGAGGCATCATGTGATTCAGAATTGGGTTTTCAAGTCTTCACTTTATCCCAATACTGAGTCTTCTCTCTCTCTCTTTTGGCTTGATCAGGTTCGTCAGATAAGGAAGAGAGATGTTTGGATTGTTGACTCCAGTTGTTCTCGCCATATGATCGAAGACTCCCATTGGTTCTCTTCCCTAGTCCGAGCCTCTGATGATGAGTTGATCACTTTTGGAGATTCTTATTCAGGTAGAGTTATTGCTAAAGGTACCGTTTACATTAATAAAAATTTTATTCTTAAGGACGTTTCCTTAGTGAGTAAGCTGCAATATAACTTGCTCTCTGTTTTTTAGCTTATCGATGACTCTTTCAAGGTAAGCTTCAAGAGTAATGCCTGTAGAATTCTTGATTCATTAGGAGGGTTAGTTTGCGGGATTTCTATATTTGGGAGAGTCTTTCATGCTGATTTTTCTATTTTTTCTAGAGACTCTCTTTGTTGTTTGATTGCTTTTGAGTCCCGTGATCTCTTCTTCTAGCATAGGAGACTTGGTCACATTGGTTTTGATTATTTGACCAGAGTTAGCAACTCCAACCTCATTCGTGGTCTGCCCAAACTCAATATGGTCAAAGACTTAGTTTGCTCTCCATGTCGACATGGTAAAATGATTACTGCTTCTCATCCCCTAGTCACCGTAGTGATGACTGATGCACCAGGACAACTTTTACATATGGCCACTATTGGTTCAGCTAGAGTGCAGTCAGTGGGAGGGAAGTGGTATGTTCTTGTCATTGTTGATGATTTTTCGTGGTATTCTTGGGTATTTTTCATGGCCTCGAAGGATGAGAATTTTTCTCACTTCAGGGGATTTATCAGTAGGATGTCTATTGAGTTTCCAGGTGCATTACGAGCCATATACAGTGATAATAGCATAGAGTTCAAGAATTCCTATTTTGAGTGTTTCTGTGTGAACTCTGGTTTAGAGCATCAGTTCTTCTCTCCCTACGCCCCTTAGCAAAATGGCGTAGTGGAAAGGAAGAACAGGACCCTGGTTGAAATAGCCAGGATGATGCTAGATGAGTACAATACTCCTATGAAGTTTTGGGCTGAGGCTATAGCTATAGCTTGCCATGTTTCTAATCGCATTTTCTTAAGGGCACATTTGCATCGCACTTCTTATGAGTTGACGTATGGCCGAAAGCCCAATGTTTCTCATTGTCGTGTGTTTGGTTGCAAATATTTCGTCTTGAAGTCTAGTAACCTAGATAAGTTTGAGTCTCGCTCTTCTGATGGTATTTTTCTGGGTTACTTGACTTCTTCTCGTAGCTATAGGGTCTGGAGTTGTGATACGAATAGGATCATAGAGACTTGTAATGTGACCTTTGATGAGACTAGCCTAGGAACTAGACTTAATATTTCAGGTTCTTCTTATCCCTCCGAGACCATCTTCGTAGAGGAAGATGATGGAGATGATGGTGTTCCACCTGATCCAGTCCCCTCTACACCTGAGGTGCCTCCTTTTTCTATTTCTACACCTCAGGGAGACCAGCCCTTGCCTTCAGACTCTCCTTCAGCGAGTAGCCCTGTTCCTGCCTCTTCTGTTTAAGAGGTAGAGGCCACTTCTACTTCTAGTCCTCCCCGATATATTCAGAAAATTCATCCACCTGATCAGATCATTGGAGATCTATTTGAGCGAGTCACTTGCTCAAAATCAGGTTTGTTCAATTTCTACCTTCACTCAGCCTTTGTTGCCTCTTTTGAGCCGAAGAATGTTTCTCAAGCATTATCCGATGAATCATGGATTAATGCTATGCATGAAGAACATGAAAACTTTGAGAGGAACAAAGTTTGATAGCTTGTAGAGCCTCCATCTGGTCATAATGTCATTGGAACCAAGTTGGTGTTCAAAAACAAGCAGAGTGAGGATGGGGTTGTCATTCATAGCAAGGCTAGGCTAGTTACACAGGGTTTCACTCAGATTGAGAGTCTTGACTTTGAGGAGACTTTTGCCCTGTAGCTATACTAGAAGCGATTAGAATCCTGCTTGCATTCTCTGCATCTCAAGGCTTCAAGCTCTATCAAATGGATATCAAGAGTGCATTCCTCAATGACTTCATTGATGAGGAGGTTTATATCAAGCAACCTCTAGGATTCGAGAACCCCAAGTACCCAAACCATGTCTACAAGCTTTCCAAAGCTTTGTATGGACTTAAGCAGGCCCCTAAAGCTTGGTATGAGAGATTTAAGTCCTATCTTCTCAGTCATGGTTTCAAAATAAGTATAGTAGATAAAACTCTATTCATTAGACACCAGGATTCTTATTTTCTTATTGTCCAGATTTATGTAGATGATATTATCTTTGATAGCTCTTTTCATTCTCTTGTGTCTCATTTTTCTGAGGTAATGAGCACAGAGTTTGAGATGAGTATGATAAGTGAGTTAAGCTATTTTCTCGGCTTTCAAATCAAGCAGACTCGGGAGGGTACTTTCCTGCACCAAGGTAAGTACACTTGGGACCTCTTGAGGTAGTTTGATATGTCTGATAGGAAGCCTGTGATGACTCCTATGGCCACCACTACTGTCCTTGAACCTGATGAGGATGGTGAGCTTGCTGATCAAAAGGAGTTCTAGAGCATGATTAGCTCTCTCTTGTATCTCACTACCTCACAACCAGGCATATACTTTGCCGTGTGTATGTGTGCTCACTTTCAGGCTTCTCCTTACATCTCTCATCGTCAGGCGGTGAAGTGCATCTTCAGGTACCTTCGAGCTAGCATTGATGATGGTATTTGGTACTCTTCTTCTTCTTGTCTATCCCTAGAGCATTTTTCGATGGTATTTGGTACTCTTCTTCTTCTTGACCACCAGTTGGCCGATATCTTCACCAAACTTTTGGATAACTCTAGGTTTGTTGTCTTGAGAAGTGAGCTTAGAATTATGTGCCCTTACGGCTTATTATGAGGGGGAGCTGGTCTGTATATTATGTATTATTTTTTTCTTCCAGTTTCTTTTCCTTTTGTCTAGCTTTGGATGTTTATGGGGCTTATTCTTTAGAGTTTTGAGTTCACTTCACTTAGACATCTGGCATGCTTCGCATGGACCTCTCATCTTATGCTTTAGGTTGCTATCATGCGCAATTAGTTGTTCTCTCTTCTCTCTAGGTTGAGTTCCCTCACAGTCTTATAAGTCTAGCAGGTGTCGGGCCCCCTGAGTAGACAGGGTCTGTGTGCACTCTTTAGTTTGAGATCTAGAGGTAGCTTCCCTATGTCATTCATTCGGGAAGATAAGAGCGAGTCTAAGCCTTAGTGTTCTCTACCTTCTTTTCTATACTCTACAACCATTAATTTTGCATATTATTGACTTCTTCTCCTCATTCTGCGTTTCTAGTTTTAGTTGAGTTCATTTGGCTCTTCCTTGTACTTAATTTTTCTAATAATTAAACTTAAATCAGATTTGTGCCTAAAATTGACTCACATGTTGAGGGGGAGTTTTATAATTTGTTTCATGCATTATATACAAACTTTATTTTCTATTTTATGAGCTTTGTCTATTATGCAAATGGTCTATTCCTTCATGCTATACACCATGCTACAATATTTTAAGAAATGCTCTAGCTTAGATATGTCCAAGTTCATTTATCTTGCTAAGCTTGCTAAAACTTGAAAAATGAGCTTTCATCAAACTAAATGAAATGTGTTGCTTTTACTTGCTGAGTTTCTTCTCTAGGGGTATTTGCCATGATTAGTGAACTTGTGGAGTTCTCTAGAGTCCCTATAGCAACTTGGGTGAAATTTGTTTGATCCATACTTGAGTCCTTCACTTATTTATCAATCAAAGTGCTACAATGGAAATTAAGCAAAATTGACTCTTTTCGTGCGCATTAGACTCAACACCTCACATTCACAAGATAGCTTCCTATTGCACTTGGGATGAACTTGGAATGTGTTTTGTATGACCAAGATCATTCTCTTAAGAGTTCTTCTTGGGATGATCGGATATGGCTTGAGTCAATTTCTTTAAAAATGCAAATAAAAAAACATATGTGGGTGAAGAATGTAAATAATGTCAAACATTTGCACCCCGTTATATCTTTCAAAAGCTATAAAGAAGAATTTGCATCAAATAAAAAATAAGCTCGAAGGACCTTGTATGCACTTCTAGATTCCCCAAAGTGTTGAGTGGGTTGAACTCTAGATCTTCCATTTGATTTTTTAAGTGGCTTTGCTTTTAGATTTGAAACTAATGCTAAGTGTTGCTCATATCAAAAATTGCTAAACATGACTTTTTCTAAACTAAGCTAGCAAACAAAACTTCTTAACTCTTCTAGGTTGCATGCATACAATAAGGGAGAGAAAAATGTTATCTTGATGCCTATATTGCCAAAAGGGGAGAAATCACAGAAAAGGCTTCAATTTAAAAAATAATAATTAATGCATCTTGGCTCTCATGATATTGACAAAGTTTTTGCTATCTTTTATAGATCATAAGCATGTTCGTGTTATTAGATTTTACAGTTTTTATGGAAAACTTGCTCTTTCTTGAGATTAGCTCTAAAACTCTCATTGCCGAGTTTGGTTTTGCATTCAAATTGCTTTCTTCTATTTTACTTCAAACTCAATGTGCCTTTTCATGTGTTTGTCAATATAGTTATCAAAGAATAGATTGAAAGACCATGTAGAGGTCTATACCTGTGTGTGATGAGTATTTGACTGAAGTTGAGCTTGGTTTGTTTGGGATTTGAGTTTAATTTGAACTGGATTTCAATTTGAAACAATTTGAGATTGATTTCCTTTTTCGATGCTACCGGCCATGGTAGCGCGGTGCTACTAGCCGGGCGGTAGCACCAAACCCCAGTGCGAGTGAAATTTTCATAGAGTATGTTTTCGGGTGTTGCAGTAGGAGAAGTGCTACCGGCCTGTGAGTGGTAGCACCTGCCTATTGAGGGCACTACTACCGCCTAAGGGCAGTAGCACTGGATATTCTGAGCATTAATGATTTAATTAAAGATTGTGTGATGATTATTGCATATCTTTTTAGACATTACTATGTGATGGGTTTTCCTTGTCTTTGATGGTTGCAAGACGACGGTGCTCAATCATGGTGAGGCGGAGGATGATCAGGACGAGGTGAGGTGCGTCGGAGGTCCAGACGGTCAAGGATCACCGAAAGATGATCGGAGATGGAGTTCGTGCAAGCCAAGAGGACAAGGAAAGGAGATGATGCTAGCTAGATGCCGTGTGGATCAATGAGGGCCGTCGGATCACGGTCTACTTGATAAATTACCGGGTCTAGATAGTGTGCTATGAGAACCGTATAAGAAAACCTATTATGTGTGTGAATTTTGGGTTAGCCCTTGCATGGCTGGTTGAGTGGGTGAATCAAGACTCTTGGATGAGGTGCTAGGGTTAGTGGCTTGATCCAAGGGATGAGGTTCACCTGGTTGCCCTATAAAAGAATGGGAGGGGGGTGCCTCTCCCTCCAAGTCTTGGAGCTAACAGTTGGCTGTTGTTTGCTCACTTTAGAGTTTTGCCCACCTAGGTGTAGCTGTGTAAAACTCTCCCAAAGCAATCAAATCAAGTTCCTCCATATTCATGGCTTGTTTTTGCTAGTTCTTAGTTTTCAATCTTCTTTCTTTGATGATTTTTGTTGCAACTTGTGTGTTTGCCTCCCCTCCTATATGCTACTGATCCATAATGTCTTGAGGGTTCTCATATGGTTTTACACCTCTCTTGCACCTTAGGATAGACTAGAGATCAAGTTTTCTATCAAGATGCAAATTTGTTCAGAACTTATTCTTCGTGCAGCAGTAATTGTTTGATTTTTTAGAAAAAATCTAGAAATATCATTTTTAGGTGATTCTTATTGGAGAAGAAGGTGCATGACTTATATATCCATCTGTGAAAAAATTAGGGAGTCCACTGGTTACACCGTTTGGGTGCAATGAGGTGATAATCGAGCCCCAAACTTTCTGCTCGAAGTTTCTAACAGTTTGTGGTATTTAATTTTTTCTGATTTTTCTACAAGGCATTTTGAGGTGGTCTTTGGTGGAGTGCTCCATGAATCATTAGTTCATAGGGAGAAAATTTTCCAAAAATTCTAGAGTACCATAAATCCACCAACCACCTGCTCCAAGTGAGGATAATTTCTGGAGAATCTGCTTTTGCTTTTCTGAAAGTGATTTAGGTAATTTGGTTTTATCTCCTTTTTAAAAGTAAGGTTTGAATTGATTTCTTTGTGTTTGGACACTTCACAACCAGGATTGTGATTCAAAAATTCCCCACATATTCCATGGTTCTCATCAATACAAGCTAGGGGTACACATAATTGTCTAGTTGTTCAGATTTTGGAGGGTGGTGAATTTGAGGCGCACCGGTCTGAAGAAAAAATCTTCATGGTGACCATTCACCCTCCCCTCTGCTCACCATCTCGATCCATCACATATGGAGACTGGAAAAAATTGATCGTTGGTTTGGCGACAAAGGGGGCACGCGCCTCTATCGCCAAACCAACTAGTGACAGAGGTTCAGTACAAATTCCGCAGCGCGCGCACTATAGTGAGATAGACTCATTTCAGCTGAGCCAGAGAGAAGAGAAGAGAGGAGTGGGAGGAAGAGAAGAGAAAAAAGGATGGAGGGAGAGAAGAGAAAAAGGGAGAAAACGGAAGTGGAGAAAAAATTTGTAGCCGTGTAATGAAATTTGTGCAGGTAATTTATTCTTTTTATTTTGTTTAGCAATAAATTATGATAGGGTAAAAAAATTTTAGATCTAGTTAAATTTAGAGCTTACAGATAGATTTTGTATATTTTTAGTAATTTAGTTGGTTTGTACAAATACTTGTGCATAGTTGTTTTTAGGATATAGATGTTTTTTACAGATAGAAGTACATAAATATATATTTTTAGGAGTATAGATGTTTTTTACAGATAGAAATAGGAGATGTATATTTTTAGGAATGTAGATAGATCTAGGTAGATATATATTTTTAGGAATATAGTTATTTTTGTACGCAGATAGATGTAGCTTGTTTTGAGAATATAGATATAGTTATGTTAGGACTCACAGTATTTTTTACAAAAAGTAATTAATTCATGGGTGAATGAATGAGTTCGTAGATATTTTAGAATGAGTTATATTTAGAATCTACTAGATTAATGCATGTGCGTTGCTACGAAAATAAAATTAGTAATGAGACATAAAGGTCAAGCAATAAAAGAATATTGTGCTACAAGATCAAACATCTATTTATTCCAATTACAAAAGTTTTTATGGTTTCTTCTCCGGTATGAATTAAAACCAAATATATTGTATGTAGCAATATATATTACCAATCTCAAAAATCAATCAATCATTTTTATCCCTTTTTGCAATTTATATTACCAGCTCGCGTTCCTCTTCCTCTCGCCATGCCCGCAGCATACGCTCCTCGGCGCCATCGACCTCGTCTTCCTCGTCGCCTCGCTCGTCCTTGTCATCCACCACCTTCGCAAGGGCGACACGGGGGCTTCCCCCGAGCACGAGGCACTGCTGCCGAAGCCACCGCCATTCCGGACCACTGGCCGCTACGCGGTCGCGCTCGGGGCGTCTGCTGTCTTCGCCATGGCGTCCGCCATCCTCCTCGCGCTCGCGTTCTTCCTCCTGCTGAGCACTCCATGGCGCACTGTGGAGTCCACCTTCCTTGCCGCCCACTTCGTCACACACGCCATGGTCACGTGGTCAATCATCTTGGAGAAAGGGGCCACTGCCGCCACCCAGCCTTTGCACCTCCGCGTCTTCTGGATCGCACCGCCCTCGGCGCTGCGCTCTTCTCCATTTTGGCGGTGGTCTACTGCGCCGATGGTTCGCTGCTCTTCCCAGATGACCCTCTCGCCTTTGCCAGCCGACTCGTCTCCATGCCTCTGGCGTACCTAGCTAGTGACCTAGCCATCACTGGCTTCATTGGCCAAGACGCCGGAGCCTATGAAAGTGAACCAGAAAACACCAGCGCCGAGGCGCCGCCACGCCGTGCACCGCCTCGTCGTTCCTCTCTCTTGTGGCGTTCAGTTGGATCAACCCGCCAATGAATTTCTCACCACTGACGACGTCCCACCGGTGTCGTCGGGCAATCACGCCGAAGCGTCGTACGCTTTATTCACATCCAACTGGCCAGCTCTAGGGTCATGGCACCTGGTGGGCGTCGCGCTCTGGCTGTCCTTCTGGCCGCAATTACTACTGACCGCGGCGCTCGGCCTCCTGCCTCGTGGCCATGTACGTCGGTTCATCACTTATTGATCAGTTCGTCGAGTTCATTCGCCGCGGTGGCACGGCGTGGGAGATCTTGAATGAATTCACTTGATTGATTCTATAAAAACTGTACAACATATATAGAGTACAAAAGGAATGATTGGCTGGCTATTAATTACCAGCAATAATCAAGGATTTTGCTATAATAATCAGCCATATTAGAGAGATATGGTTGGCTGTAAATCAGAAAAGAACAATTAGCTATAATGACCAGCTATTATTGGAGATATGGTGGGAGGGCTAGAAAGAACGGACCGCTGCCACCAACTACAAATTTATATTAGTAGAGATTATGGGGAAGGGGTTGTCATGTATGGTTTAGAGGGTGCGGATCTGAGTAACTTCCAGTATGTGGATAGAAGTTTAAGTGGGGTCAAAGAGTGTACATTTTCTTTTGTGTTGAACTGGTTGTATTATACTTTTCGGATGGAACCAGATAAGTGCCAACTGAAGTTATTTTGCCTCTGTAGTATGCGAAATGATCCTGTTTATTAGGACTTAGTTGAGGTGAAGGGGACTGCATCATGGAGGTCAAATGTGAGGGGGGCGGAGCAACGTGGATGGTGTCGGGTGCTTTTAGTGCAAGCATTTGATAGGGTTGTTACCCTACAGCAGCAATTGAACACCGGCGAGTGCAGTGGATCTCAAAATGAGTTCATTTATGGTGACACCGAAATTAGGGAATACAGCCATGAGCAATATGTTCAGGAATGCAACGAGAACATCATTTGCTAGAGTAGTGAACAAGTTGAGGTCGGGGAGGATGATGGAAACATTGGACAAGAAGCATAGGGAGAAGTAGACGAAGGTGATAAAATTGAGGAAATAACAGTATGGATGGAAGAGGAAGACCGTGAATACACCTGAATAAAAGTGGAAGACGACGATGACTCGGATGAGGAAGATAGAGGTATGGAGCTGCTTGTGCCGACAAATTGGAGCACGCATGAATTTAATAAGCTGGTTCTGAATGAAAGAAATGATACACCTCATCAATATAGTGACAATGAGGTTAGGCCTAACAGTATGTATTTGACAAAAGAGGCAGTGCAGGATGCTATGAAAGATTGGACCTTATCAGTAAGGACTTTCAGGGTTAAGAAGTCCACCCCAAGCTGCTACAACATGGTGTGTGAGTGCATGGGTGCCCCTGGAGAGTGCACACGTACAAGCCCAAATGGAGCACCCACTATCTATGTTCGAAGGTTGAGCAGCATAGTTGTATGACTGAGGAAACCCTGATGGCTCAGAGGAACCTGTCATCTGGGTATGTCACGAATATCATGTACCCAGAGATCGTGGAGAACCTTAATTTTGAGCCTCGTGCTATTATTCGAATAGTCAAGAACAGATATCAGTACACAATTAGCTACAGGAAGACATGGAGGGCGAAGCAAAAGGCTTTAGAAATGAGGTTCGAGAAATTTGAAAACTCATATCATAATTTGCCCGCACTAATCAGTTGCATTCAGTGAAGAAATCCTAGTACTTATTATGATTATCAAGTGGCCAACCAAGAAGTATCTAAAGAGAGTTTTCCTCGCATTCAGAGCTTGTATTAAGGTGTTCTATCACTGTCATCCATTGTTGTGCATAGACGGCACAATCTTGACCAGGAAATACAAAGGGCAAATAATGACAGCTGTGGGCATTGATGGAAACAACCAGATTCTGCCTGTTGTTTTCACTTTTATAGAAAGCGAGAACTATGAGAGTTGGTTGTGGTTCCTATGAAACTTAAAGATTGGGGTTGTGAAAACTTGTGAAAATGTGTGCATGCTGCATGACAGGCATGCTAGTCTGCTTAGTGCTATCAAATAGTTGCAAACAGGGGAAGAGGAGCCATTTTCATGGCCTAACTTGTAAAGCTGATGGTGCATGAGGCATTTGGAATAAGGAACTGATGAACATGTTTAAGAGATTATGTAAGCAGAACCAAGCAAGTAAGTTCCGTACTCTTTGGAAAAATCTTGATGAACTAACAAGAAAACACAAAGAGGAGCACACGAACAAGGCTAGTAGTAGTGAAACACAGGAGCAAGCAGAGCCTCTATTCCCTCTGCCAACAGAAGATGTGGCGACGAATCGTCGTCGAAGGTAAAGGCCAATCAAATGTTTCTTGGACTGGATAAAACACAAGCCGAAAGAGAAGTGGTCATGGTTACATGACACACATGGTGCCAGATACGGTGTCATGATGACTAACTTGGCGGAGGTGTACAACTGGGTAATAAGAGGGATAAGGTATCTCCTGTTGGTAGGAATTGTTGAGGGAGTGCTGTGGGACATAGCCAAGTACTTTGTGGATAGGCATCAAGCTGCTGAAGTAGTAATGAGAGATGAGAAGCTTTTGTACTCTAGCATGATCACTAAATACATGGATGAAAAGAGTAAGAAGACAACCAAGCATAGAGCTATCAAAGTAGGTGCAAGAACACTGTGCTTCGAGGTGATATGCAGGGATAAAGGATGGCATGGAACTAACCAGAAGGTTGTCACCAAGAGTGCATCTTGCAGGCTGACTGCAAATGCTCGTGTAACAAACCCCACCTTTTGCATAGGCCATGTTCTCATGTGATACCCGCATGTGCATTATTTGGAATGCCACCCGGTACATATCTATCTTAATATTTTATGAAGGAAAAGGTGATGGCAACTTGGAGCGAGGAGCTTTATGGTTATGGTGTTGTCAGTTCTTTCACCACAGCTCTTAGTGTCAACGAAAGGTTCTGGGTTCTTGATTTTGATGCAAAAACATGCAAAGCAGGGTGTCAAAAAACAAGGCGTATTAGAAATAACATAGACGAGTCTAAAGCTGGTAAGCGCGTGAGGAAATATTCATTATGCAATCGAACAAGACATATGTTCAAGAACTACTAGCCACTAAACGAAGAAGATGAAGGAGGAGATGGCAACCCAACGTCGGGGGAGGGATCGTCGTCTGCAAGGCATGGTGGACGACATCATCATACTACCAAAGAAGCTATTTGAATTATCATATGCTATATGTCAAATTCATATTTTATTGATGTAATTTGTGTTGTTTGAACTCTGTTTTTTACCTAGTTGTAAACAAGTTGCATGTAGTTATGTGTTGTGGCTTGATAAATTATTAGAATTTGTTTCAATATATTGTTATGATACTTGTATAGTTTTTCGTACGCATTTGTTTCAATATATTGTTATGATTCTTGTATAGTTTTTCGTACGCATTTGTTTCTATGTATTGTTATGATGCTTGTACAGTTTTTTGTATGCATTAGTTTCTATGTATTGTTATGATGCTTGTATAGTTTTTTGTACTCATTAGTTTCTATGTATTGTTATGATGCTTGTATAGTTTTTTGTACGCATTTGTTTCTATATGCATTTTTATTGTAACTTTGTAATTTGCATGTATGGCTCACTAGGATGGAGATGACGACTAGCCATTTGAGTTGCTAGATCCGATCGTTGATCGTCGTCACCGTGTCCACTTCGCCACTGCTTTTCCAGACGAGGGATAGGATCCTTTGGAGCTCGGCGTACTACGACCGAGGACACCGCAGAATCTCTTGACGCTCGATCCTCGTTGGATCCCTAGGTAACATATTATTCTTTAAATTTCTAAATATGTTTGTTGTGGTATCACAATGTATATTAATTATTTAGTGTGGTGATGATATTAATTTCATATTTTTGTTTTCTAGGCTTCGAGCATTAGGATTGCTGCCACTCGCTTGGATGGTGGAGGCGGTGCACGACGATGTGCAGGGACAGGACGTGGGTCGCTGGTTCCCATTCGATAGGTCCCTGCTCATTGCTCAGGTGGATCAGTGGATGCCTAAGACGCACACCTTCCATCTACCTGTCAAAGAGATGGCAATCACTTTGGAGGATGTCTCGTACCTCTTCGGACTCCTGATTGTCGGTGACCCTGTGGTGCCCCAGGACGTCGACCTGACATGGTGCCTGGAGCTACTTGCGTGGTTCCAGGGTGTGCTACCAGCTACGGTGTACCGACCCTTTACAGTACACATGGTTCGACACTGAGGTGGCTTTGACAGTTCGTGGTATGCAACTAACATTTAAGATTAATTGTGCATATAGTGCTTAAACTAATAAGTAAGCTTACATTTACAGGCAGAGCACATCGTCGAGCCTGCGGACGAGGAGAGGGTGAGCCGCCACCTGGAGGCGTACCTGCTGTGGCTGTTTGGCTGGTGCATGTTCACGAGCTCCCATGGGGATAGTGACGACAGGCACCTCGTCCAGTTCACAAGGGCGATTGTGGATGCACCCCTTGACATTGTGCCGCAACACTCATGGGGGTCAGCTATGCTGTGCACCATGTACCGTGCGCTCTACGGCGGTTGTGGATGGATCACCGACGGCTCGACCTTCACCAGATGTCCACTGCTTGTACAGCTTTGGGCATACGAGAGGTACCAGATCAGGAGGCCCGACATTAACCTGCAGCAGCCTCTTGTAAATGCAGGTGATAACGACATTGCTGCTCCAATCATGGGCACCATCTGGTGCCACCGACGGGTAAGATATTGCAATCACTATTTTGGAACTTTCACTTTAACATCTGTGAGTACTAATGGTAACATTCTGCATTGTTTTTCTATCATCACTGCAGCCTAGGTGCACACACAAGACGGTGCGGCTGGGCTACCTGCAGTCCATCACTGCGTTCGACCACCTCACCGACGACCACACATGCTAGATGCCGTATACAGAGGAAGAGGTGCAGCTTTGTGTTACGAGTGGGTTGTCCACCCTATTGTAACATCCCAAAATTTGAGTTTTGGAATGTTTGAATTTGAAAAATAAACCATTTACATTTTTGTTGAATTAATTAAAGCTTAATTTGAATTTTGTAATAATGAAAATGTTTAATTTGATTAATCTATGCATCAAACAAAATATTTCCAATAATGAAATCACAACTTTAGCACAAACAGCAGTCCGCCTCAGAGGACCAATAATCCAGCTGTAGGAGTCACATGTTTCAATTGCCATGAATGTGGCCATTATGCCAACAATTGCCCCAGGAAGCAAGCTGTGACACCAGCCCATTTCAACCTGAGATCTACACCAGCCAAGACCCCTGCACCAGGAGTAGGACGTGGAAAGTCTCAGACCCCCAATCAAGCTACCAGGACTCCACCGCCTGTTGGAAGAAGCCGTGTGAACCACATCACCACTGAAGATGCCTAGTCTGCACCAGACATCATACTAGGTAAGCTCCTAATCAACTCAGCATCTGCCATGGTTTTGTTTGATTCTGTAGCTATGCATTCGTTTGTTTCTCGGAATTTTACAGCAAATCATCAATTAAAGACAAAGCCTCTTAAAACTGTTTTATTGGTGTAATCACCTGGTTCTGATTTGAGTACGAACCAAGGCTGCCCGAAGTTAAAATATTAATTGGAGGGGTAGAATTTCTAGCCAACATCATTATCCTAGACACCAAGTCCCTAGATGTGATCTTAGGAATGGATTGGCTCTCCAAGAACCAATCAATTTTGGATTGTGGGAATAGAGATATCACATTAACCAGTCCCGATGGAGCTAAGTTAAAATTTCAAGTTGTGGCAGAACAGTCCGAAGGGATAAAAGTTTGTAGTGCCAAAGGAATAAATTTGGAAGATGTGCTAGTTGTCAGAGAATTCTCTGATGTGTTTTCAGATGAGTTGCCTAGGTTGCCACCAGATAGATATATAGAATTCTTGATTGAACTAGTTCCTGGAACACCACCTATGTCCAAGAGGCCGTACAAGATGCCTGCTAATGAGTTAGTTGAAGTGAAGAGACTGATTAAAGAGCTTCAAGACCAAGGTTTTGTGTGACCAAGTTCTTTGCCATGGGGAGCCCTAGTACTTTTAGTTGAAAAGAAAGATGGTACTCAAAGAATGTGTGTGGATTATCATTCTCTAAATGAGGTCACCATTAAGAATAAGTACCCTCTGTCAAGAATTGATGATTTGTTCAACCAACTTTAAGGAGCAGGAGTGTTCTCAAAGATTGACTTGAGGTCAGGTTATCATCAATTAAAGATTCATAAAGAGGATATACTCAAAACAACTTTTGTGACTCGATATGGACAGTATGAGTATATCGTGATGTCTTTTGGTTTGACCAATACCCTTGCCTATTTCATAACCCTGATGAACAAAGTATTCATGGAATATCTAGATAAGTTTGTCGTCGTCTTTATTGATGATATTCTGGTCTACTCCAGGAGTAAGGAAGAATATGAGGATCACTTGCGCTAGGTTTTGATGAGGCTAAGAGAACACCAACTCTATGCCAAATTCACTAAATGTGAGTTCTGGATGAAGGACATTGCTTTCCTAGGACATGTTATATCAGCCGAAGGAGTCGCTGTTGACCTTGGTAAAGTACGAGATGTGCTTAGTTGGGAGTCACCCAAGACGGGACCCCAAGTCAGAAGTTTCCTTGGAATGGTGGGATATTATCTCCGTTTCATAGAACGGTTTTCCAGAAAAGCTAGACCACTCACTCAACTTTTGAAAAAGAAGAAGAAATTTGTTTGAGCATCAGAATGTGAGTAGAGTTTCCAAGAGCTAAAAAAGTGTTTGAAAACTACCCCAGTGCTTATTTTGCCAGATATTAGAAAGGATTTTGAGATATTCTATTATGCATCCCAACAAGGACTCGGTTGTATGCTAATGCAAGATAAAAAGGTTGTGGCATATGCTTCGTGACAACTAAGGCCACATGAAGTTAACTATCCTACCATTGATTTGGAATTGACAACCGTAGTGCATGCTTTAAAGATTTGGCATCATTACTTCATCGGTAATCGTTGTAAGGTTTACACTAATCACAAGAATTTGAAGTACATTTTTACCCAAGTTGATCTCAATATGAGACAAAGAAGATGGTTGGAGTTGATCAAGGACTATGACATTGGAATTCATTATCATCTAGGCAAAGCCAATGTCGTAGTCAATGCTTTGAGTAGCAAAAGCTACTGCAATATCTTGATGATTAAGGAAAGTCAGCCAACACTCTATGAGGAATTCCAAAGGCTTAATCTAGAAGTAGTACAAGAAGGTTACTTGGCTACTTTGGAAGTACGTCCAATGTTGGAAGATCAGATTCGAGAAGCCCAGAATGATGATACAGATATCAAAGAGATTAAGAGTAATATGAAGAAAGGAAAGGCCCAAGGTTTCACTGAAGATGAAAAAGAGACTGTTTGGTATGAGAAGCGTATCTGTGTACCCGATCAGAAAGAGCTCAAAGTGTTGTTACTCAAAGAAGCACATGAGACGTTATACTCCATTTACCCTAGAAGTACCAAGATGTATCAAGACCTTAAGGAAAAGTATTGGTGGCCTAGCATGAAGTGTGAGATTGCAGAGTATGTTGCTCTTTGTGATGTCTGCCAAAAGATCAAAGTAGAGCATCAGAGGCCAGTAGGATTACTATAGCCATTGAAGATTCCAGAGTGGAAGTGGGAAGAAATTGGTATGGATTTCATCACCGGACTTCCTAAGACCCAAGCAGGTCATGATTCGATTTGGGTAATAGTGGATCAATTGACTAAGGTAGCTCACTTCATTCCAGTCAAAACTACCTATGCCTGGGATAAATTGGCAGAATTGTATATGACAAGGATTGTCAGTCTTCACAGAGTGCCTAAAAAGATAGTCTCTAATAGAGGAACCCAGTTTACCTCTCTTTTTGGAAGAGTTTCTATGAAGCTATGGGAACTCATATCAGGTTCAGTACTTCCTATCACCCTCAAACGGATGGACAGACTGAACGCGTGAATCAGATTCTTGAAGACATGTTAAGAGCTTGTGCCCTAACCTGTGGTGCCAAGTGGGACAAGTGTTTGCCCAATGCAAAATTTTCTTACAATATCAGTTATCAAGTTAGTCTACAAATATCCTATTTTGAAGCTTTATATGGAAGAAAGTGCAGAACCCCTCTCAATTGGAAGGAGACAGGAGAAAGACAATTGTTTGGCCCCACCATACTGCAAGAAGTCGAAGAGCAGGTTCAGTTAATTAGAGATAAGTTGAAGATAGCTCAAAGCAGACAGAAGAGTTATGCAGATAATCATCACTGAGATTTGAGTTCTGAACCCAATGATTATGTGTATCTTAGAGCCACCCCTCTCAAAGGAGTTAAGAGATTCCAAATGAAAGGAAAGCTTGCCCCTAGATATGTTGGACCGTTCAAGGTCCTGGAACGAAGAGGAGGGGTTGCCTACAACTTGAGTTGCCTCAGTCTTTTGCTAGAATCCATGATGTGTTCCACATGTCATAGTTGAAGAAATGTTTGCGAGTGTTAGAGGAACAGATGCCATTGGAAGCCACTGTTTTGCAAGAGGATTTTACAAGCAACCAGTGAAGATTTTGGATGTAGCAGAGCGTATCACAAGAAGCAAGATCATCCATTTTTGCACAATCCAGTGGAGCAACCATTCAGAAGAGGAAGCTACTTTGGAGCGAGAAGAGGATCTAAAGTTTGAGTTTCCCCACCTATTCTCTAATCAGCCTGAATCTCGGAGTTGAGATTCCATTTAAGGGGAGAGGTTTGTAACATCCTAAAATTTGAGTTTTGGAATGTTTGAATTTGAAAAATAAACTATTTGCATTTTTCTTGAATTAATTAAATCTTAATTTGAATTTTCCAATAATGAAAAGGTTTAATTTGATTAATCTATGCATCAAATAAAGATTTTCAGTCGTAGTTGGGTTCATTGTGCTTCAAGGAATTTTTCTATATTTTTGGAGTTTTTTCTGAATTTATTTGCTATTTATTGGAATTTATTTGCTTTTATTCGAATTTCTTGAAATTTATTAAATAAGAAAATGTTTTATTTTGCCTTGGGCCGAATCTAATGCCAGTTCGTTCCTATTCCTCTTCCAGCCCACCACCACCCGGCCCGCTTGCATCGCCTCGGCCCATTTCTCTGCCCTACCCAAGCCGCACCATGTGTCGTGCCCCGAATCTGCAAATTCGGACACTTGTGTATTCTGCACTAGTCCAGATCGCTAGTGCACACAGGCTATACAGGGTTAAAGTACCACAACATACACAGCGAAATAACAAATAAGTACTTCAATCATGTATATAAATGAGTTGTACGACCTTATGGTCCCTTACAATAGTTTGCCACACAGGGGTTACAATAATCAGAGTAAATAGTTCAACAGTGGAAAGTAAACATCTTGGTGATCCATCTTCGCCACAAGCACCTTGACGGAAGCTTGCTTCCTAGTTATCTGGCTCTTCGATTTAACTCATCCTCATCTGTGCAGCGTTGTCTCCTCCTCTGGTAAATTTTGTCCGAAGGGTGAGTACACACCGTACTCAACAAGTCATGCACAAAATGCAGTTCTATTACTACATACATGGCTTGTTACAAAGGAATGGTTCAATTGGTTGATTTGCACTGCATCAATATTTTGAACTATTATTAATTTAGATTGAAAGCATCAAAACCCTATAAATATAATATACTTCTCAATTTGTTTTCCACATAATTTTTAGACACACAGTCTCTAGTCAACTTTCATCATTAACCCTGGCACACAGCCTTCCACCCCATTTTATTTTCAAATACTACCCCTTGACCGTAATCCCCGAGCATTGTCCAGTACCGTGGACTCGGCTATTCGAATAGTTTTGACACTCTGCAGTGGTTGTACACTTTACCCACAAGATATTGTTGCTCACCACACAGGTGATTGGCCGTAACAAAGCTTTTCAGAGACTTCTATCTCAGCCCAAGAACCTCTCCGTGTTGCCTTCACTATCACTTCCCTCACACAGAGCCGAAGTATAGAACCGACGAACACCGTTGGATAGGGTACCAAGCCGTAGCATAGGCACATTCCCCGTCTGATTACCCCGTGTAACATGACCACCCCGAGGTATCAAAGGTAAGATATCGAATCCTACTAAACTAGGTCATCCCATTCGGACATGTGGTTGTACGAGAGTCAAAGGCTACAAGATGAAGTCAAAGGCTTACAAGATGAAGTCCTTAATGTCATTGCATCCTCATTTAATTATACCAAGGCAAGACATCCTTCTCTCAAATTTGGTCAAGGACATGTGGGCCATATTCCAAAGGAAGGCATTGTTGTCTCACGCAAGCTAGGAGGAGACGAACCGTGAAAACCGCGTTGTGACATTTTTCATCATCCCTCTTGAAACCAACACCCACCAAGTGCAAAGGCAACCCTATAGTGGTAAGTTTCTACCCTAGTCCATCCCCTTGAAATCCTAGTACATTGCTATGAAGCATAGAAGCCAATGGACTAATTGTGGATTTTAAAACAGAGAAGCCATTTGGATACTCCAAGTTTCACTCTGACAAATCAACACCCTTCGGACATTCCAACAAAATTTCGGATAATCCGAGTAGAAATTTAGCTCTGTACCGAGGGGGTCTACTCGGATAGTCCGAGATTTCACTCGGACATTCCGAACCCTTCGGATACTCCGAATCATATTTCGGATAGTCCGAATAGAATTTCACTTCAGACCGAGAGGGTCCACTCGGACAGTCCGAAGAGACACCCGGATACTCCGAACATAATTCGATAAAAGCCCTAAGACTTGAACTTTTGACGCAAAAACTCAATTAGTACTTGCATATTATGATTAGTATTACACATCATGAGCATGTCATGCATCTTTTACTCATGTGCACTATTTGAATCCTTGTTTGGTGTTTATTGAATTGGATTTTCTCGTTAGGTGTTGACGTTTCGGAAGGCACTCCCGAGTACGACTACGTCTACGAAGTCAAGAACGAGCAGCAAGGCACTATCTTACTCCTTGACCATGATTGCTCCTACTATTTGAAGTTTATGTTTTGGAATTATTTTATCAATTGCATGCTTACTTTCAACTACAATTATGATTGGGTAGAAAACTTAGCTATTACCACATTGTGATGTTATCCTCTTATCATGTTCTTTTTCGTGTTCCATTGTCGCCCTAGGTGGTTGGTTTATTACTATTGTATATGGGTTCGTCTGTAATTGCTTAGCCATGCTTAGAACACCGTTAGAAACCGCGATAGATGGACTTACTCCATCGATCGCAATGATTGAGAATTACTATGATGATGTTGTTTTCAATTGTTATTTAATGAGTAGAGATATTGGTTAAGGACCTAAGGATTAAATCTGGTAGCGTCTTTTTTGAGTAACTATCGTGCGAACCACACGCCGCTTATGGACCGGCGTAACCAAGTACTTGTGTATGATTAGGTATGTAAACCATGTGCACTTTCGGCATTCCTTGAGCTTAGTGGAGCATCAAGGAATGATCGCCGAATTCCTTGAGGCTGAGTGGAGCGCCAGGAATGTCCTCGGAGTCCCTCGAACTTTGTTGAGTTGGGGATGTCCAACAACGGGTGTACTCCTTGGTCCACACACACCGAAAGCATTTGGCACGCGGGACCGAGGGTCCTGATCATCCAGATGGTTTGGATACACTACCATGCATCTTGGAAAATGGTTTGTCACGTTCACTCTACCGACACATCTAAGGAAATGTGTTAATAGCTTGGCTTACGAGTGTGACGTGTCGTGTGGGTAAAGTCGTACCTCTGCAGAGTTTAAACTATTCGAATAGCCGCGTCCATGGTTAAGGACGATCTCTTGAATTGTTAGTCACTGGGCGAGTATTAAGGATTTGGTAGGAATGGGATGGGAGTGGGAAAAAGACATGGGTATTGGTGTACTCATGTGTGTAGTCGAACATGAACGATGGAACTCATGGTTCGGAGAATGCTTGAAGGCATGATACGAATGTGATTATGATGATGTTATAATATGTATTAGATCTTGCAAATGTTTACGAAATGCAAATTCTTTTCAATCTATACATGTTTACGATTTACTCCAAACATTGCTTTATCTTTGAAATTGCCATTTTGCCTTCCTTTGTTGTAGCAACCACATGTAGTTAGAAACCAGCATACAACTTATATTATTGTGCTAGTACACTCTTTGTACTCAATCGGATTGTCCACTTGCTGCAGTGAGGATGAGGCCTTGCCGGGGACGTTCTGGGCAGATTCGGTGATTCTAACGTTTAGTCGCCGTTCTTGCCCCAGCTTGGTTTCAGGACCAACACGGGTATAAGCCCGAGGTTCCCTCACAACACTCACAACCCCCAAATGCCACACAGGCCCACCTGCACGAAGCCTCGGTCCACTTGCCTCAGTCTAAATCAACATCCATCCCAATTTACTTAGATTGCAACACAAGCCCGTAATCATCCTTCATGTAGAACCACACAGTGTCTCTACACTCCAACATCATTACCAACAACATTACACCTTTTATCAAAATGCATTCACTATTTCTTTAGTCAATATTGCTTTTGTATTCAAAAAGACTATTCATGATATTTGCAAAGCTAAGCAACTATTCACGGTCTAGCCTCCCGTGTTGGCATGTCATTACAACCAACTAGTATTGTCTACTTAGGTTATCAAAGAAATCATGGCATACGAATAATAATAACAAGGTGACAATAACAATTAGGTTGATTAGCTAATTCACCCAAAATATTTAAATCCATTTTTAGTTGAATTAGCATGCATAGTTTGAAACAAAGTATATTTACAAAACTTAGGAGCAACATGATCAAAACATAACTCGCCTTCGAAAAGTTGTTGGTTCTGATCCGAAGCTAGGTCCTGTGCTGGAAATTCCCCCCTAATGCTCTCCGGCAAATCGACGTCTAATCGAAATCAACATACACACAATATATATAATTTACAGAGAGCAAACTCAACTCTAAAAATTCAATAAAATTCACCAATAAATAGATCTTGATTTTACAAATTTTTAGAAATTGAAATCACTCAAATCGGAGTTAAAACGCAAAAGTTATAGCCATTTGAAGTTTGAAAATAAATCAAAAAGAATAAACCAAATTTCTTTATTTATTTTTATACGGGAAATTCGGAAATATGATGTCAGCATGACCAATAATGCCATCAGCACCGAAACTATTTTCTACCGAATTATTTTCCTAAAAAAAATCGAATTATTGCGTCAGCATGACGTCACTGCTGACGTCAGCATCTCATGTGCCATGACTGATATGTGGGTCCCACAGATGACGTCAGCATGACACGTGACATGATCTGGCCATGACACGTGGTGACGAATTATCAACCGAAGACTTGATCAAATCTCGTCTGTCCCATTTAATATGGACGGCCAGATCTAACCCGACGCTTCGGTTTTAAACCTAACACGTGGCCTCACCTCAGCCACTGGATCTAAATCGAACGGCTGGAGTTAATCCGAGTGACGTCGACCGAGTCAGAGGCTGCGTTGACGCTTCGGTTCTCGTGCGACACGTGGCACAATCTCGACCGCACGCTAAATTCAACGACAGGATTTCAACGGCGCTTGGGTTCCTTGGACACGTGGACTCGGGACTAGCCCGAGGCGGCACAATCCCATCCACTCATTCAAATTCCAACGGACCAGATTAAATCTACCATACACATTATGATCTGATACGTGGCTAGTCTTGATGTGCAACACGTGGGTCAATCACGACCATTCGCTACTGGATCCAACGACTAAAATTAACGCAGCTTTGAGCACACGTGGGCAGTCCCGATTCAGGCGCGTGGCGCTATCTAAACCGCACATCCACAGATCTACGGCCTAAAGTGATTCAATCTTACACTATCAATGTAAATCTAACGGCTGTGGTTAAATATTCTACATGGCATGTTATGAGCTATTCGATCAAAATCTAACGGCCGGTGTTTGAAGATGAGACTCACTGTTGAGAGAAGACGTGGCGTAATCGGGGCGTTGCTTGAGGATCGGACGGTTGTCGAAGCTCGGCTCGGCAGTGATGTCGCGGCGGCGTGAACCTTGACGGAGATGAAGAAGATGACAACGACGTCGGCGTTCCGAGGCTTCACCGGCGACAAGGGTTGGCTCCACAGACGCGTCACGGCTTGAGGATCACTCCGGTGGTCACGACGACGGCGGAGACTTACCGGAGAGGGCACAAACGCGGCGAAATTGCTACGAAACTATGACGAGCTCTAGCAGTAGCTACGACGAGTCTCGGGAGGCGTGAAAGGTATCGAAATGTGCGGAAAGATGTGCTTTATACAGTGCGCCAGATAATGAAGCAGAAGAGTTACTCGCCGGCGTTAATGGCTTGGGGTTACTGACCGTAACGCACGGCGGCGGCGGCGTTACCAGAAGACGAAGACAAGACGACGTGGGCTCATCTCGCATGTACACGCGGCGACAGATCAACGGCTGTCGAATCGAAACGTCACGGTTCCCTCAGAGCCGTTCGATCCAAATCGGACGGTGCGGGTGCGAGGGCGATTAGGGTTCCGCTCGGCTGGGTCGGCGACTGCACAGTACTAGGCTCGGCCTGGTACTATTCATCGGATTTTTCTCGATTTTTCAAATAAAAATAATTCCTGAAATTCATTTAATTCATTTGAGGCATTTAAAATATCAGAAAAATTCTAGAAAAATTCCAGAAAATATTTTAGAACATTTTGGACTTAAATAAAATATTTTCATTTATATTTTGAAAAAACTTATTCATTATTCAATTAATTTCCAGAGAAGATTAATTTCTAGAAATTCTAATTAAATCCAAATAAATTCCAAAAATTCTCAAAAATTCGAAATAACTTATGAAATTTAAAATAGCCAAATTTTAGGATGTTACAAACCTCCCCCCTTAACAGAATCTCAACCCCGAGATTCAGGGCTGACTAGAGAAGAGGTTGGGAAACTCTTTCTTCAAATTTTCCTCACGTTCCCAAGTTGCTTCACTTTCTGAGTGGTTGCTCCACTGGACTCTACAAAAGCGGGTTGACTTGTTCCTTGTTTCACGATCCATGGTGTCCAAAATCTTCACTGGGTGTTCCTTGTAAGTTAAATCCTCTTGCAGTTCAATAACTTCTATAGGTGCTTGTTCCTTCGGTGCTCGAAGACATTTCTTCAATTGCGATACATGGAATACATCATGTACCCCTGCCAAAGATTGCGGCAATTCCAGCTGGTATGCAACTTCACCTTTGCGACTCAAAATCTTGAATGGACCCACGTATCTTGGAGCAAGTTTTCCTTTGGTATGAAACCTTTTAACTCCCTTGAGTGGCGTGACCTTGAGATAAACATAGTCTTTTGGCTCAAAACTCAAATCACGGCGTCAGTTGTCAGCGTAACCCTTTTGCCTTGATTGTGCTATCTTCAGTCTTTCTCTAATCAAAGCAATCTTCTATTCTGCATCTGAGAGTATGTCTGGTCCAAAAACATGACGTTCTCCCGTCTCATTCCAATTTAATAGTGTTCGACATGGACGAGCATATAAAGCTTCAAATGGAGACATCTTCAAGCTAGCTTGATAACTATTGTTGTAACTAAACTCTGTGTACGGCAAGCATTTATCCCACGATGTGGTATATGACAGTGCACAGGCTCTTAACATATCTTCAAGTGTCTGATTTACTCTTTTAGTCTGACCATCTGTTTGCGGATGGTATGCTGTACTGAAATTCAAACGAGTGCCCATTGCTGTATGCAGCTTATCCCAAAATGTTGAGGTAAATTGAGTACCTCTATCCGATACTATCTTCTTAGGTACTCAGTGCAAACAAACAATCCTTGCCATGTACAGCTCTGCTAACTTATCTCCTAAGTAGGTTGTTTTTACTGGTATGAAATGTGCAACCTTTGTTAGATGATCTACTATGACCCATATGGAATCTTTTCTAGCTTGAGTCCTTGGCAAACCGGTGATGAAATCCATCCCGATTTCCTCCCACTTCTATTCCGGTATTTTTAACAGCTGTAGCAGTCCTGCTGGTCTCTGATGCATTGTTTTGACTCTTTGGCACACATCACACAACGCTACATGCTCTGCTACTTCTTTCTTCATATTCGGCCACCAAAATCTCTCCTTCAAATCCTGGTACATCTTTGCACTACCTGGATGAATTGATTATTTGGAATCATGTGCTTCCTCAAGTATCAACTACTTTAATTCAGGTTTAGGGGGTACACAGATTCTATTCTTCATCCACAAGGTACCATGCTCATCTACTCTAAAGTCCTTGGCTAGGTCTTCGTCCATTTTGGATTTGATCCTATTAATCTTATCATCATCCTTTTGACCTTCCCTGATCTGCTCTCCTAGGGTCGGCTTGACTTCCAAAGTAGCTAAAAATCCTTCCGGTATGACTTCCAATCTTAACTTCTGAAGCTCTTTACATAAATCAGACTGGTTTTCTGCAACCATCAAATTTAAACTATGGCTTTTTCGACTCAAAGCATCAGCCACCACATTTGCTTTTCCTGGATGGTAGTGAATTCCGATATTGTAATCCTTGATTAATTCTAACCACCTCCTTTGTCTCATATTCAAGTCTGATTGGGTGAATATATACTTTAGACTTTTGTGGTCCGTATATATTTCACATCGATTTCCAATGAGATAGTGATGTCATATTTTAAGGGCGTGCACTACAGCAGCTAACTCTAGGTCATGAGTGGGGTAATTCTGCTCATGTGGCCTTAGCTGCCTTGATGCATAAACTACTACTTTACCATTCTACATCAAAACACACCCAAGCCCTTGACGCGATGCATCACAGTAGATATCAAAATTGTCCTTAGTATTCGGCAACACCAAGACAGGTGCCGAAGTTAAACGCTTCTTCAGCTCTTGGAAACTCTTTTCGCACTCAGGCATCCACACAAACTTTTTCTCCTTTTTCAACAATTGCGTAAGAGGTCTCGCAATTGATGAAAAACCTTCAATGAATCGGCGATAATATCCCGCCATACCAAGGAAACTTCTGATCTAGGTAACTGTCTTTGGTTGATCCCAATGTAACACTACCTCTACTTTCTTCGAATCGACGGCTACTCCTTCGGCAGTCAATACATGACCCAAGAACTCAACCTTCTTTTTCCAGAAGTCGCATTTACTAAATTTTGCATACAATTGGTTTTCTCTTAACTTTTCCAAAACCATCCTTAAATGTCCAGCGTGCTCTTCTTCCGACTTGGAGTAAACAAGAATGTCGTCAATGAAAACAACGACAAACTTGTCCAGATATTCCATGAATACTTTGTTCATCATATTCATAAAATATGCCGGGGCATTGGTCAATCCAAAAGACATGACCGTGAATTCATAATTCTCATACCTTGACAAGAAAGCTGTCTTTGGTATGTCCTCAGTCCGAATTTTTAATTGGTGATATCCGGATCAAAGGTCTATCTTAGAGAATACTCCTGCTCCTCTTAACTGATCAAAAAGATCATCTATCCTGGGCAATGGATACTTATTCTTTATCGTCACATCATTAAGTGCACGATAGTCTATATACATTTTAAAACTTCCATCTTTCTTCTTTACAAACAACACCGGTGCTCCCCATGGTGATGAACTAGATCTTATAAATCCCTTCTCCAATAATTCCTCGATTTGCTTCTTCATTTCTACTAGCTCCTCAGTGGACATTCTATATGGTATCTTAGCTATTGGAGCTGTCCTAGGTACAAGCTCAATTACAAACTCTATATCCCTATCTGGTGGCATTCTAGGTAAATCTTCAGGGAATACATCCGGATACTCGTTGACTATGGAAACATCTTCCATATTAATAGTCTTCACACTATTGACCATCAGTTGACCATCCCGAGCAACAATTGCTTGAATCTCCACCTTCCTACCATCTGAACTCTCAACTGTTACTACTCTCTGGCCACAATCTAGCACTGCCTTGTGCTTGGATAACCAATCCATTCCCAAAATAACATCTATGGTCTGGGTATCCAGTATGATTAGGTTCACTAGAAACTCTATTCCATTTATTAATAATTTCACCCCGAAACACCCTACTTTAGCTCGGAGTTCTGATCTAGGGGTCTGGACTATTAGTGTACTCTTAAGTTTGACCACATCCAAATCATTTTATACAACAAAAACTCAAGAAATGAATGAATGGGAAGCTCATGAATCAAATAAAATTGTAGTTGGTACTGAGTTAACTAGAAACTTACCCAGTACGACATCCGTGGCATTCTGAACTTCATTCGCCATGATGTGGTTGACTCTTCCTCGCACAGCTGATTGTGGTGTAGTTCTAGCTTGAGTAGGTCCTCGGCTTCCTCCTTGAATAGGAGTTCTAACTGGTGTATTTCCCAGATTGAAACGGACAGGGGTAACTCCTCCCTTCTTGGGGCAAGCGTTTGCGAAGTGCCCAATCTCATTGCAGTTGTAGCAGCGTCTTCCAACCATCGGTGAGTTTCCTCCAGCTTGGGTGATTGCTCTCACTGGTGTCTGAGGATTCTGACCGGTAGGTCGTGGTGCAGGTAGTGATGTTCTGACACTGCTTCCTGGCTGAAACCTGGTGAACTGTTGGGGTACCACTCTTGGTCTCTGTTGCCCTTAACGACTCCCTTGCTGGGCCATACGGCGCTTGCGGTTGTCATCCAGTTCTTTGTGCTTGTCTTCAAGGATTAGGTCCTTGTTGACTAATTCCTGGAAATCAGGAAATGTGTAGGTGATCAGCCCCACTTGAAGCCCAGAGTTCAGTCCCTTCATGAATCGGGACTGTCTAGCTTTGTCAGTTGCTACGCCCTCCGGAGCATAGCTGGGTAAATTTGTTCAGATAGTCGGCCACGGACTGGCCTCCCTGCTTCAAGGACCTGAATTCCTCCTTCTTGAGTTCCATCATACCCTCAGGTACATGGTATTGGCGGAAGGCAACAGTAAACTCATCCCAGGTAATCTCCTGAGGATGCTTGTGGGAAGCGCAGTAATTTTCCCACCATTCTGCGGTAGTCCCTTCCAACTGATGAGAGGCATACAAGACTCTCTCATTGCCTACACACTGGGATATGTGTAGCTTCCTCTCAATCGTGCGCAGCCAGTCATCCGCTTCAATGGGGTTGACGTTCCTAGAGAAGGTTGGAGGCATGGTTCTCATAAAATCTGACAGCCTAGAATGATTTCCATGATTCATGGCTTGATTGTTATTGTTAGTTGTGGCCTGATTCTGCAACTGCTGCATCTGTTGCATCATCGTCTGCATGAGTTGAGTCTACGCAATCAGAAAATCTCCCAAATTGCCCATATCAATGGGTGGTGCTGGTTGAGGATTTGGTGCGTTGTCTTGGTTTCCACCCTGCTATGATTCGCTTCCTCCCGCTCCACGGCTTCCACAAGTGTTCACCATTTGAAGAACAATAATGTTTTATAGGGAAGAAAGAAATAGAACAGATAAGTACACAAGATACTTATGCGGGGAGAAGATTTGACTCAAACAAAAGCACACAACTTTATTATTATAAGGATATGGTCGCTCATAAATGCCTACGACATTGCGACACATACCTAGCACACATTAACATCCATAAAAATTGTTCATCCCAAGCAACCATAACAACTCATAGAATTCAGACCAAAACAAAACGTTCTAAGATGGACTCAATTAAACTAACTCGATAGACTTGACTCAACACATGAGTCGACTCTGGCGGAAACTAAAACTCTCTAGTCGTCGAGCCATCCAGGCTGCGGACCTCCCGTGGAATATTGCGGGGGCTTGGCAAGCATAGGAGCAAGCGATCTGATGCCCCACAGCTGGCGGTACGAACGAGCCCACCGACTCTGCTGGCTCCTGGGCTGCCTGCTCGGGTGCTGGTGGCTCTGGCACCACCTGCACTGGTGCCTCCTGCACCAGGGCCTCCTGCTCCAGCTCCTCGGGGTTGGGGTCATGCATCTCCAGCTCCGGCTCTGGCTCGGGTCCCTCCAGTGCCTCCTCCAACTCGTGAACCCTCCTGATGTAGAGACCCAGATCCTCTCTAGCCTCCCGCAGCTGGTTCCTAACCTCCGCGATCTCGTCACGGGCCCTCTGCAGCTCCTGGACTGTCTCGTCCAAGATCTCCTCCTAGGCGATGACGAACCTCACCAAGTGGGTGATCGTAGTGTCGTCCTCCTCGATCGGGTCCCGGTTGAAGCGGTTGTCCCGGCGCGGGTGGTGACGGAAGACAGTCCCCACAAGCTCATCGGAGTAAGTGCAGGCGATTTGCCGCATCGCCAGACGCGCAGTCTCCTGGATGTCGGCCTCAAATATAGACCTCCTAGCAGATATGTGAACAGGTCAACTTGCTCTTCCCCTGTTTTGAGCGTAGACGGTGATCTTCACATCCCAAGCGACGTCCAGTCCCGCCCGAACCACAGAGGTTCCTCAATAGATCGGCCTAACGAAGCCCTCAAACAACTGCAGCATATACCACAGCTCAGCAGCGAAACCTCCAGTGCGCTCGCCAAAGGAGTGGATCCTCCTCATGTGCCAAAACACACCTCGTTAGCTATAAATTTTAGAATCATAAGGTAATAACAAAAAATTGTAGCATAGATACGAAGTAAGAAGAAAAAGGTTAGTCAAGATTTCATTCATAATCTTGTACAATTTTAATCTTTTAGAAATTAGTTTTATCTTTCTCGGCCAGACTACCTAGGGTCAAGTTCTATAGTCAGTATGCTCTGATACCACCTCTATCGTGCCCCGAATCTGCAAATCCGGACACCCTGTGTATTCTGCACTAGTCCAGGATCACGCTAGTGCACACAGGCTATACAGGGTTAAAGTACCACAACATACACAGCGAAATAACAAATAAGTACTTCAATCATGTATATAAACGAGTTGTACGACCTTATGGTCCCTTACAATAGTTTGCCACACAGGGCTTACAATAATCAGAGTAAATAGTTCAACAGCTGAAAGTAAACATCTTGGTGATCCATCTTCGCCACACGCACCTTGACGGAGGCTTGCTTCCTAGTTTTCTAGCTCTTCGACGAACTCATCCTCATACGCAGGCGTTGTCTCCTCCTCTGGTAAATTTTGTCCGCAAGGGTGAGTACACACCGTACTCAACAAGTCATGCACAGAATGCAGTTCTATTACTACATGCATGGCTTGTTACAAAGGAATGGTTCAACTGGTTGATTTGCATTGCATCAATATTTTGAACTATTATTAATTTAGATTGAAAGCATCAAAACCCTATAAATATAATATACTTCTCAATTTGTTTTCCACATAATTTTTAGACACACAGTCTCTAGTCAACTTTCATCATTAACCCTACTTTTGACCTTCCACCCCATTTTTTTTCAAATACTACCCCTTGACTGTAATCCCGAGCATTGTCGATCTTGTGGACTCGGCTATTCGAATAGTTTTGACACTCTGCAGAGGTTGTACACTTTACCCATAAGATACTGTTGCTCACCACACAGTGATTGACCGTAACAAAGGTTTTCAGAGATTTCTATCTCAGCCTAAGAACCTCTCCGTGTTGCCTTCACTATCACTTCCTCACACAGAGTGAAGTATAGGACCGGCGAACAGATTGGATAGGGTACCAAGCCATAGCACAGCACGCTCCCCGTCTGATTACCCCATGTAATCGCCACCCCGAGTATCAAAGGTAAGATATCAGAATCCTACTAAACTAGGTCTTCCCATTCATGCATGTGGTTGTACGAGAGACTCAGGTCAAAGGCTTGCAATGTGAAGTCCTTAACTGACCAAGGCAAGACATCCTTCTCTCAAATTTGACACATAGCCCTCACAACACTCAAAACCCCCCAAATGCCACACAGGCCCACCTGGCACGAAGCCTCGGTCCACTTGCCTCAGTCTAAATCAACATCCATCCCAATTTACTTAACGGTGCAACACATGCCCGTAATCATCCTTCATGTAGAACCACACAGGTCTCTACACTCCAACATCATTACCAACAACATTACACCTTTTATCAAAATGCATTCACTATTTCTTTAGTCAATATTGCTTTTGTATTCAAAAAGACTATTCACGATATTTGCAAAGCTAAGCAACTATTCACGGTCTAGCCTCCCGTGTTGGCATGTCATTACAACCAACTAGTATTGTCTACTTAGGTTATCAAAGGAATCATGGCATACGAATAATAATAACAAGATGACAATAACAATTAGGTTGATTAGCTAATTCACCCAAAATATTTAAATCCATTTTAGTTGAATTAGCATGCATAAATTGAAACAAAGTATATTTACAAAACTTAGGAGCAGCATGGTCAAAACATAACTTGCCTTCGAAAAGTTGCTGGTTCTGATTTGAAGCTAGGTCCTATGCTGGAAATTCCCCCCCAAAGCTCTCTGGCAAATCGACGTCTAATCGAAATCAATATACACATAATAAATATAATTTATAGAGAGCAAACTCAACTCTAAAAATTCAATAAAATTCACCAATAAATAGATCTTAATTTTACAAATTTTTAGAAATTGAAATCACTCAAATCGGAGTTAAAACACAAAAGTTATAGCCATTTAAAGTTTGAAAATAAATCAAAAAGAATAAACCAAATTTATTTTTTTATTTTTATTAAGAAATTCGGAAATATGACGTCAGCACCGAAACTATTTTCTACGGAATTATTTTCCAAAAGAAAAATTGAATTATTGCGTCGGAATGACGTCAGCATCTATTGTGCCATGACTGACATGTGGGTCCCACAAATGATGTCAGCATGACACGTGGCACGATCTGGCCGTGACACGTGGCGATGAATTATCAACCGAAGACTTGATCAAATCTCGTCTGTCCGATTTAATATGGACGGCTAGATCTAACCCGACGCTTCGGTTTTAAACCTAACACGTGGCCTCACCTCAGCCACCGGATCTAAATCGAACGGCTGGCGTTAATCCGAGTGACGTCGACCGAGGTATAGGCTGCGCTGACGCTTCGGTTCTCGTGTGACACGCGGCACAATCTCAACCGCACGCTAAATTCAATGGCGGGATTTCAACGCGCTTGGGTTCCTTGCGACACGCGTCAACTCGGGACTGGCCCGGCGCGCGGCACAATCCCATCCACTCATTCAAATTCCAATGGACCAGATTAAACCTACCATACGCATTATGATCTGATACGTCGCTAGTCTCGATGCGCAACACGTGGGTCAATCACGACCATTCGCTACTGGATCCAACGGCTAAAATTAATGCAGCTTTGAGCACATGTGGGCAGTCCCGATTCGGGCACGTGGCGCTATCCTAACCGCACATCCACAGATCTACGGCCTAAAGTGATTCAATCTTAAGCTATCAATGTAAATCTAACAGTTGTGGTTAAAGATTCTACGTGGCATATTATGAGCTATTCGATAAAAATCTAACGGCCGGTGTTTGAAGATGAGACTCACTGTTGAGAGAAGACGTGGCGTAATCGGGGACGTTGCTTGAGGATCGGACGGTTGTCGAAGCTCGGCTCGGCGGTGATGTCGCGGCGGCGTGAACCTTGATAGAGATGAAGAAGATGACAACGGCGTCGGCGTTCCGAGGCTTCTCCGGCGACAAGGGTTGGCTCCATAGACGCGTCACGGCTTGAGGATCACTCCGGTGGTCACGACGATGGCGAAGACTTACCGGAGAGGGCACAAACGCGATAAATTTGCTACGGAACTACGACGAGCTCTAGCAGAAGCTACGGCGAGTCTCGGGAGGCGTGAAAGGTCTCGAAATGTGTGGAAAGATGTGCTTTATACAGTGCGCCAGATAATGAAGCGGAAGAGTTACTCGCCGGCATTAAAGGCTTGCGGTTACCGACCGTAACGCACGGCGGCGGCATTACCAGAAGACGAAGACAAGATGACGTGGGCTCATCTCGCGCGTACACGCGGCGACAGATCAACGGCTGTCGAATCGAAACGTCACGGTTCCCTCAGAGCCGTTCGATCCAAATCGGACGGTGCGGGTGCAAGGGCGATTAGGGTTCCGCTTTCGGTGGGCGATCGACAAGATCTTGGGCTCGGCCGTCTTGTTCATCGGATTTTTCTCGGTTTTTCAAATAAAAATAATTCCCGAAATTCATTTAATTCATTTGAGGCATATAAAATATCAGAAAAATTCTAGAAAAATTCCAGAAAATATTTTAGAACATTTTGGACTTAAATAAAATATTTTCATTTATATTTTGAAAAAACTTATTCATTATTCAATTAATTTCTAGAGAAGATTAATTTCCAAAATTCTAATTAAATCCAAATAAATTCCAAAAATTCGAAATAACTTATGAAATTTAAAATAGCCAAATTTTGGGATGTTACACCACGCCACGTGGACCGTTGGATCCGAGCCACATGGACTGCCCAGATCGCTCCGTCACGCTGCCGAGAAACCCTAGCCGCTTCCGTGTTTGAATCCTGCATTCCGCGCAACTATTGTTGGTTTTCGGATTTGGTCCGCCTCTCGAGGCTATTTAAGCTGCCGCAACACCCCGTCCGAGGTTCGCCACTCTGCGCTGCTTCTTTTGCCCTAGGCCTCGCCGCTCAAGTCGCCACCGTCGCCAAGATCTTCCTCATCAGAGTTCTACGCTGTAGCCAAAGCTTTCCTCCGTGTGGATCTCCGCCGCCAGTCCATCTCCGCTATGGCCGCTTGCACGCCCGAGTTCGCCATGAAATCCTCGTTCGGATCCATCTTGTCTAGCATCCTGTAACATCCCAAAATTTGGCCATTCTGAATTTTATAAGTTATTTTGAATTTTTGAGAATTTTTGGAATTTATTTGGATTTAACTGGAATTTCTGGAAAATAATCTTTCTTTGGAAAGTAATTAAATAATGAATAAGTTTTTGCAAAATATAAATGAAATTATTTTATTTAAGTCCAAAATGTTCTAAAATATTTTCTGAAATTTTTCTAGAAATTTTTTGATATTTTAAATGCCTCAAATGATTTAAATGAATTTTGAGAATTATTTTTATAGGAAAATCCCTGGAAAATCTGGTTGAATAGTGTTGGGCCTGGCCCACTATTGTGAGAGCCACTCGGCTCGTGAACGCGTAACCCTAACCGACGCCGTGCGTTACCGTAGGATTAGGATCGTGCAGTTCGGATTTAGCCACATGTGCGCGTGTGTGTGGGCCGTTGATGCTGTGACGCGTGTGCCGCCGAGATGGGACGCCGAAATGCCATCGGCCGTTTCCGGAGAACCTGCCGTCGTGCCATTACCGCCTTGGTAACGCTCGCCATTAACGCGCCCTCGAGCTCCCTTCTTAACCGTGAGGTAGTGCGCCGAGTAGGCTTTCCTCTTCTGCTCCTTTTGCACCATTTCACACTCGTCGAGACGCACCGTAGCGCCCACACGAGCTCGCTGAAGTCCCGAGACCCTTCCGCCGTGTTTATGCCGCCGCCATTCACTCCCCGCCGCGTTGGTAGGTCGTCGCCGAATTCCTCGAACTGAGTCGCATCGACTCGTCTACTTCTTGTCGTCGGAGAAGCCCTGCATCGCCGTAGCCGTGTCGTCTTCCTCATCTCTGGCAAGGACCGCGCTGCCGAGCCATCGTCACTTCCTCAAGCTTTGACTGCCGTCGGATCTTCGTTCAACGCTCCAAATTCATCCACGTCGTCATGACCACAGTAAACATCATCTTCACTTTTCAGCCGTTGGATCTAATCAACGGTTTAGATCGCATCGACTAGATCCATGTTAGTTTAATCTGAGTCATTAGATCTTGATCATGTGGTTCTTATTTCGCCATGTAGCATCGTTAACTGTAGCCGTTGGATTTGTGTTGATAGCATAGGATTGAATTAATCTAGACCATCAGATCTTAGTTGTGCGGTGCAGATGCGTCCACGTGTCGCGCATCAAGGTAGCTGTGTAGCAGATCGTGATGTGAAATTAGGTTCAATCCGGGCCATCGGATTTTGAATGGATGATTTCGATTGCGCGCGTCTTGGACGATTCGCGTCTTGACGCGTGTCGCCGGAAATCGAAGAGTCGATCTTCTTTGTCTCGGCGGCGTCACCGATTTAATTTTAGCCGTTCGATTGGGATCCAGTGGCCGTGGTGAAGCCACGTGTCGGCTCCAGGGTAAATCAGAGCCGAATCATCGCAGCAATCTCAGCCGTTCATTTTGAATCGGACGATTGAGATTGAATCAAGTTTCGGTTCATAGTTTTGCGCCGCGTGTCGCATCCATATCGTGCCACGTGTCATGCTGACGTCAGCAGTGGGACCCACATGTCAGTCGTGGTACTGTAGATGCTGATGTCATCCGTGACGTCATCAGGGGGGCCCATGTGTCAGTGGAGGTACTGTTCCGTAGACCGAGTTCACGGTAGACCAAACCCGAAAAGTAGACCGAGTCTATGGGCCGACTGATGTCATGCTTGCCCAATAATTCGATTTTCTTTAGAAAAATAATTCAGTGGAAATTTAATTCGGTAATCATATTTCCGAATTTTCCATATAGAAACAAATAAAGAAATTTGGTTTATTCTTTTTAATTGATTTATAAACTTCAAATGACTATAACTTTTGCGTTTTAACTCCGATTTGAGTAATTCCAATTTCTAAAAATTTTTAAAATCAATGTCTATTTATTGGTGAATTTTATGGAATTTTTAGAGTTGATTTTTCTCTCTGTAAATTGTGTTTATTGTGTGTATATTTATTTCGAGTTGATTTTGCCGGAGAGCTTTGAGGGGGAATTTCCAGCGCAAGACCAAGCTCCAGATCAGGATCAGCCACTGTTTGAAGGCAAGTTATGCGTTGATCATTTTGCTCCTAATTTTTAAAAATGTATTTTGATTCAAACTATGCATGCTAATTTAATTAAAAATGGATTTAATTAATTTGGGTGAAGTAGTTAATCAACCTATTTGTTATTACTACCTTGTCACTAATATTTGTATGCCATGATTCATTTGTTTCCCTAAGTTTGGTAATATTAGTTGGTTGTTAATATTGTGCCAACATGGGAGGCTAGATCGTGAATAGTGCTTAGTTGTGCAATTGATGAATAACCATTTGAAATGTAAACATAATACTGACTAAAGACTTATGCAATGTATTTTGATGATATTGTGATAATGCCACGTGATGAAGTGGAAATGTAGAGACCTGTGTGGCTCTACATGAAAGTTGAGTTATTGTTGGCATGTGTTGCTCAGTAATCAACTGGGGTGGAAAAGGATTTAGACTAGAGCAAGTGGCTTTGTGCCAGGTGGGCCTTCGTGGCATTTGGGATGGTTGAGTGTTGTGAGGGTTGTGTGCCAATTTTGAGAGAAGGATATCTTGGCTTGGTCAGTTAAGGACCTCACCTTGCAAGCCTTTGACCTGAGTCACTCGTACAACCACATGTTTGAATGGGAAGACCTAGTTTAGTAGGATTCTGATATCTCACCTTTGATACCTCGGGGTGGTAGTTACACGGGAGTGACTGCATGGGGGAGCGTACCTGTGCTATGGCTTGGTACCTGTCCAACGGTGTTCGCCTATCCTATACTTCGGCTCTGTGTGAGGGGAGTGATAGTAAAGGCAACTCGGAGAGGTTCCTAGGTTAAGCTAGAAGTCTCTGAAAAGCTTTGTTACGGTCAATCGCTTTTGTGGTGTGCGACTGTATCTTGATGGTAAAGTGTAGAACCTCTGCAGAGTATAAAAACTATTCGAATAGCTGAGTCCACGGAATTGGACAAAGCTCGGGGATTACAGTCAAGGGGTAGATCTTTGAAAATAAAATGGGATAAAGGCTGTGTGCCAGGATAATGATGAAATTTGATTAAGGACTGTGTGTCCAAAATTATGTGGAAAACAATTGGAGAAACTTATTATATTATTATGGTTTTGCTGCTTTATATCCAAAAAAAATAGTAAGTTTAAATATTGATGCAATGCAAAATAACCAATTGAGCCATTCCTTTGTAACAAGCCATGCATGTAGTAGTAGAACTGCATTCTGTGCATGATCGACTTGTTGAGTACGGTGTGTACTCACCGGAGTCTACGCCTATTTGGGAAGAGGAGTTTGCTGATGAGCCAGGGAACTAGGGAGCAAGCCTCGTCAAGGTGCCTGTGGCAAGGAGATGGATCACCAGGATGTTTATTTTTTCGCTGTTGATTTCTTAATACTCTGATTAATGTAAGCCCTGCGTGGCAAACTATTGTAAGGAGACCATAAGGTCGTACAACTCGTTTATATACATATTTGAAGTACTTTATTATTATTTCGCTGAGTATGATTGTGGTACTTTAAACCCTGTTTAGCCTGTGTGCACTAGCGTGATCCTGGACTAGTGCAGAATACACAGAGGGTCCGAATTTGTAGATTCAGGTCCCGACACATCTGATTTGTCGCATTTTCACCGTGTGCCATGTCATCTTTCCCGCTGCCGGTGAGTCACGTCACCACCCTCACTGTCGATCTGTTCCACCAGTCCTTGGCCGTCCGATCATCAGCGGACGCTCTAGATCTCCCTCTGCTGTAGCCATGCTTTCCTCTATCTGATCCAGTCGTGCTGCTGGATGTGTGACATGTGCCCCGTCGTGTCAGCACTTGCATGTGCGCTCAGTCAACTGCCACCTTAGCACCACGTCAGCGTCATGTCAGCCAAACCACCGCGTCATTGATGATGTCAGCCCTAGCTCTATTCTGCAGAATCGGTCAACTGTGGACCAATCTGAAATTTGTGGACATGGTCTATAGACTATGGACCCACGTCAGTCTCTCAAGACTTTTTTTGATTTATTTTTATTTTCCAAAAATCCCTGCTGATGGTAGTATTGTGTTGTGCAGTAAATCAATTTTCCTTTAGTAAAATAATTTTAGAAAAGTTTTCTTTTTTTCTCTGAATTTAATCTTTTAGAGGTTCATTCATTCTTGCTCATTCGAACTCTGATTGAGACGATTCAAGTTTCTAAATTTTTATAAAATTGAGCTCTACCTTCCAAAGCCATTTATTTTCAATTTTGGACTTATTTGAGTCTTTGTTTTGTATTTATTTGGTTTCATTGCTTTTTTTTCAGTAGACGCAAATTTCGAAGGAGCAAACAGAGACTTTGAAGACCAAGACTCAGCACCAGATTAGCAAGGCAAGGCGTAACCTTTGATCATGTTGAACCTATGTTTGCAAAAGTATTTTATTTTATACAATTGCACGCTATTTGTGTATCAATGCTTATTTCATGGGAACAGTTATTCACCTAGTTAACATTATGCCACCTTGATTATTGGGATGCCATGTATTCATTGTTAACCCTAGGTTGGGACATTACTAGTTGGACATGATCATATTACCAACAATGGGTTACCTTAACTATGCTTAGACATGCTTAGTTGTACGATAGGATTCATATCATATGTGAATTAATGTTAATCTTAACTTAATGAGATATTGAATCATATCCGTTAGTTACTGTTGTAAAATTTGTTGTACCATGGCAGGGTATACCATTAGTCCTAGTTGAACAAAATATTTTCCCTCGGGTAAGTGACCGTGCAGTAAAGGGGGTGCTTTCTAGCACATTGGGATGTGGTTGTCTTGCCTGAGACACCTTAAGGACTTAATCTTGTCTGCCATTGAACTGGAATTAACCATGCAACCACAAGTTTGGTATGGGACAGACATAACTGATTAATTTGCAATATCTAATCTTGAGTACTGTCAATTGTTGGCGTGGGTTTCGGGATGGACGGGTAGATTCACATGGCTCAAGAGGGGGTCCCGAGGGGCGAAACCTTAGAGGGCGGTATTGAATTTAGATAGTACATTGTAAAGGCTTTGTCATGATTTCTCTGCCGGCACATCAAAGGAAGTGTGCCAATGGCCAGGCACAAGGAGAATATCATGTCTTGTGAGTAAAGTTGTACAACCTTTGCAGAGTGTAAAACTATTCGAATAGCCATGTTCGCAGTCATGGATATGCCCGGGAATGTCACAGAGGTATAGAGTGTTTCATGAAATGTGGGAATGTGGAATTGTTGGAATGTGAACGGGGAGTTCATTGTTATTTTGTTGTCTAAAGTTATATTGTTAAATTTAGTGGTTTGATACTTGTTTTGGATGGTGTAGGGTGATGCTTTGCCATTCTTTCATGGTGTCTACCATTGATTTACCAGTTATTTATTATCTTTTTCATCAATATGCTTTCAATCTATTTACTGTATTTCAATTCAAGTTATTGCTTTCTGCAAATGAACTATATGACTATCCTTTGTCAAGTCTGCATGAATATATTGCATCATTTCCCTACAGCTTGCTGAGTACTTTTTGTATCCACATTTTTATGCCTCTGTTGATCAGTTGCTGAAGGAGGATCAGGAAATAATGAGTATCAAGAGAAGGAATACTATAAAGACTACGTGGACTAGGAAGGCGTTTTCCCAGATGATTGCCTGTGGCATGTCAAATGGCCTAATTTATCTTATTTTCGCAGCAAATGTTTTAATTCATTTCTTATGCCCATAAGGCATAGTTGTACGAACCTTGATCATAAGGTCATTTGCTTTAAACAATAATAATTTGCTTCTTCTTAGTTAATTTGTTGTATAGAATGTATTTTATTTGTGTTGCCACTGTGTGCACTAACGTAATCCTAAACTAGTGCAGTATACACAAAGGGTTTTGGATTTGCAAATCTAAGTCCTGACACTTATGCACACGAGACGCGGCGTACTGGCACACACGTCAGTTCCTCTTGTTCGACGTCAAGGTTGAGGGATATACTATCCATCGAGTGATGAGGCAGTTCAGTCTACAATAGGAGTTCCCAGTCCAGGTCAGCCGTGTGGTCCCTTATGACGCCCACATGTAAGTTTCCTGCATCGATGTTCTATAATTATTATCATATAATGCCATCTAATAATGCTATATTTATTTCTTATCCACATCCAGACTAGAAAGGGTGTTCATGGGGCCACTCCCTAGCACATACGTATGGCGCCCTGGGTTGAGGAGTGGGGAGGAGCTCTAGACAACGTCCATGCTAAGGATGCGGTGTACAACCCGCAGACGTACCACTGCTACCGACAGTGGTACACTTCCTGTACCTGTCTGCGTTTGGTACGTGTCGACCCCGATCCTCCTAGACACGTTCCCATGGTGAGAGACACGTATTCCGCCCATACGGACTCAGCTCTGCACAGTGTGGTACATTGCGTCCTATCTACTTTCTCATGTCCACTCAGTTGTTAACCGTGCTAACTAATTCGTAATGTATTTTCCAGACTGATGTGCTGGGCCAGTACTACGAGGAGTCAGAGAGCTTCCTTTCTCGTTTGACCAGCGGGATCACGTGACCAGAGAGGAGGTGACCTCTTTCTTCATGAGTTTCGGGAGAGCTCGAGACGGATCCTCGAGTTGGCGGGATGTCGCCAGCCTCCCGATGTGGCTCACAGCGTGCCGCTTAGAGGAGGTAGGGGTGTTGTAGGTACATCTTCTCATGCTACAGCCTCCTGTGCCACCGTCACTCTATCGGCTGCGAGAGAGCAAGCTGCTGGACACGCTGGTCTAGCTGCTCATGCTGGAGGTGAGTACTTAATTGCACTTTCTATGTTTTGCAATCATTTTTTGAATGCTCTCAACAATGCTTCATTTGTTACAGGCTCACAGACACGGTGGTTCCCATCTATAGCTTCACCTGCACCTGACGACTACGAGGGGCAGCCTGATGATCCAGCTCATGCGAACTACGACCTCAACAACAGTGGTGTGTTGAGGTACTTCATTGATGCGAATGAGCCTGGACCATCACAGTTGTAGGGAGCACCACCACTGATGTAACCTTCTCAGCCGGAGTACGCTACACCTCCAGCTAGACCATAGAGGGCCTACCGCGCGCCGACGCAGTTGACATACTCATAGGGGCAGATTCGCAGGAGGCCTGCCCAGCTGCGAGAAGCCGCCTTGAAATAGGGCCAGCAGTAATTCCTTATGTTTTGGATTGTTGGTACTTTTTATCTTATGTATTTAGTTAATCCGTTCCAAACATATTGTACGAACTATTGTATTTGGTTATGGAATACTATTATTAAAATATATCATACTAATGCCTTAAAAATAGTTAAAATATCCTATAGGTGCAGTCACAAACTTATAAAGAACACGCATGGTCACTTAATATTTTTTGGTAGCCCGTAAAATAACATGTTTAAATGAAAAATTATGGAGGAATAGCCCAGAAACACCCTTTGATATATGTACTACCATAATATGGAAAAAAGATCCTATTTAAAATTGCTTTGCATCTGGATCCTGCCAATGCAAACGCCCTAAACGATCACTACATGCACAAATTCTAAAACTTTTAAGCCTTTTTGGCTGCTCACAAAATAACCTGTCCAAACACAAATTTTGAGGGATCAGTCCAGGAATACATTTTAGTATATGGACAACCATATTGTAGAAAAATATCTTATTTACAACTTGCTTAGCATATAAATTCTGTTAATGCTAATACCCTAAATGATAAGATTGTTGGAGCCACATTGTATAAATAGTTGAGTTTAAAAGCCTTTAACCAAAATATCCGTAATGCAAGAATCACCATATATTTCTTCTCAGATTTAATGGTTCTGACAATAATACGCGGCGCCATCTGAAGTTGCAATTTGTTACTTCTTTGAGATTACCGTACGAAATGGCTCTCTGGCAATTTCGGAACTTGCAGTCCCTGATGACTTTTGGTCCTCATCTTCTGTATAAAAACAGTTGTAGATATTTAGAATCTGTGTCTTCCAAGACGAAACTGCTTTTCAGATAATTCTACATTAGCGCTAAAGACTTATCATTGTCAAGTTTACTTTTGCCTGTGTTTTTTTTATAAAAAGTTAATGTTTGCTTGTTCAGCAGTAGCTCAGTGATAGACAGTGTTATATTGCTATACCGTTAAAATGTTTGGTATTTTTGAGATATTTAATTAGCATTGTGCTTAATTTAATTACGTAAGTAGTCTAGTGCACTTTGGCAAATGGTGTCTTGTGCAACTTGTACTCAAAACTAGTGGACCTGCATTAGATGGAACATAGTACATCCTACGAAATCGTATCTGTGTGGATGTGGCTCAATCTTCTCCTAAAAGCTGTGAAGCACTTAAAAGAGGTGATAATTAACATTGGCCTATTGAAATCCCAATTAAGAAGTAATAAGAACAAAGATGAACTTCCCCAGGTGACCTACAGGCTACAACGGATCATGGAAGAACATAAATAGAGTCAATCTAAACACCTAACGTATAATGGGTTCTTGCTGTTTGTATTTTGATGAAAGATCGAACAGCAGCTTGTAGAAACATACTTTTTGGAAACCTCTCTGTTTCCCCTTTGAATGCCTAATTTATTATATATAGAAAGTTGAAGTGATGTTGGCGCATAATTAATCCTTTTATTAGTTGTGCCATCTGGTCGCCTCTTTTGGTTAGTATAGTTTAACATTCTTTGTTTACTGGTTATAAACGGTTATAAAAAGTTATTTAGTTGTTTAAACCTGGTTGCGCGTCATACATCCATACATTGGGACAACAATCAGCGTTACTATATACTTCCCAATTGCTCATACTGAAGTTGTACATTCTTTTTAGTGATCATTTTTAGATTGATAGGTATATTTTTGTTCTTTGCGGTAATATTGTGCAGTCATTTGGATTTATGCAGGAAAAGCTCTACCAGGATCTTGTGGCAGAATGAAAATGGCTTGAGGCTTACAGTTTCGGACATAGCGTCCCACATCCTGGTCCACGTCTCTTTTTTCAAACTTGATTGCGACAATTTTGATTGATGTTGAGGTTCCTCCATTGTTAGCTAGTTACCAGTTACCACCCAAGTATGCTGCATTGTGAATCCATTCACTGAATATTTTCTCAGCTAAGCCACAACAATATCAGGAAAATTTTATCAGATCGAATGGACCATGTCCTTGACCATCTACTTATGTTTATGAGCTGTTCTTATATGTAGCACGAGATTGAGTACGGAGGTCAGGATGCATTGGCTTCACCAAGATCACAATATAAAATCCAGAATCTTCAAGCTTCAATGCACATCCCCAGCACAAGCAACCATCAGCCATCACCCAGCTTATTCACACCAGCAAACCCAGGATTGCAATCGAAGAACTCAATAGTCTTTTCAATGCACTATCAGAAGATTTTAGTCATGACAGTGGTCAATTTTTTTCAATATAAGTCAGCATACCAACATTTAAATAAAAAATACCAAACACAATATGATCAAATAAAAGCTTTAACAACCATCGCAGTTGGAAGTCCCACGATTTTTTTTCTGAAAAAAATCATAAAGCTAATGGGACCATGGGTGGTGGCCCAGGGACCCCTGTAGCTCCGCCTCTGATCCAGCCCTGTCTGACGGAGCCTGCATGATAAAATATTGCACTGTATATATGTATTGTTATAACAATAGCTAGTTCATAGTGACCGGGTCCATCGCTGCACCTCAGTGCGTGATGACCGGTTCTCTCGCTTAACTAAAACGTTGTTGTGCTGCCTTCAGAATCGGATCATGGATCCACAACTGTGTAACAAACTCATCTTTATATGAAACGTGAACCCCTCAGTTGAGGGTTGCGATTGGCAAATCTTTTCATGGTATCAGAACCTAAAAGATCCACGATCATCGCTTCGCTATGATTGGATCGCCGTCCTCCTCTGCCACAAACCATTCCTCTACCACAATCCACACCAACTCAATGCCGACGTCCTCAATCAGCCATGTGATCAACGTGAAGCTGACGCAGGACAATTACCTGCTTTGGGCAGCTCAAATCCTGCCTTATCTACGGAGCCAGGGACTCATCGGCTATGTCGATGGGTCGTTTCCAGTGCCAAGCCAGACCATTACGGTCAGCCCATCGGAGGACACAGGCGGCCGAAGAATCGTCGTCAACCCAGAGTATACCAGCTGGTATCACCAGGACCAGCTGGTACTGAGCTTCATCAACTCCTCCCTCAGCGAGGATGTGCTCTCCACCATGGTGGGCGTCAGCTCCGCACACGATGCGTGGAGTACGCTGGAGAAAATGTTCGCGTCAAGTTCGCACGCCCGCATCATTCAAATTCGTATGCAGCTCGCCACCATTCAGAAGAATGATCTCTCTGTCAGCGACTATTTCCGCAAGATCAAGCGATTAGCTGACACGCTTGCCGCCGTCGGCAAACGCCTTGAAGATGAGGAGCTCATCTCATACATGTTGCGTGGACTGCCAATGGAGTACGATCCACTCGTCACAAGTATCACGACATGCCCCGACGCATACACCCTCAGTGATGTTTATGCCCACATGCTCAGCTTTGAGATGAGGCGAGAACATCATGACTCTGTTAACAATGTGAGCAGGAGCCGTGTCAACAACAATGCCCCTCGTGGTAGAGGCATGCGCGGTCGTGGGGGCCGTGGTGGTAGCGTCGGCGGTCGTTCCCAAGGAGGACGATCTCCTCGCCCGCAACAGCGGGGACAAAGCAGCAACGGTAATAGCCCAAGTGGGCCGTGCCAAATTTGCTTCAAACCAAACCACGATGCACTGCAGTGTTGGCATCGTTTTGATCAATCCTACCAGGCAGAAGACAGCATCAAGCAGGCAGCAATGGTGACCAATGGCTACACCAATGATGCAAATTGGTATGTCGACACAGGCGCCACCGATCATGTCACTCATGATTTGGAGCGGCTGAACCTGAAGGAGCGGTACATAGGAGGCGATCATGTCCAAGTGGCCAACGGAGCAGGTCTGTCTATATCTCATATTGGACATTCTTCAGTTGCTGGTTTGATTCGACCTCTATACCTTAATCATGTCTTATATGCTCCTAAGATCAACAAGCACTTAATTTCTGTCCGCAAACTAGCCTATGACAATGATGCTTTTGTTGAATTTCATCCCAATTCCTTTTGTGTCAAGGACCGTGCCACGAAGAACATCCTCCTCACAGGCAAGTGTAGGAACGGGTTATATGTTCTACCAGCTAATAAATCGAGCCAAGTTCTTCTGTCAGCCAAGATCTCTCAAGAACAGTGGCATAGGAGGCTTGGACATCCTGCTGCTCCAATCACTCTTCGCATTCTCCAAGACAATAACATAGCAGTAGACACAAAACTTCCTTCTACTCATTCAGTATGTAATGCTTGTCAGCAAGGAAAATCACACCAGCTTCCTTTTAGACCTTCTTCACATGTATCCACTGCTCCTTTGCAATTGATTCATACTGATGTTTGGGGACTGGCTCTTCCGTCAGTCAATAATTCAAAATATTATGTCTCCTTCATTGATGATTTCAGTAGATATGTGTGGGTCTATTTTATCAAACAAAGTGTGATGTGGAAGCTGTTTTCCTTCAATTCCAAAGACATGTTGAGCATATGCTGAACGCCAAAATTCTGTCAGTTCAATCTGACTAGGGGGGGGGGGGGGAGAGTATCATCGTCTACACAATCATTTCAAGGCCACTGGGATTGATCATCATGTATCATGTCCACACACTCACCAACAAAATGGCTTAGCTGAGAGAAAGCACAGGCACATAGTTGAAACAGGTCATTCTCTTCTAGCTCAGGCTCAAATGCCCCTTCGGTTTTGGGATGAGGCGTTTAACACAGCTTGTTACCTCATCAACAGAATGCCAAGCCGCACAATTCATCTTTATACTCCCATTCATAAACTATTTGGGACTGAACCTGATTACTCTAGACTTCGTGTTTTCGGGTGCGCTTGTTGGCCCAACTTGAGGGCTTACAATGACAGGAAACTGAATTTCAGATCCAAACAGTGTGTCTTCCTAGGGTACAGCTCCTCACACAAGGGTTATAAATGTCTAGATCAAGCCACTGGTCGGCTCTATATTTCTAGAGATGTGGTTTTTGATGAGACTGTCTTTCCTTTCTCTTTTCCCACTAAAACACAGCCAACTAGAGTCTCAAATCATCCAAAAATTTTACCCACTCTAACCTGAAAGTGTGCAAGAAGCATTGGCACATCCTGAGTGGAAGAGAGCAATGGATCTGGAATACTCTGCACTGATGAGAAATGACACCTGAGATCTTGTGCCTCCTAAAAGAGGAATCAATCTGATAGATAGCAAGTGGGTGTTCAAGGTCAAAAGAAGAGCAGATGGATCAGTTGACAGGCTGAAAGCCAGGCTGGTGGCTAAGGGCTTCAAACAAAGGTATGGAGTTGATTATCTTGACACATATAGTCCAGTTGTTAAGCCATCTACAATTCGAATCATCTTGTCACTAGCTGTCATGAATGGATGGAATATGAGGCAGATTGATGTGCAGAATGCTTTTCTGCATGGAGTGCTTCAAGAAGAAGTGTACTTGAGACAACCAGATGACTATGAAGATTCTAAAGCTCCTGCTTATGTGTGTAAACTCAAGAAAGCACTTTATGGACTCAAACAGGCACCTAGGGCCTGGCATTCAAAACTGACGAGTAAACTGCAGGAGTTAGGCTTCGAATCTTCAGTAGCAGATGCCTCTCTCTTTGTGTTCAAGCAAAATGGACTGACAATTTATATGCTCATATATGTAGATGATATTATAATTGTCAGTTCCTCACATACTGCTACTGACAATTTGATTCAGAAGCTAAAGGATGACTTTGCAGTAAAGGATCTGGGAAATCTTGAGTATTTTCTGGGCATAGAAGTCAAGCAACAGAAAACTGGAGTATTGCTGTCACAGAGAAGGTATGCTTTGGATCTTATCAAGAGAGCAGGTATGGAGAAGTGCAAGTCCATATCTACTCCAATGAGCTCCACAGAGAAGCTGTCAAGAGATCAAGGAGCATTGCTGACAGGACAAGAGCAGTTCAAATACAGAAGTATTGTGGGAGGTTTGCAGTATCTTACCATGACCAGACCTGATCTATCATTTGCAGTAAATAGGGTGTGTCACGAATCTCCTTATAAGCCATGTATGCAGGCAATTACTGCATGACAGTCATCTGCATCTCACATAAGTTCTTTTTTATATTCACAAGTGCAGTAGGTTCTTAGGATTACTGAGGACAGACCTGAATTGATGCTCCTGATGATAGGTTCTTAGGATTCTTTCTGATGGGGGATGACAAACGTTAAGAATGTCCTGCTCTCCTCTTTCGGGTCCACATCAAGACGCTGTTTCAATAAAATTAATGCGGTTTCATCTCCATAATCCACATAATAAGAAAACGATAATTATATGGTATATAATTTAAGGAAACATACATCATTGAAGAACCGTTTGACAGCTTCTATGTTAGGATTGACTGGGGCCTCAATGTTGCTGTTGATGTTAGGGCTTTGTGTGTGACCATTTCCAGAGAAATTCACATTAGTGATATATCCAGTTCCAAATTTTGACTTCAGCCTTATTGAAGTCCCAATGCACCGCAATTTCCCCTTTGCCATGATAGCTATCCGGTCACTTAGAATGTCAGCTTCCTCCATGGAATGGGTGGTCAAGACAATAGCTCTTCCTTTCTTTGCCTCCTCTATGATGTCCCAGACATGCCTCCTTGCTATCGGATCCATGCCAGTTGTCTGTGTAGGATACTAGGATATATGGTTAGACTAACATGTGACAAGGGATGTGTATCAAGCAAATTAATGGAAAATTTGACATGTCTCTACCGGTTCATCAAGAAAGACCAATTTTGGGTCACCAATTAGAGCAATTGCAACACTTAGCCGGCATTTCATCCCTCCACTATTTTTTTTAGATAAAGGAAACAATCCGGCCTCTTCGCTCAAGGAGGAATGCGGCCAATCATCCCTCCACTATAGCTACCTGCTCTAACGTTAGCTGTTTGGCTGAGCTTCACTTGGCATAATGATTGCTCTGCTACCTGCATTATATGAAAAACCAGAGAAAGATCAAAATGCAAAACCATGAAGTGTTTTAGGGAGCACATGTCGTCAATAGGTACTTAAGAAACATACCGACTTGATTGTTGTTGGAGGCAACCCCTTGATGCTGGCAAACAACTCCATGTGCTCCTTGGCTGTCAATGCGTCCCACAGGATGTCGAACTGCAAAGAAACAAAACACAAATGTTTATCTTCGATACAAATGCATACATTAGTAATATGAGAATGTCTAAAGCACCTACCTGCGGACAGACTCCAATCATCCTGCGAATATTAGACATTCCCGCAGTGCTTCGAACAGAATGACCATAAATCAGTGCTGTGAAACGTTCAAAGTGGCTCATTAGCATGTCCATAATTATCGGAAAAAAATTTCAAAATGTTGCTTTAAGGAATGGTACTAACCATCACCGCCTGTAATTGGTGTGATTCCAGTTAGGCAACTGATTGTAGTTGTTTTACCTGCTCCGTTGGGCCCAAGAAGACAAAACAGCTGGTCCTTCTCAAGGTTCACCCATAAGCCCTGGAGAAATTGTTTAGGTGATTAATACTCAGAGGTAGCATAGGTTGCTCGTCTTATATGCCAGAAGCTATATTAGCATAGATTGCTTGTCTTATATGCCAGAAGCTATATCTGAGAACTTACTTTGACTGAATGAAATGGCTTAGTTGTTCTGCATCTGAAGCAACCCATAGTAAAACTTCCTGGATATGTTTTCCGCAAACCACGTATTTGAACTGCAACACCAGGATCCAAATCATTGTTTGCAGCTTGTTGTTTCACTAGGTTTTCCTCAGCAAGAACATCCTCATCAGTAGGCGTAGCATAATCTGCTGGACGGTTGGAACCCAAAAAGCTACAGATACCTCCCTCTGGAATGGAGCATTCAGATTAGTGAGTAATGTAAGATACTACAGTTAGAACAATGTGCAGAACCACTGAGCACTTAAGAAGCTCTGACCTGCATAACTCTACTACTACTACTACTACTACACCTCTGCATTGCTGATGGCCACATTTACTCATTTCACCAACCAGACAGCCTGAAGAAGGCGTCTGCATAGCCATCCATTTCTACAGTTACACGTTCACACATGGGGATGAAGGATGTGTGACCGGGGCGAGGCCTTGGGTGATTCCGGGGGTCTTGTTGCCGCCAAGCGCGTGGACCTGATCAAGGCGGGCGGTTCCGCGGGGGGCCCTATCTCCGGTGTGGTAGCTGTCCCGGTTTTCCCTGGCTCTCTCGCCGGGGGCGGTCCTGGGGTGCCTTCTGAGGATGTTGGCCCTGCTATTGCGCGTTCTTCGTCTGCCTTGCCTCTTCATCAAGCTGCCCTGGATAAAGGTCAGTCTCCTTGCTCTCATTGTCCTCCGGTCTTCGATTTCGTGCCTCCCGATGTGAGCATTGGTGATGCTGAAGATAATGTTCAATTTGGTGCTAACTGCAAAACTTCTTTCACGGACTCTCAAATCTGTGAGGATTTTTGGGAAGATATTGGATTTCCTAGAGAAGCACGTTGGTGGGAGAAATCGGATCTAATTTTACCAGATCAATCGAATCCTCATCTCAACGTGGCTGCCCAGAATCATGTTGCCAGACGTGCTACAGAGGATGAACCAAACCTGGACAAACGACCCTGCTGTAGGGTTCTTGTCAATAGGGGGGTTGATTCGGATGTGACTCAAAATCCTAACTCTGATTGCGAAAGCGTGAGGAATATTGAATCGAATCAGAGAGCAGTTCGTATTCCTGGTAATGCTGCTGGCTATCAAAAGCGTTTTGGCAAGAATCTCCCTCGCCGTGCATGCATTATCCGCCCGTGGCGTGGGCCGTTGCCCCGGCCTCGCCCGGCGATGGTGGTAACGCTGGCGGCTTTCTTGCCGGCGACTGACCCGTTGGCTAGGGAGCCTAGGTCGATTGGAGATTCGTCGGGCGACACGTGGAGCAAAAAGGCTGGGCCCTTGTGCGAGAAGGCGGCAAGAGAACTGGAATCGAAAGGTCTGGTTCAGAGCTGTAAAGAGCGGGGTTCTCAAAAGATTTTTTCGGCCGTAGATCTGGGGATGCTAATCGATCGGGCTAAGGAATATGGACATCCAGATCGTGCCTTTTTCACCCCAATCAAGCCCAGAGATTAGCCCGTCTCTCCTTTATGGTGCCGACCTCCAACTGTGTCCCCGCTGTAGAGCTTCGCCCTTCCTACGCCGCCATGGCTGCCAAAGCTCCAGCTCCCACCCAAAACCATGGCACCCCTGTAATGAGAGTTCCAGCTGCTTCTTCTAATAGGGCTATTTCTTTCAATCCCACTCGGGCTGGTGAAAACTGGAGAGGTTTTCACGGCCGTCAGGGTCCTGGTCGTGGTGGCTTCCAGGGGCGAGGATCAAAAGGACCTTTTGGCCGGGGAAGTGCTAGGCGTGGTGGACGTTTTCCCCCTCATCAGAGATACCAGCAGCGTGAAGGAGGAAGAGAGTCTTCGTTTGGTTCGGAGGCTCCTGTTCCTCGAAACAATTCTCTGCCGGATGGTTCAGTGCCTGCCGGTGTTATCCAGGCCTCTGGGACTACAGAAGGTACTTCATCAAAGGCTAAGAAGCCGAGATCTCCTCTTTGTTTTCATTGCAAATGTACTGGCCATGTGAATGATGATTGCTCGACTGATTTGGATTGTGTTATATGCAATAAGAAAAATTCTCATATCATGGCGAAATGCCCAATCCTCAAAATGCCCAAACCTGATGCTTCTCTGTTTGGTTGTGGCAAGAGTAAGCTAGGATTCTTTCGTATTCCTGATTTTGATTTCAAACTTGAGACTCTGGATCCGTCTCCTATTGCTCTTGTTAAGGTCTCTGGTGGTCAGATTGGTGCTGATGTTGTTCAAACCGAGTTGGCCGTTTGATCACAAAGGATTGGGTGTGGGAGGCTTTACCCCACAGTGAGGATTCATTTCTTGTTTCTTTTCCCTCAGTAGAAGAACTAAAGAGGATGGCTGATATTGATTTTCGGCTTAAAAATCATGGGGTTACCCTCACCATTATGGAATGGGAAGAAGCTGGGGAAGTGTTGCCTGCTTATCATTTGGACGAGGTTTGGGTTCATGTCACTGGTGTTCCTCATTCTTGGAGGCACTACTTAGGCTTCTGGGCTTTGGGTTCGATCATAGGGGCTACGCTCGAAGTTGATATGTACACTTACAGGAAAAAGGGGGTCATAAGGTTGCTTGTTGGGATGTTAAGTCGTGAACTTCTTCCTTTCTACACTGATATTGTGTTTGGCAAATTTGGATATGATATTGTATTTTCGATGGAGAAGGAAGGTTTTGTTCCTACTGCACCCTCTTTTCCTAGTGTCAATCCCTCCAATGGTGGAAATGATAGTGCTGACAAGGTGAATAAAAGCAATGAGGATAACTCGGATCAGTCAGCCAAAAGGTTGAAAAATATTGAGGCGGCTGACGGTTTTGTCCCTTTTCCTTCTGTGGGTGGTAGTGGTTGTACGCTAATGCAGATAGCGGTTGTGCCTTTTGGTCGCAGGCCGGTGCAAAAATGCAAGCCTATTATCTTTGATGGGGACACTTGCTTACCAATGGTGACCGTTACTCCAATGAGATCTCCTACCGGTTTTGTCAAGAATACTTCTCCTGCTAAATACTCGGCTTCTATGCTTAATCTGGCAAACCTGGTGGGGAGATGCGATCCAGTCCAAATGCCTTGTGGCTCAAAGAATATCAACCCAACTTCTAATCTGTCTCGGCAAATCTTGTCAGACCTTGGGAAGAAGCATAGGGCCTTTCAACCAGAAGTAGTTGGACAGGATTGTCTAACTAATGCCTTTGGTTTGTCCTTTTCTTCAAAAAATTCTTGGTTCAAGGTATGGGATGATCTTGTGATTTCTTGCAGTACCTCTAAACCAAGTATTCCTAATGGCTTGTTATTGGTGCAGACCGATCAGGAAAAGGGCAACTTTTCAGCAAATTTGTCCACCTCCACAATGGCTTCTAAGGCAGATCCGGTTGGTGGGGGGTTGTCTGCTCGAGTTAATAGAATGGAGGTGCGGCCGGTTAAGGATTCTTTGGCCCAGATCATGTCAGGATATCGGAATGGGGGGGATTGGTTTTGTGCTAAGTGCAGATGGACAAGATGTTTCATATTTGTCTCCTACTTTGTCAGTTTCTCCTAATATCAATGGCCAAAAGAGTGAGGAGTCTGAGAGGGTGAGTCCTGTCAACTTGACCAAGGTTGCAGTAAAGGACTTGGAGCCGATTTCCCTTATTCCTAATCCTGCTTTGGAGTTAAGCATTTCGACTGACTCGCATAGTTTTCAAAGCACCTCTAATTTTTTCGAATTTGATTCATTGGGGCTGATTGATGATATGGAGATGCAGCACAATATGGATACTGGGCTTAGTTTGAATGGACAAGATGTTTCATCTTTGTCGCCTACTCTGTCTGCTTCTCCTAAAATCAATGGCCAAAAGGTTAGCGATGGCTTATCCATATCTGTCTCCTTTTCGGATTGTGAGTCATCTGAGCAAATGGTCTCATTGCAGAGTGAGGAGTCTGAGAGGGCGAGTCCTGTCAACTTGTCCAAGGTTGCAGTAAAGGACTCGGCGCCGATTTCTCTTCTTCCTAACCCTGCTTTGGGGGTAAGCACTTCGGCTGACTCGCATTGTTTTCAAAGCCCCTTTATTTTTTCTGAATTTGAGTCATTGGGGCTGATTGGTGATATGGATATGCAGCAGAATGTGGATACTGGGCGAAGGTTGAATGTTGTGGGGGTCCATAAATCTTCTTCCACTTCCAAAGGGCGACCTGTTCCTGATGCAGGTCTGTGTCAGAAGCAGTATTGTAATAATTTAGATAACTCCTTTGTGCCACGAAGAAGTCTTAGAATTAATTCTTTTTCAGCTGATGGGATCTCTCCTGCTGATGAAGACATAACTTTGAAAGCTATGCGTAGAGCCTTGGTACGCAACCTTGATGGAAGTATGGCTGGATCCAAAGGGCCCGTTACAATGAGTTTGGCCTGTTCGGCTTCTTCAGCAAGTTCTCATCAGATTGGTATGACATCTTCTTCATGCCCTTCTTCCTTTAGCTCATTACCCAACTCAACTTGTGCAAAAAGACTTACTAATATTGGTCTAATCTTGGGTAATGATAGCTCGTTAGTGAATTTGTCGATTAATGCTTTGACGCGTGTTGAAGTGGATAGATGGGCGGTTTTAAAAAAGTCAGAAATTAACTCCCCGTGTAAGAAAACTAAGATCACAGAATGTGAAAACCCTTCTCTTATGGTTGATGCTGAGGTCGATGAATCGGACAACGACTTACTCACTCACCTAACCAAAGATGTTTCAGACATTGACTTTGATGATGTAGAGCTTGACACAAAGATTTGTGATCTGATGGCTTCAAAGAGAAAGCCAAAAAAATCATCTAGGAATAGGAGAAGTCTGAAAGGTTGCAACAACTTAAAAAAGATAGTTTCTCAATGAAAGGCTTTTTCTGGAATAGCAGAGGTCTTTCAGACTTGGCTAAATTCAGGTATATCTCTGAGGCAGTTAGGGAACTTAATTTAGACTTCATCGCTGTAATGAAAACAGGAAAGCAGGATATGTCAAAAAGAAATCTTACACGCCTCTCTGGAGGGGTCGATTTCGTTTGGCACTGTCTTCCTCCTCGAGGTAGATCTGGGGGCATTCTTTTGGGAGTTAGAGCTAACATCTTGGATGTTTCCCGTATTGTCGAAGGTGAATTTTACATTAAATTTCACCTTTGTAATCAGCCGGATAATTTTAAATGGATTTTGATGGTTGTCTATGGTCCTGCTCAGGTTGAATTCAAATCAGCCTTCCTAGCGGAATTAGTACAGGCTTGTCAAGTAAACTCACTGCCAACTCTAATTGGAGGGGACTTTAATATCATGAGATATAGTAAGGAAAAGAACAATAATAGATTCAACTATCGTTGGCCTTTCCTTTTCAATGCTGTAATTGATAGCTTCGATTTAAGGGAAATTGTTTTAACGGGTCGTCAATTCACTTGGGCTAACTCCTTGCCCAATCCCACCTTTGAAAAGTTGGATAGAGTTCTCATGTCTTCTGATTGGGAGGCTAAATATCCGTTGGTCACGGTTCAGGCTCTAGATAGGGGGGTATCGGACCATACCCCTTTACTACTGGATTCAGGAACTCCGACCTTCACGGGTAAAAGTAAGCAATTCAAATTTGAACTTAGCTGGTTCCATCGTGATGGTTTCGATAGCCGAGTTATTGAAATATGGAATAAAACTAATAAGGGAAAGAACTCGGTCCAAAGATAGAATAATAAGCTGAGTGCCTTGCGTAGATATCTAAGAGGGTGGGAAGCTCAATCAAATAGCGATTACAAGAAAAAGAAAATTGATCTCCAAAATACCATTTGCATGTTGGATACCTCTGCTAAAGTTAGAGACCTGACTGAGCTTGAGCAATGCCTTTTGGCTCAATCTCGGGATCACCTAGCTAAACTCCTTAGAGAAGAGGAGATTAAGTATTACCAACGGGCCAAAGTTAAGGATATTCTTTTGGGAGATAATAATACAAGATACTTTCATATTGTTGCCAATGGCAGGTATAGGAAGAAGAAAATCTACCCACTTGAAAATGGGGATAGTAAAATTGAGGGACATGATAATCTAAAAAAATTTATCACTGGGTTTTACAAGGATTTATTTGGTTAATCGGAAATGAATTCTTTCACTTTAGATGAATCATGTAATTTGGACATTCCCCAGGTATCGCAATGCGAAAATAACCTCCTCACAGTGGATTTTACGAAATCTGAGATTAAAGAGGCTATCTTCTCTATGGAACACAACAGCGCTCCAGGACCTGATGGCTTCCCAGCTGAATTTTATCAGCATTTCTGGGAAACCATTAAAGGGGACCTAATGCAGATGTTCCATGATTTATTTTCTGGTAATATACCTCTTTTTAGTCTGAATTTTGGCGTTATTGTTCTAATCCCTAAGGTTCAAGAGGCTAACATCATTCAACAGTACAGACCGATTTGTTTACTGAATGTGAACTATAAACTTTTCACCAAAGTAGCCTCAAATAGATTAAACTCGGTGGCAGACAAAGTGATTAGCCCGACTCAAACGGCTTTTATGACAGGAAGAAATATTCTTGAAGGAGTGGTGATCCTTCATGAAACTGTGCATGAACTCCATCGTAGAAATCAAAATGGGATAATTCTTAAATTAGATTTCAAAAAAGCCTATGATAAAGTGCGTTGGCCATTTTTGTTTCAGACCCTCCGTATGAAAGGTTTCTCGTCCAAATGGATATCTTGGATTAAGACTTTCATATCGGGGGGCAGTGTAGCGGTTAATGTCAACAATGATGTCGGGCATTTTTTCCAGTCTAGAAAAGGTCTTCGACAAGGAGATCCTTTATCTTCATTGCTGTTTAACATCATAGCTGATATCTTAAAGGTGCTGATATGTAGAGCTAAATTGGATGGACAATTTGACGGATTAGTACCTCACCTTGTTGATGGGGGACTTTCAATCCTTCAATACGCTGATGACACGATACTCTTTTTGGATCATGACCCGGATAAAGCTCGTAACATGAAACTACTTCTGTTTGTGTTTGAGCAGGCATCGGGTCTTAAGATCAACTTTCATAAGAGTGAGGTCTTTTGCTTTGGGACAGCCCAAGAGTATCTAGGTTTCTACACTAACTTATTTGGATGTAAAGCTGGGAATTTTCCAATCAATTATCTCGGCATTCCAATTCACTATAGGAAGCTGAGAAATTGCGATTGGAAAAAGGTTGAAGAGCGTGTGGAAAAAAGACTCAGTAGTTGGAAAGGGAAGAATCTCTCTATCGGAGGGCGTTTAGTTTTGATTAACTCGGTGCTTAGTAGCCTTCCGATGTACATGATGTCCTTCTTCTCCTTACCTAAAGGAGTGCTTAAAAAACTGGATTATTTCCGTTCCAGATTCTATTGGCAAGGAGATGAACATAGGAAGAAATATAGACTCACCAAATGGAGCATACTGTGCCAACCAAAAGATCAGGGAGGTCTCAGGATTCACGATCTAAATAAAAAAATATTGCCCTTCTGAGCAAATGGTTGCATAAATTACTTACTTCTGATGGTGTGTGGCAACAAATTCTCCGAAACAAGTACTTGGGTTCAAAGCCTTTGGCCCAAGTGGAATGGAAAAATGGAGATTCTCACTTTTGGTCCTGTCTAATGAAGGTGAAACGTGACTTTTTACGTTTCGGAACCTTTATTGTGAAGGATGGATCACAAGTTCGCTTTTGGGAAGACAATTAGATGGGTGAATCACCTTTGAAAGATCAATATCCTTCCCTATATAATGTTGCCAGACCAAAATCCATAACGATTTCAGAAGCATTAAGCGCTTCACCTCCAAGACTCTCTTGGCGTAGAATCCTCATTGGTCCAAATCTGGTTGCTTGGACTGATTTGTTAACTCGCATTGAACGAGTTGTTCTATCGCTAGATCAGGATATCTTTTACTGGAACCTAACCTCAAATGGCCAGTTCTCGGTAAAATCTCATTATGCTGCCTTAATGCTTAGAAACATCCCCAATGAGAACAGAAAATTGTGGAAGTTAAAAACTCCGTTAAAAATTAAAGTTTTTATGTGGTACTTACGTCAGGGGGTGGTGCTCACAAAGGATAACTTAGCTAAACGTAATTGGAGGGGTAGTTTGACATGCGTTTTCTGCCATAAAAATGAGTCAATCAAACATTTGTTTTTTGAATGCCGCTTCGCTCGGTCTGTTTGGCATGTCCTTCAGTTAACAACCGGGCTAAAAAAAACCTGACAGTGTGGAACATTTGTTTGGGAATTGGCTTCAGGGTTAAATGTTTTTGAACACTCAGGGCTTTTGAACAAACCACAAGAAAAATGTGGAGATGAGCCATTTGTAGATGTCATCCTGTTAAATGTTTTTGAACACTCAGGGCTTGAAATTTGCATAAGCACTAAAACACATGATATCTAATGAACAAATTTTTGTACGTACAATAGTAATGACACAGTCCGTCGCAAAAGATTGGCACTTTCCACGCTGATTCCAGCTAATACCTCTGTCTTCAGGAGTGGCAGTTGCCTTACCTAGAATATTGAGGGCTTGGGCAAAAACATCAGGAGGAAACAAGGACCATATTGTCCGATAGTACTTTTGGTAGGAACTTGAATTTGGGAACCCGAAGGTTGTAACAAGCTGCAAAGGGAGGTAACAAAGGGATTTGCATATTTCCTGACACGTTGAAACACTGGATCCATAAGATGATGAGTAAGCATACTTTACCTGTGTCAAGAAGCCAATAATGAATATTGCAAATCCAACAGTGGTAGCTGATGCGGCTTTTGTTACAAATGTGGATATCACGAATGCGAAACTAAGCTACAGCAAACATCGTGAACAAGCATAATATGTTAAGGAAAACTTTTTTTTTGCAAACTGTGATAGGAATGAGAAAATGTATAAACAAAATTCATCGATCTACACAAGCATGATTTCTCTCTAAATTTAACACTTCATATGGACATAAAGCAAGCAAACCTATCAGTGTGTGGAACTTTACCATGTTCAGTTGGAAGAGGAAGAATAAGAGGAATAGGATCCCAAAGCTATTGTGCAGGAAGAAGTCAAACTGGAACATCATCCCAAAGAGCACAGTAAAAAGAGCTGAAAGAAATGTAAGGAAGGCCTCCCAGGTAAACTAAGATAGCCAATATCTGAAGGCTCTCACGTTACAAAATACTTTATAAATTTTAGATGCACAAAAGTACTGCTTATGTACAAACACAATAAATAGTAATTATGGTTATATACAAATCTCATTAGAAATGCATATTTTTTCCATATAAAATAATGTAATTCCCAAATGGTACAATAAATATATCATCAAATATGACCCCAAACTGTGTCATGAACATCAATTTTTTTGGCGCATTTAGTAATCTAGCTAGTAAATAAACCAAATCTTAAGCATCGATTAGGTGAACATAACATGAAGCATGTGGAATCTAAGATTAAAAAAATCTTTGTCTCAATGTCGTCTTGTGTGGATATCTCAATTGCTTGTTTGCAACATCAGTGTTGTTCTTTACAGTATCACCAAATGTAGCCTTGACATCAAGAATCAACTCACCATTCTTCACGAACATAGTATCAAGATATGTGTTCACAAGAACATCAACAACACAATATAATCAGTGGAGATCTCCGATCCACAGGGACTTTATCTCCTCACCTACGGGCGCAGGCCTGCCCACCACCTACGCCTCGTGCGGCGTAGCCATACTTATCGCTATGCAGAGGCGTCTTGAGTGAGCAGAGGCTTGTATTCTTTGTGGCGACGGGGGTGCGTATTGTGAAGGAAGTTGCTACTGCGGCTAGGTCCACATCGTCGGCAAAGGAGCGTGCAGGTGACCCCGCTGGTAGTACTGCGGCGGCACCTAGTAATATTTCGGTGGGGGGATATGCTACTGTTGAGGTGGCGTCCCGGGGACCTACAGCATTGGGGTGTGCTGCTCGTTCATCGACGGCTGCATCGCGTCTCGTCCCTGGTGAGGCTGTTGCGACCGTGAAATCCTAAAACCCAGGAGAGAGGAGATGAGAGAGAGTTTAGGGTTTCAATAACTCGATGCGTGGAGATCAGAGAGAGAGGCAACGACGGAAAAAGTGAAACGGGTTAAATCCCCTCCAATCTTAAGGAATACAGGGAAATCCTTTGTCGCTCGCTCCATTCGATTGGTAGCATCTTCCCACCACCATCTCCCTTAAAAATTAGGTTTCTCGTATCTCTCACCACTGGCGTGGCGATCCCCCCTGTCTCTGCTTCCATCTTCCTTTTTATTAGAGGTAGAATGCGTATGCGACGAGGAACTAACTCCTCTGACTTGGTTTCCTCGCTTGGCCCCGATTCCGCTCTCGGTGATTCGTTCTCCATGGCCGCCGCCGCTACAGGTAAGCCTAACTCTACATTTCTTTCTTTCTTTCGCTTAATCCAGTTTGCTCGATGAGGAAGGTGCAATTTTTAAGGTGAAGATGCGAGCGCGAACAGATACATGTACAGGAATTTAATCTTTTCCTCTTGCTAGTTGTAGGCGAGCTGAATTTCCTTCTCCCCTCTTTGGCCCAAAGAAGCGGCTTTTTCCTTCAAAATCCCACGAACATAAATTCTACAAAGATGCAATTTTCCTGGCTGTTCTGCGGGGAAGCTTTGCAATTTCCTTTTTTTTCTTACAATTAGGGGTTGTGTCGATGGTGTCACAAACGGAATCGCAAAAATTGGTGCGATTTTTGGTACCTAATTCCGGTCATCCTAAGGAGTAAGGTCTCCATGTCGAAGTCGTACACGAATTCGTTTGCTTTGTTATATCTTTATCTCCTCACATCACATGTATTGCTCTGCAACTAATCGCACAGCGTGCATCAAAATTGTTTGCGACGAAGGTGTAATTAAACAACTAAGCTGTAAGATCACTATGATATGCAAATTATATTTGATCAAATGACCTTGCAGTGCAAGCTATTTGTGTGGAACTGTGGATATCGATTTTTTTGGTTTATTAAAATATTAATCCACGCTTGACTTTTAGATGGCTATTGGTTGTCACAGAATTTGCACTATGTTGGGCTGTTAAATTGTTGTTCAATGCTAGATTTTACTCGGATATGCTTCACAAATTTATTTGGTATATATGCTGGTGCTTTAAATCTAGATACAAATTGTATGCAAACTGGAAACTCAAGAATTAACTCAGTTGGAGACCCCTCCATGCCACGCGAAATGGACCGCTATACGTCTACGTTACTGTTTTCACCATCATGTTTGATTAGGAGGTAAAGTTTGCATTTCTCTTATGTGGCAGTGATTGCCATTGCTAATTACCATTACAGACAAGTAGTTGTAGAAGAACGGTTCAGGATAATGTTCAGTTTTGGAATTTAGCTTTACATTTCAGCCCATACTCTCAGGAAATTATGCTTAGCAGTTCTTGGAGTTATCTGTTATACTTCCATTGCTGTTGGATTTTTTGATACATTGTAGCTTTTGTTCTTTGCAAACTGCATACTCTTAAAATGTAACATCTGAGTTGTTGGTATCGATTAAGTGCATACTGTTAATCTCTTACAATGTAATACCTGAGTTGGTTATCAAGTAGCTGCATAGTCTTACAATGTGGTGCCAGAATTCTATGTATCAATTGTATAATCTTACAATGTGATACCATAATTGTGGTTATTGACTGCATAGTGTAATTTGTTAATGTTCAGTAAGACTTGATGCATGCATTGTTAAATCTGTATATTTTGTGCTTGGCTTTGGAGAGTAGCTCAGGCTCAGCTCAAGCTTACCATTGAGCCAAGCTGAGACACTTCCATAGCTAGGCTTGGGCTCAGCTTGCTTATATCCAACTCAGAGTGTCTATTTTTATTTTGGGGATTCCTCATGCTTTAATATCTTTTCGGTCAGATGAGAAGACCTGGGCCTTAACAAAACAGTACCATATGAGTTGGTTATCAGAGAAAAGAATGAAATGTGTTCTTGCTCAGCTTGATGAATTGGATGAGACAACCATCCCTGCTGATGTGAGGATATTTTGTGTTACCTGAAATGATTCACTATTTTTGATGTGTGAATTCATAAGAATGAAACTTGCCTGCAGATTATATCCAGACATTCCCACTACAGGCTGGATTTCGAAGTTTGTTTGGTTAGTAAATAGATCAAATTATTAACATTTTGTTTGCAATTCAAAAGTTGATGCTCTGCTCATATTTTATATTATAGGACTCCTCATCATATATCCAAGGTCTTATAAATGCAGAACTCAATCCTTGCATCGATTTTGATTTCGACATTATCAAAAAACTTGGTAATTGATCGATTTATCATGTAATTCACTCAATGTTGGTCAGTAAATAGATTAATTAATATTGTAGTAACGAAATATGTGACAGCTGAAGGAGCTGAAGGTGAGGTTCATAAATGCATGTATAAGCATCTTACTTGCATTCCTATTTCTAAATGTGCCATTAAGGTAATCCGTAATGCAGAAGAACGTTTTGAAAATGAGCCAAGGTTAGTTAAACTCTGCTATTTTGTGTGTGTGCTCTGAGTATATTTCTAGAAGTTGTTCCAATTATTTTCTATGCCTTTTTAATCATAATTAGACAAGTCTTGATCATGTCTAGGCTAAATGGCGCAAGAATTGTGAAATTTTATGATGTTATTTTTTCCTTTAAGTTCTTTCATCTTATTTGGCTGAATTTTTTTAATCTGTTTATATCTATTTTTTGGCATTTCAATTAGGCATGGGTCAAAAATTGGAGCAGTGATGAGAGGCATGCAAAGTCAAAATGCCTGTTCATACATATGGAGTATTGTCCTAGGTACGATTTTGTTGTGCATTTGATTAGCTAATTAAGCAAAGTTCATTTCGTTATCTTCTGATATATTGATTCTGTCCTTTCTCGTGTCTAAAAATAGGTTCCATAGCACTGAACGATACTTAGTTTAGCAACATACCATTCAGCTTCATTGGCTAGGTGGTATATTACTAAACTAGATATCTTTCGGTACTATCAAACCATTTTTTTAATATTTTGCTAATATATTTAATTTTTAGGACTCTTCAAAAGCTATTAGAACCCAGTGAACACCCCATCAATTCAAATAAAGCATGGTCTTTGTTTCAAGAGGTCGTTGAAGCTATCAATTATGTGCATGAAGAAGGAATTATCCATTATGATCTAAAGCCAGCGAACATTCTTTTGGGTATAGATGGTAGAATACGGATAACTGACTTTGGAAAGTAAATTGCATCAAGACAGTAGTGTAGTAGTTAAAGGCACAAACTTCTACGCAACACCAGAGCTAAAGCTAGATGAACAGATCAATGAGAAGGCAAGTGTGGCTTTTTTTTCTAATAGTATGTTCATCAGTTATCATCCCCTTGGCATAAATATTCATTTTACCATCTATGTAGGCTGACATTTATAGCTTGGGCATTATATTTTTTGAGCTGTTCCATCCTTTCAAATCTTCTCTTGGGAGATGCAAGATTGTGGAAGAATGGGAGAAAACAGGACCACCTAAGTCATGGTAGGGAGATTTAGGACTTCTAATGCTATTAACGTCCAAAGAAGCCATCGATCGTCCATCAACTAATACAGTCTTGGTTGGTAACCAGCATCTTTCTTAACATAATTATCTTTAACTATGCCGCGTGCAGTACTCTATTATAGCAACAAATTAAAGAATATGATGAAACTAATGATATGAACAAGAGTTAATAAAAAGGTGGACATTATTTATTTCTGGAATATGACAAAATAGTCAATCTCCACCTTTTAATTGTATTCTTTTTATGGTAAAAGATATTCTTACACCATATTTCTCGCTTAAGTTTTTACATAGTTTGTGGTTGAAACTGCTTGATAGTACCATAAAAAACACACATTAGCTTATGCATGTTCTGCCTGTGGCATGGCCATCATACTTAACTTTTGTAACGCCTATTCACCCCTCAGGCAACATCCCGATCCTTTCAATGACATCCTCGAGTTGTAGGCGAGCTGAATTTCCTTCTCCCTCTTTGGCCCAAAGAAGCGGCTTTTTCCTTCAAAATCCCACGAACATAAATTCTACAAAGATGCAATTTTCCTGGCTGTTCTGCGGGGAAGCTTTGCAATTTCCTTTTTTTTCTTACAATTAGGGGTTGTGTCGATGGTGTCACAAACGGAATCGCAAAAATTGGTGCGATTTTGGTACCTAATTCGGTCATCCTAAGGAGTAAGGTCTCCATGTCGAAGTCGTACACGAATTCGTTTGCTTTGTTATATCTTTATCTCCTCACATCACATGTATTGCTCTGCAACTAATCGCACAGCGTGCATCAAAATTGTTTGCGACGAAGGTGTAATTAAACAACTAAGCTGTAAGATCACTATGATATGCAAATTATATTTGATCAAATGACCTTGCAGTGCAAGCTATTTGTGTGGAACTGTGGATATCGATTTTTTGGTTTATTAAAATATTAATCACGCTTGACTTTTAGATGGCTATTGGTTGTCACAGAATTTGCACTATGTTGGGCTGTTAAATTGTTGTTCAATGCTAGATTTTACTCGGATATGCTTCACAAATTTATTTGGTATATATGCTGGTGCTTTAAATCTAGATACAAATTGTATGCAAACTGGAAACTCAAGAATTAACTCAGTTGGAGACCCCTCCATGCCACCTTGAAATGGACCGCTATCGTCTACGTTACTGTTTTCACCATCATGTTTGATTAGGAGGTAAAGTTTGCATTTCTCTTATGTGGCAGTGATTGCCATTGCTAATTACCATTACAGACAAGTAGTTGTAGAAGAAGCGGTTCAGGATAATGTTCAGTTTTGGAATTTAGCTTTACATTTCAGCCCATACTCTCAGGAAATTATGTAGCAGTTCTTGGAGTTATCTGTTATACTTCCATTGCTGTTGGATTTTTTGATACATTGTAGCTTTTGTTCTTTGCAAACTACATACTCTTAAAATGTAACACCTGAGTTGTTGGTATCGATTAAGTGCATACTGTTAATCTCTTACAATGTAATATCTGAGTTGGTTATCAAGTAGCTGCATAGTCTTACAATGTGGTACCAGAATTCTAGGTATCAATTGTATAATCTTACAATGTGATACCATAATTGTGGTTATTGACTGCATAGTGTACTTCGTAAATGTTCAGTAAGACTTGATGCACGCATTGTTAAATCTGTATATTTTGTGCATGGCTTTGGAGTAGCTCAGGCTCAGCTCAAGCTTACCATTGAGCCAAGCTGAGACACTTCCATAGCTAGGCTTGGGCTCAGCTTGCTTATACCCAACTCAGAGTGTCTATTTTTATTTTGGGGATTCCTCATGCTTAAATATCTTTTCGGTCAGATGAGAAGACCTGGGCCTTAACAAAACAGTACCATCTGAGTTGGTTTTAGAGAAAAGAATGAAATGTGTTCTTGCTCAGCTTGATGAATTGGATGAGACAACCATCCTGCTGATGTGAGGATATTTTGTGTTACTGAAATGATTCACTATTTTGATGTGTGAATTCATAAGAATGAAACTTGCTGCAGATTATATCCAGACATTCCCACTACAGGCTGGATTTCGAAGTTTGTTTGGTTAGTAAATAGATCAAATTATTAACATTTTGTTTGCAATTCAAAAGTTGATGCTCTGCTCATATTTTATATTATAGGACTCCTCATCATATATCCAAGGTCTTATAAATGCAGAACTCAATCCTTGCATCGATTTTGATTTCGACATTATCAAAAAACTTGGTAATTGATCGATTTATCATGTAATTCACTCAATGTTGGTCGATAAATAGATTAATTAATATTGTAGTGTGAAATATGTGACAATTTGAAGGAAGTGAAGGTGAGGTTCATAAATGCATGTATAAGCATCTTACTTGCATTCCTATTTCTAAATGTGCCATTAAGGTAATCCGTAATCTGAGAAGAACGTTTTGAAAATGAGCCAAGGTTAGTTAAACTACGCTATTTTGTGTGTGTGCTCGAGTATATTTCTAGAAGTTGTTCCAATTATTTTCTATGCCTTTTAATCATAATTAGACAAGTCTTGATCATGTCTAGGCTAAATGGCATAAGAATTGTGAAATTTTATGATGTTATTTTTCCTTTAAGTTCTTTCATCTTATTTGGCTGAATTTTTTAATCTGTTTATATCTATTTTTGGCATTTCAATTAGGCATGGGTCAAAAATTGGAGCGATGATGAGAGGCATGCAAAGTCAAAATGCTGTTCATACATATGGAGTATTGTCCTAGGTGCGATTTTGTTGTGCATTTGATTAGCTAATTAAGCAAAGTTCATTTCGTTATCTTCGATATATTGATTACATCCTTTTCGTGTCTAAAAATAGGTTCCATAGCTGAGCGATACTTAGTTTAGCAACATACCATTCACTTCATTGGCTAGGTGGTATATTACTAAACTAGATATCTTCGGTACTATCAAACCATTTTTTAATATTTTGCTAATATATTTAATTTTAGGACTCTTCAAAAGCTATTAGAACCCGTGAACACCCCATCAATTCAAATAAAGCATGGTCTTTGTTTCAAGAGGTCGTTGAAGCTATCAATTATGTGCATGAAGAAGAATTATCCATTATGATCTAAAGCCGTGAACATTCTTTTGGGTATAGATGGTAGAATACGGATAAGCTGACTTTGGAAAGTAAATTGCATCAAGACAGTAGTGTAGTAGTTAAAGGCACAAACTTCTACATAACACGAGCTAAAGCTAGATGAACAGATCAATGAGAAGGCAAGTGTGGCTTTTTTTTCTAATAGTATGTTCATCAGTTATCATCCCCTTGGCATAAATATTCATTTTACCATCTATGTAGGCTGACATTTATAGCTTGGGCATTATATTTTTTGAGCTGTTCCATCCTTTCAAATCTTCTCTTGGGAGATGCAAGATTGTGGAAGAATGGGAGAAAACAGGACCACCTAAGTCATGGTAGGGAGATTTAGGACTTCTAATGCTATTAACGTCCAAAGAAGCCATCGATCGTCCATCAACTAATCTGATCTTGGTTGGTAACCAGCATCTTTCTTAACATAATTATCTTTAACTATGCCGCGTGCAGTACTCTATTATAGCAACAAATTAAAGAATATGATGAAACTAATGATATGAACAAGAGTTAATAAAAAGGTGGACATTATTTATTTCTGGAATATGACAAAATAGTCAATCTCCACCTTTTAATTGTATTCTTTTTATGGTAAAAGATATTCTTACACCATATTTCTCGCTTAAGTTTTTACATAGTTTGTGGTTGAAACTGCTTGATAGTACCATAAAAAACACACATTAGCTTATGCATGTTCTGCCTGTGGCATGGCCATCATACTTAACTTTTGTAACGCCTATTCACCCCCCTCTAGGCAACATCCCGATCCTTTCAATGACATCCTCGACCACCATGACCTCGGTTCCTCTCTGAACCTAGTCCCGAACCTCAGTTCCTCTATGAACCTAGTTCTAGTCCCGTCATCGACCACGTTCGCCATCGAGCAACATCTGCACATGAATAAATAAGAAACGAATCCGAACACAAGTCCACGACTTGACTCAAAGTTAATCCATACAACCACTCACGTGAGTGCATTGTATCAAGCAAAAACATTATCATGCTATTACTAGCATATCAAATAATCATTTCAAAACAGCATATGCACAAGCACCACACATGTCATAACCAAAACCACTTTGCAATGCCAATTTCATTACTCAACCAATTTTTCAGCACATGGATTAACACTCTTTAATTTCTAATCATTTATTACATAAACTAAAACCAAATCAATCCACACTCGTGGATGCAAATATGCAATAATATCAGCAAATGGTTTGACAAGGACTCAAGAAACACATTTAGGCAGCTATATGATTATTAACAGCAAATCAAATTTCACACTCTTATCTCCATTGTAATCACAAACCAAACACACCCTAGTTGCTGCACAGTATGATGGCCATGCCATAGGCAGAACGTGCATAAGCTAATGTGTGTTTTCTATGGTACTATCAAGCAGTTTCAACCACAAACTACGTAAAAACTTAAGCAAGAAATATGGTGTAAGAATATCTTTTACCATAAAAAGAATACAATTAAAAGGTGGAGATTGACTATTTTGTCATATTCCAGAAATAAATAATGTCCACCTTTTTATCAACTTTTGTTCATATCATTAGTTTTGTCATATTCTTTAATTTGTTGCTATATTAGAGGACTCCACGCGGCATAGTTAAAGATAATTATGTTAAGAAAGATGCTGGTTACCAACCAAGACTGTATTATTTGATGGACGATCGATGGCTTCTTTGGACGTTAATAGCATTAGAAATCCTAAATCTCCCTGCCATGACTTAGGTGGTCCTGTTTTCTCCCATTCTTCCACAATCTTGCATCTCCCAAGAGAAGATTTGAAAGGATGGAACAACTCAAAAAATATAATACCCATGCTATAAATGTCAGCCTACATAGATGGTAAAATGAATATTTATGCCAAGGGGATGACAACTGATGAACATACTATTAGAAAAAAAGGCACACTTGCCTTCTCATTGCTCTGTTCACCTATCTTCAGCTCTGGTGCTGTGTAGAAGTTTGTGCCTGTGTCACAAGAGCCACGTACAAAGTCCTTAGACATGTTTTCTCGAAAGCAACCTGGATATTTTGGCAGATATTTATAATAAGACACTTTAATGCAAATAACTACTACACTACTGTCTTGATGCAATTACTTTCCAATAATGACTTATTGTGCCCAAAGTCAGTTATCCGTATTCTACCATCTATACCCAAAAGAATGTTCACTGGCTTTAGATCATAATGGATAATTCCTTCTTCATGCACATAATTGATAGCTTCAACGACCTCTTGAAGCAAAGACCATGCTTTATTTGAATTGATGGGGTGTTCATTAGGTTCTAATAGCTTTTGAAGAGTCCTAAAAATTAAATATATTAGCAAAATATTAAAAAAAATGGTTTGATAATATCGAAAGATACCTAGTTTAGTAATATACCACCCAGCCAACGAAGCTAGATGGTATGTTGCTAAACTAAATATCTTTCAGTGCTATGGAACCTATTTTTAGAAACGAGAAAGGACAGAATCAATATATTAGAAGATAACGAAATGAACTTTGCTTAATTAGCTAATCAAATGCACAACAAAATCGTACCTGGGACAGTACTCCATATGTATAAACAGGCATTTTGACTTTGCATGCCTCTCATCACTGCTCCAATTTTAGACCCATGCCTAATTGAAATGCCAAAAATAGATATAAACAGATTAAAAAAAATTCAGCCAAATAAGATGAAAGAAATTAAAGGAAAAAATAACCTGATAAAATTTCACAATTCTTGCGCCATTTAGCCTAGACATGATCAAGACTTGTCTAATTATGATTAAAAAAGGCATAGAAAATAATTAGAACAACTTCTAGAAATATACTCAGAGCACACACAAAATAGAGGAGTTTAACTAACCTGGGCTCATTTTCAAAACGTTTTTCTACATTATGGATTACCTTAATGGCGCACTCAGAAATAGGAATGCAAGTAAGATACTTATACATGCATTTATGAACCTCACCTTCAGCTCCTTCAGCTGTCACATATTTCGTTGCTACAATATTAATTGATCTATTTACTGACCAACATTGAGTGAATTACATGATAAATCGATCACTTACCAAGTTTTTTGATAATGTCGAAATCAAAATCGATGCAAGGGTTGAGTTCTGCATTTATAAGACTTTGGATATATGATGAGTCCTATAATATAAAATATGAACAGAGCATCAACTTTTGAATTGCAAACAAAATGTTAATAATTTGATCTATTTACTAACCAAACAAACTTCGAAATCCAACTTGTAGTGGGAATGTCTGTATATAATCTGCAAGCAAGTTTCATTCTTATGAATTCACACATCAAAAATAGTGAATCATTTCAGGTAACACAAAATATCCTCACATCAGCCGGGATGGTTGTCTCATCCAATTCATCAAGCTGAGCAAGAACACATTTCATTCTTTTCTCTAAAACCAACTCGGATGGTCTTTGTTTTGTTAAGGCCAGTGTCTTCTCATCGTAGAAAAGATATTTAAGCATGAGGAATCCCCAAAATAAAAATAGACACTCGAGTTGGGTATAAGCAAAGTGAGCCCAAGCCTAGCTATGGAAGTGTCTCAGCTTGTCTCAATGGTAAGCTTGAGCTGAGCCTGAGCTACTCCAAAGCCATGCACAAAATATACAGATTTAACAATGCGTGCATCAAGTCTTACTGAACATTTATGAAGTACACTATGCAGTCAATAACCACAATTATGGTATCACATTCTAAGATTATACAATTGATACCTAGAATTCTGGCACCACATTGTAAGACTATGCAGCTACTTGATAACCAACTCAGGTATTACATTGTAAGAGATTAACAGTATGCACTTAATCGATACCAACAACTCAGGTGTTACATTTTAAGAGTATGCAGTTTGCAAAGAACAAAAGCTACAATGTATCAAAAAATCCAACAGCAATGGAAGTATAACAGATAACTCCAAGAACTGCTAAGCATAATTTCTTGAGAGTATGGGCTGAAATGTAAAGCTAAATTCCAAAACTGAACATTATCCTGAACCGTTCTTCTACAACTACTTGTCTGTAATGGTAATTAGCATTGGCAATCACTGCCACATAAGAGAAATGCAAACTTTACCTCCTAATCAAACATGATGGTGAAAACAATGCGTGAGCGAATAGCGGTCCATTCCGCGTGGCATGGAGGGGTCTCCAACTGAGTTAATTCTTGAGTTTCCAGTTTCCATACAATTTGTATCTAGATTTAAAGCACCAGCATATATACCAAATAAATTTGTGAAGCATATCCGAGTAAAATCTAGCATTGAACAACAATTTAACAGCCCAACATAGTGCAAATTCTGTGACAACCAATAGCCATCTAAAATTCAAGCGTGCAGTAATATTTTAATAAACCAAAAAATCGATATCCACAGTTCCACACAAATAGCTGCCACCGCAAGGTCATTTGATCAAATGTAATTTGCATATCATAGTGATCTTACAGCTTAGTTGTTTGATCAAAATTGTTTGCGCTGCAATGGGGCAGGTCCAGGCCCTTGTGCAACGTCCGGCTAGTCTGACCTCCCAGCCGATCTCCTTGTCCCAATCCTGCGACGCCTTGAGCTCCCGGAAGCCCTTGCGTTCGCAGCCGTCTGCGCGTGGTGGCACGCCACCGCCGCTACCGCCTGTCTGCTGCTTTGCCCCGCACCGTGGCTGATGTGCTGGGTCGAACCGCCGCATCCAAAGAATCTGTGGAGTGGGTGGCACCGCGAAGAACTTGTCAGTAGCGAGTTTCGCAACGTCGTTGACCCAGATAAGGCTTACAAGGGTAGTTTTCCCCGGGACCGCTAGCTGCACTGCTGCGGAGCCTCCAATGGCTGGCTGATCGTGTCAGATGAGCTCTCCAATCTCGTCCTCTACAGCCACTTCACCTCATTAATCCCCCTCCCACCAGTCACAGATTTTGCTAGCATCAAGGCGGTCTATGGTGGTGAAGGAGGAAGCATCACAGGTTATCGTTATGAGGAATATAGTGGCGTTATTGGTGTCAGTTCTCTGGGCAAATGGTTCTACCAGAAGGTGGCGTTGTCGAGCTCTCCATCCCAAGGAGGCGGCTACATTGCTATGATCATCCATAGGGACGGTGACCGGCTGTCTTTCGCTAGGGCTGGAGAGGGTTGCTGGCGACTAGCTTCAACCATAGATAGGAGGACTCATGGTATATACGCCGATTGTGTCTACCACAGTGGTAGGTTCTATACGGTGAGAATGAACTGATCATCGGCAAAAATGTTGGATGTGGTCCTATTCTAACCAGGTTCCTAGTGTCGACACCATGGGGAGATCTTCTGCAAATCAGGCCGATTATTGCGCAGAGATGGGAAAAATATCCGAAATGCGTCAAGGTTGAAGTAGATAAGGTGGATATTGAGAGATGCAGACGGCAAGCACTCTGCCCTGTGACGGCCTTGCGTGATCATGCTGTGTTCCTCGGACAAAATCACTCAGCGTGTTTACCCATCGACAAATTCCCCGAGCTGTGACCGAATTGTATATACTTCACAAGACCCCTTTTGAGGCACGAAGATATCTTCAGTGTCAACCGTCATGGTTGGCGAGGTGTACGGATCTATGACTCGGAAAATAGGACGTTGGAGGATGCCTTCCCCTGTTCCGGCCGTGACTATAGTAAAGCTCTAGATGTAATATGGATCACTCCAAATCTTTGATGGATAAGTACCTATAGCTTCTGAAGAAGTTGTCTCTAGTATTACTAATAGACCCAAATCGGTCTTCTCCTTTATTATTCTCAATGTGTATCTAATGACTTAACTTGTATGGATGCATGTTTCACACACTAAGATATCTATTGCTGGATGAGAAGTAAATAGTTTGAAGAAGTACAGGAATGTGTTTCTAGTATATCGAAATTAGATTTGTGGTTGTGTAATTGCAACAGATCAGGGCCATTGAAATGAGTGATATGCAGGTGTGCACTGTAGATGAACTTACACATATTGTCATTCTTGTTTTGCTTACGTAGAATTTTATTTTCATTTGAGGCTTGCTTTCATAGTTCAACTGAATATCAATTAAGAGGTAATACATCTGCATGGGCACGATGCTTGCAGTGCCGACTGGTATCGCAAAAGTTACTGTAATTGTCAGTCCCGGTTCGAGCCCAACCGACACTGATGGGCCGGTATCAAAGACCAATTCTGTAGTAGTGGATATCTATGGCACTCAATATTTGCCTAGTTTATTAAGTAATACGATACCAAAAATATTGACAATATTAGATTTATAACATAGATGTTTGCAAAAGTTTAGAAATATAATACTCTTTAAGCGATTTGAATGAAATTATGTACATTCAATAATTTTTTTTCAAACTTTTGCAAACATCTCTGGTATATATCTAGACTTGTCGGATACAAAGGCTATATATGTCCCAGTTTCCGTAAAATATCTCTACATTCAAACAGTAACATTAAAAAACACAAACTGAAGCTGCCTAAGCCTATGCACACTTAAAAAGAAGCAGTGTGGGTAAGAGATGCATAATGGTAACCGTTGCTTAACCTATTATTTCCGTCCATGAATCGAATCTCCAGAGCATACTGACTGTAGGACTTGGCCCTAGTTAGCAAGGTTCCAAAAATTGATGAAAATCTCTCAAAAATCATGATTTTCGACAGTATCGAGCCGGCTCGAGAGTTGAAACAAGTTGGCAAACCATCCAATTCAAATTCAAAAAATTCAGGAAATTTGGGAAAACTTATGAAAAAGTGTTAAAATTTTTTGTGTGAGGTTTTGAGGCAATGCTAATGACGCTATAAAATTTTCAGATGATTATCAGTTCTATGTATTTTTTTAAATTCCGATAGTGCCATTGTCTTTGCATATGCTCTTTTGTTTTTTATTTTCTAGGGGCACTAAATGAAGTCTAATATTTCTTCAAATTTTTTATGAGGTCCTGAGATAATGCTAATAATGTTGTAAAAGTTTCAGATGATGATCAGACTTGTGTATTTTTTAAAAATTCTGATAGTGCTACTATCTTTGTATATGCCACTTTTGGTATAATTTGGTTTTTGGTTTTTGGTTCGGTTTTTTGTTTCTAGAAACCAAAATGACCAAATAACCCATGTACAATGCCACTTTTGTAACATTCTTCCTAAAGCTATCAAGAAATTCTCATGTTCTAACATCTTTACACATATGTGGTATGCTCATATGTTCTACTATATTTATACTGTAATGACCTATTATCTTTACTCTATATTGCGACATGAGAAGGATCAAACCTAACGTGCCTAGTATTTACTCATATTTTAGTTAACCAAATTAACCGAACCGAAATATTTTAGTTAATTCTGTTCGGTCTTTCATTTTGGCTCGAGAAATTCAGTAGCTAATTTCCAAAAATCAAATTATTTTAAAACCAAAAAACTGAACTGATTAAACTGAAAAAACCAAATACCCACCCTTACTAATATATTTGGAAATTTTACTACATGATCCTCGGGCACTCTTTATGATACCATTAAAAATTTAGAGCATGATCAAAGTTGTAACTTTTTACAAAAATTTGACAGTGTCTCTATTCCTTTTCATTAATTGCTATTTTTGATTTTTCATAGGTAATAAATGAATTAAAAAATTGTTGAAATTTCTCTAAGGTGTTTTAAAGATTAATTGGGATTTATTCAAATTTTTTGTAGTTTTTCCAATTTTCCTTGAATTTTTATAAATTTTCAAATTAAACATGTCGAAAATCGAGTAAAACATGTCAAAATTTGATGAAAACGGTCAAAAATTGGTGAGGAAAGTGACATTGCTTAGTTACCAATTTTCGCAGAAAAATTGGTAAAAAATCAGTAAAAAATTTTTTGCTACTTTTTTATTGCCGATTTTAAAAAATTTGACTTTGAACCCATTTGGTTTCTACTGATTTTCCATTGATTTTTGCCCATTTTTGAATGGTGAAAAACCAATCAAAATTCGATATTGTGAACCCTGTTCAGGGTTCATTGAGGATTAGGGAGGATTTTACAAGTGACCTCAATTGTAGATGGAGGGAACGGTAGCTAGGAGGTAGCGGCACCACTGCCCGTGGTCCTGGAGTAGTGGGCGGTAGTAGGCGATAGCAGGTGTCATGGTCATGGTGAGTGTAACATCCCAAATTTTGCTTTTTCTTGAATTTTTTGAGATTTTATTTAATTTATTTAGAATTTTTTAAATTAAGCCTTGTGCAATTTTTATTTATTTATTGAAAAGTATTAATGATCTTTTATTGAAAATAATTTATTTAGGTTCTAAATATCTTAAAATATTTTCTATAATTTTTTAGGATTTTTCCTGATATTTTTGCTATTTATTTGAGCTTTGTTTAATTATCTAAATTGTTTTTATTTGAAAAGGATTTAAAATTTGGTGAATAGTGCTTCGACCGAAACCTCTTGGTCAGGCCCAACCCGCTCGCACTGATGGCCTGCGTAGCCCGCCACCCGCCGAAGCCATAGCCGCATCGCGCCGCTGCCATCAAATCTTGATCCAATGGTTGTCTCTCACCCACATTGCCATGCTTTGTGTGCCGTCCGATTGAATCCGTGTGGTCGCCCAGGATTGTGCCACGTCAGCTCATCGTATTTGGATTGAATCTCTGCCGATGCCACCAAATCCATTCTGGTTTCTACGCCCTACACGGAAGCCAAGATCCCTATTTAATGTGTCGCCACCACCTCAAGGTTTCTCACTTCGAGACGCACCTATAGCCCTAGCGCACACCCACTGAGACGCCTTCGTTTCACCTTGTTCCACCGTCGTCGAGCCATCCCCATCATCGCTAGGACCCCCGCCGAGTTCGTCATGTCAAGATGCTTCGGACTTGCCAGATAACGTTACCGGAGGAGCCTTAGAATGCTGTTGGCCGTGTCATTGTTTTCATCTCCAGTGAACCCATTCCACCGCGCATCGCCACTGTTGCAAGCTTTGTTAGCCATTGGATTTGGTAAGCGCTGTCAGATCTTCACCGCGTGTCACATACTGGGGTAACCACGTGGCCATCTTCTCCACCGCTTTGCCGCCGTGGGATCCTCATCACTCGTCCATGGTTGAGCCACGTGACCGCCGCTATCTTGCCTTGCGCCGCTGCATCGTAGCCGTCAGAGCCGCAGCGTGCATCCCAGATCATGCCACGTGTTGTGTCCACTGGCCCAGCCACATCACTGCACTGTTCGTCTCCACTACATCATCTAGGTCACTAGATCCAAACCCAACGGTCCAGATCTTGCTGCGTGTCGTCCATTGGGGTAGCCGCATCGTCCTGACGCTTCAGTTCTCACTACCGTCCGATCAGATCTGGATGATCAGGATCGTGCAACATGTTGCGTCTACAGTAGATTGGAGCCGCATTGAGTCAGCTGATCTCGGCCGTCCGTTTTGCACTGAGACTCGTGCTAGTATAGTTGCGCTGCGCGTCACGCTGTGATAGGGCCGTGTGTTGTCACTGACGCCAGGGCTTCCGTTAGCTGGCGCACGGCATAGTGCCGTCGGTCCATGGTGGACCAAGGCCGAACCATGGACCAAGTCCATGCGTTTGTGACGCATATCGCCGTCTGGTTATGCCACATATCCGCTGACATTAGCGTGATGTCATTATTAGCTTTTTCCGTAGAAAAATAATTAACCAAAAATCATATTTGGTGCCGACATCAGCATGACATCATAAATGCCATTTTCCCGTATAAAAATAGTTCGGTTAATTCAGTTTTTCTAATTTTTTGATTTATCTTTTATTTAAAATTTTGAATAGCTATATCTTTTGCATTTGAAATCCGATTGAGGTGATTCTAGTTTTTAAAATTTTGTAAAATTAAGATCTATTTAATAGTGAATTTTATTTAATTTTTTGAGTTGATCTTGCTCTTTGTTTTGGGTATTTATTGCTTTCTCTCTCGATTCACGTAGACGTCAAGTTGCTCGTCGAGTTTGTGGTTTAGGAGCCAGCACTTGAAGATGGTCCAGAACATGAGTTAGAGCTTTTCAAAGGCAAGCCATGCTTTGATTATATTGAACCCATGCTCAAAATATTATATTGTTTTAAAGTATTGCATGTTAATTCAATTATTGCTAGTTTCAAATATGTTGGGAATAGTTAATTATCCACTTTGAATTACATCCACCTTGCCATGTCATATGTCGAACTTTTTTAATAATATAATTTCTTATTCAAATTACAAAAATATACCTCAAATAAAAAATAGTAAAAATATATCTTTGTCACCTATTCACAATGCGAGAGGGAAATGTCGCGCAACCATTGGGCGACAAAGGCACGTGTCACCAAACCAAAGGGTGACTGATGTCCACGTTGACACCACATTGGCACGGTTGCCCTCTGTCGCCCAACCATACTAAAAGACCATGTGGAGGTCTATACCTGTGTGTGATGAGTATTTGACTGATGTTGAGCTTGGTTTGTTTTGGATTTGGGTTTGATTTGAATTAAAATTTTAATTTGAAGCAATTTGACATTTGATTGCCTTTTCTGGTGCTACTGGCCGGGCGGTAGCACCAGACCCTAGTATGTTTTCGGGTGTTGTAGTAAGAGCGGTGCTACCAGCTAGTGAGTGGTAGCACCGGCCTACTATGGGTGGTGCTACCGGCCTAGGGGCGGTAGCACAAGATCTTTTAAGCGTTAATAATTTAATTAATGATTGTGTGATGATTATTGCATATATTTTTAGACATTGCTATGTTATGGGTTTTCCTTGTCTTTGATGGTTGTAGGACGACATTGTCGATCATAATGAGGCGGAGGATGATCTGGACTAGGCGAGGTGCATCGGAGGTCCAGACGATCAAGGATCGCTGGAAGATGATCAGAGACGGATTTTGTGTAAGCCAAGAGGACAAGGAAAGGAGATAATGCTAGCTGGTTGAGTGGGTGAATCAAGACCCTTGGATGAGGTGCTAGGGTTAGTGGCTTGATCCAAGGGATGAGGTTCACCCAGTGGCCCTATAAAAGAAGGGGAGAGGGCCTCTCCCTCCAAGTCTTGGGGCTAAGAGTTGGCTATTGTTTTCTCACTTTGGAACTTTGCTCACCTAGGTGTGGCTGTGTAAAACTCTCCCAAAGCAATCAAATCAAATTCCTCTAAGTTCATGGCTTGTTCTTGCTAGTTCTTAGGTTTCAATCTTGTTTATTTGATGATTTTTATTGCAACTTGTGTGTTTGCATCCCCTCCTTCTATATGCTGTTGATCCATGATGTCTTGAGGGTGCTCATGGTTTTACACCTCTCTTGCACCCTAGGATAGACTACATATCAAGTTTTCAGTCTTATTGCAAAAGATGTGTGACTCATATATCCATCTGTGGAAAAATTGGGGAGTCCACTGGTTGCATCGTTTGGGCACCATGAGGTGAAAACCATGCCCCAAACTTTCTGCTCGAAGTTCCTAATAGTCTATGGTGTTTAATATTTTCTAATTTATCTACAAGGTGTTTTGAGGTGGTCTTTGGTGGAGTGCTCCACAACTTATTAGTTCAAAGGGAGGAAAATTAACAAAAATTATAGAGCACCAGAAGTCCACAAACCACCTGCTCCAAGTGAGGACAATTTCTGGAGAATCTGCTTTTGCTTTTCTGAAAGTGAATTAGGTAATTTGGGTTGATCTCCTTTTTAAAAGCAAGGTTTGAATTGATTCCTTTTTGGTTGGACACTTGACAATCAGGAATGTGATTCAAAAATTCCTCACATATTCTATGGTTCTTATCCATGCAAGCTAGGGGTACACATAGTTATCTAGTTGTTCGGATTTCGGAGGGTTGGTGAATTTGAGGAACACCGGTCCGAAGAAAAAAATCTTCAAGGCAACCATTTACACCCCTCTGCTCGCCATCTCGATCCTTTAATTGGTATCAGGGCCGGTTTTGCTCTTCCATAGATCTTGACTGGTCTTGAGAGCCATAGCGATGGACAAATATTCCACCAAGTCTCCCATATTTTATGGAGTTGATTTTCTATTTTGGAAGTCTCGAATGGAGCTATACATCACTGCCCAGGGCTTTCTGATATGGCAGAAGGTGAAGCTTCTGTATGAGGTTCCTGCCGATGAGCACGTCACGGCCGATAATGGCTGACGTTGAGGTAAATACTAAGGCAAGAAATATTCTCACACAGGGCCTTAGCCGTAGTGAGTACGATAGTATTTCTCACCTGCGATCTGCTCACGAGATTTGGGTGACCCTCAATGCTTACCATGAGGTCACTACTCAAATCAAGACTGTGAGGCAGGATCAGTACAAGCGTGAATACAACAAATTTAAACAACATTCTAGTGAGAGATTTGATGAGTGTTTCAGTCATTTTACAAAGATTTTGAGCGACCTCTGAGCAGTCAGTTTTACATACCCTGACTCGGACAATGCTCGACATTTCTTAATCGCACTCGACCTCCAAGTTTGGGAGATGAAAGTGACCACCATCAAGGACACTACTGACTTATCGACTCTTAGTCTTTACGGGCTTTATTCCAGACTCAAGACTCATGAGATCAATGTCGTCTCTCGTAAGATGAAATCACAGTCGATGGCCTTGGTCACTGATCCCACTGGATCTCCTTTCAATCTTTCTGCTGGTTTCTCTCTCTTTGCCCTTTGCGAGCTAAGCGATGACCAACTGGAAAAATTTCCAGAAAATGATATTGCTCTTTTAACTCACAAATTCTCTCATGCATACAAGAGGGTGAGAGACAGGAAGAGAGGTGGCATGATCACCTGCTTCGAGTGTGGTGGCCCTAACCACATTCGAGCAAATTGTCCCAAACTGGAGAAGGGCAAGAATGACTCCAGCAGTTCGGGAAAGATCAACTACACCAACAAAAACCGCAACAAGAAGCCTCCAGCTCGCAAGCCAACGAGACAGAAGAAGTACTGCAACTTCTCAAAGAACAAGAAGCTCTTCCACCGTGTCCTTGCCGCCCTCATTGACATCAACCTCTCCAACACAGAGACGTGGAGCGACAAAGGTGAGGATGATCCACAAGAGAAGAAAGGCGGCGACGAGTTCTTCAGCATGTGCTTCATGGCAGATGCCAACGGCATCAGTGACATCGAGCTCTACAGTGACTCGGACAAGGTACCCTCTTATGACCAGCTCAATGAAGCTTTTTTCAAACTAGGAAAATTTCATGCTAGAGCTAGAGCAAGGTGTACGGAGCTTGAGAAGGAAGTAGGTACCTTGACTCGGGAATTAGCTTCGCTTAAATCTTCTCCCTCCCTAGTCACTGATGACTATTCTTTGTGTGATGCCTTGCTTGTGGAGTTGGAGATTCTAAGGACTATGCATAATAGTGTGTTGACTGAGCTAGATAGCCTTAGGTTGAAGAATGCTAGTACTGAATCTGTTGATGCTACTTCTTTATATACTGGTTTTCTTCATGATCACCCTACTTCATCTTGTGCTAATTTCCCTAAATTGATTGCTGAAATTTATGCATGAGCACACACCTTAGGATGCTTTCTACTAGAAATGATGAACTTGAATTGTATGTTTCTAAGGACCCAGTCAGCTCATGTGAGGGCTGTAAGCAACTAAAACTTGACAATGAATCTCTAAATGTCAAGTGTGCTAAACTTGCTAAGGACTTACTAGATAAATCACAAGAAAGTTGCTTGCGATGTTCTGTGATTGAGGGTGTCAACGATTGGGATCGCCGGACCGCAATTGAATAATGGGGGTTAGTGTGAACGAGGGACCCAAAAACAAGCTTCACTCATCGAGGAGATAGGTTCGTCGTTTCGTTGGTCGAGGGAAAGAGAAAAACGAGCCAGACACAGAGGATTATACTGGTTCGAGCCCCTGTGAAGGTAAAAGCTCTACTCTAGTCTTGCCCTGAGGCAAGGATTTTCACTATGCTTGAGTACAAGTGTTTTCTCTACAGAACGAGCTCTGGTGAATTCTACGCTTGTTGTATCTACTGTCTTGTCGCTTCGATCGCCTCCCTCCTCTACCGATCCGCCCCAGGGAGTTTTATACCTCTCTGGTCATTACGTAAGCAGTCGAGAGATTCCCGAAGTAGTGCTATGATGCGCTTGAAGGTGAGCAGAATCAAATCTGCATCTGTCGCCCACGTCTGCCTTAACTCCGGCATTCAAAGTTTTGGTAACCGTCGAGTAAACGCACATCCTGGGTCCCGGGCTAAACTACCCCGAGCGAGAGCTGAATCCACGCCACCCAAGCTCGAGGTCGTGCGGGAATTGAATCCTTGCCCCCCCCAAGCTAGAGATCGTGTGGGAGCCGCACAGCCCAGGTCGTGGTCGGAGACTTTGCGGCTCAACCCCGAGCTAGGGGCCCCGTTGACCATGCTTTGACCTATCAGAGATTTCTCAGTCCTCGACAGCTAGCCCCCGAGGCTCAAGGTCATGTCAGGCACTTGGGACGACCTCGAGCCTTACGATATGGACAAAGGGGACGGTCTTTTGGTCACCCCGAGCTCAAGGTCGAGATCGGGTAGAGACCAACGAAAGGGCTTCAGCATCGTCACATCTGGCACCCCTTGGACTTCAGAATCTTGGTACGGACATGATCGGGCAGAGGAACCGCCTGTAACGCCTCGACCCGCTGCCCAATCCTTAATTACGCTTGTCAAATCGCCACCGACACGCCTTTCGAGATGCCTTAGCCTTCAACCGGCAACGAATCAGGGCTTATAAAACCCGAGCCAACAGTGGCCTCGGAAAACTCTCGACTTTCCTGCAATCCTCGCCTCCCAACCTTCTACTCAAGCCACCTCTTCTTCCTCCGACCAAACATCAAGCGACCGCCATGGCCAAGCTCGGAAAGAGTTCCTTATCGACGACAAGGATGAAAGAGCTTGAAAACCTGGGGTTGCTGGATCCAGCGACGTGGCGGCTGCAGGGCAAAGAGACCAAGCCGTAGCCACGGGACGACGAGCTCATCAGCACCGAGCATTACATGCTCTTCAGCCTGCGGACGCCGGAGAGCGACTTCATGGCGGCAGTCCTCGCCCAATGCGAGATTGAACTCATCAATCTGGTGCCAAATTCTATCCTCCTCCTTTCCATCTCCCATCTATGCGAGGGGTTCCTTGGGATCCTTCCCTCCCCCTCTCTTTTCTTTCGGTTCTTTTCCTTGTTCCGCACCGGGAAGGACCTTGTGGTCAGATGCTTCTACTTCTGGTTGCAAGTAGGGCTTCCTTGGTCCTTCCCCCAAATCCGCTCTCGGGACTCCCTCGGCACGTGGACCGAGTGGTGGTTCTACTTGAAGAGGGGTGAAGACGGCGCGCTGGCGTACGACGGAACCCCCATCATAAGCAAGAAGCAGACCCCAGAGGCGAACGACCTGGAGATCGACTAGGAGGCCATCGCCGCCATCCATATCTGCGCCACACGCGGTCTCACCGGGCAGACCATTGCCAACGACTTTCTGCGGAATCAGGTGTTCCCTCTGCGGAAGAGGGTGCACCTGTTCTTCGAGATCAAAGGCCGCGACGACCTCACTCGGGAGGGTACAACTGGTAATTCTTCCTGTTCTGAAGCTTGCTCGAGTTCGATCTTTGGACTTCTCATACGACCTTGTCTTTCCAGCAGCGCCGAAGGAATCCTGGATTGCGGCCAGGATGACCGAGATGTTCAGGAAGGCAGCGTAGGACTACACCATCGATGACCCCGTCCCGAAGAACGTGCTGCGCCGGAGCACCGAGGTAAGCCAATTCGGGTCAAGTCTTAGCTTGTGTAAGCTTAGGGCTTTCCCTGACCTTTAGATGTGCCCGCAGGACAACCAAGAGTTGTTTCAGATAGCGAAGAGGATGCTACCACTGCCTGGGGCGAGCAAGGGCAAGAAGGCGGGCAAGAGGCTACTCCCGGACAGAGCGGGCGACAGGGATTCGAAGAAACAGCACGTCGAATGGGGCGAACGCACAATGGTAAGCTTCCCCATGGTCAAGCCCCCAAGTTTTTGTTCGTGCTTCTTCGTTCTCTGACATACCCTCCTTCCACAGTAGCAAAGTGCTACAGGCGCCACCGGGACTTCAAGTCCTTAGGCGACCTAAGGGTCCCGACCTCAGGGCCTTGGGTCTTTTGCGATGGGAGACCTGGAGCCATTGCGGGCTCCGAGGTCTCTAGCTCGAGGCACCCGAAGGAGGGATGCCTCTTCACCCTCGGGGCACCGAGGCCCTCTCCAACCCCCTGCGAAGCGGAGGCTATTGACTCTGGTACACCATCATCTCTTCAATTGCACGGTTTCCCTTCTGCCTTTAGCTTAGTAGTTTTTCCTTGTCGCAGACTTTGAGTGCTCGAGCTCATCCCTTGCCCATCCAGACCATGGCTTTTGTCTAGGGTGAGTCCGAGTCCGAGGAGGAGGAAGAAGCCTCCTACGAGTTGGTCCCCCGCCGGCACGCGGGCCAGAGTCGTGCCTCCACGGGCCCACAAAGTTGGGTCGTGGCCGGCGAGTCCGAGCAAGGGCTTGACGACCCGGTCGAGGACGAGGCTTCGCCCACGGCAGACAAAGACAACGCTGATGACACCGTGGCCACCGAAGCTGATGTCAGCCTGGCCAAGGCTGCTGCGGAGGATGATGCCCAGGACGCCTCAGCCACAGAGGCCGAGGCTACCCAAGCCGTGCCTGCCGCGGTTGTCCCGACCATCGCGGTCGAGGCGAACCCGGCCGTTGAGGTCGACCGTGTTTTGGCTGGGGCCAGTGTGAAAGGCGCGCCGAAGACCGGGCCAAGACATCCATGGGAGAGGGAGCTGGAGATGCTCCGACCATGGAGGTCGAGGCCGATCTGGTTGTTGGAACCGAGCTCGGGGGTAGGTCTCCGCCTACGCAACCCAGCAGCGGCAGAGGGCCGCACCGCGCCCGAGACATCGGGCAGCAGGCCTGTTGAACCTCACCGCGCACACTTGGAAGGCCGGCTTAGCCAGGTACGAAGCTTCCTCCTGCACTTGTTGAATCATAGTTCGAGTTTTTTTTGACAAAGACTATGTTTCTTCCGAATTCCACAGGCCATCGAACTCGTCGCCCAAGGGCTGCAAGGTCTTCAGACACATTCCGATGCACTGAAGATCTTTCTCGACTTGGTGGAAGAGCGAGAGAAGCAGCGGTTCAGGCTCATAGAGACCTTGGCGATCGAGCAAGAGGAGGCCAGGCGTAAGGCGGCGGCCCACTCTGCTGAGCTTGCCGCCCTCCGCCAGACGATAAAGGCGCTCGAGGCCACCCACGCATCTAAACTCGACCAGGCCATCAACACCGAACGTGACCATGCATACAAGGCTGTGGAGGAGGAGCGCGCGCGGTCGGCCAGAGCGCTCGAAGCCGAACGAGCCAAGGCGGAGGAGATGATGAAGGCAAATGAAGACCAAGCGGCCATCCCGATGAAGGCCTCCACTGAGCTCGAGGCTAAAGTCGCCGAGCTCGAGGAGAAGTTGGGGCGGGCAACTAGGATGGCGAAGAGCGCCCTGGCCCAACTCCAGATCTAAGCAAGCAAGATCGCCGACCTTGCAATTAAACTCTTAAATCTCCAAGGCGGTATCGGCCTTAAGGGCTAAGGTCGCCGAGCTCGAGCAATAAAAACTTGCCCATGACATGGCCGACCTGTAGTTAGACCTGACAACATGTAAATAGAAGGTAGTAAGATAAAGATTAATGAAACAAAGTCATTTTGACGAAATGAGCTTGCGTCTCTATTTGTTCCCTTTAATTTTTTTTGTCATGTACTTAGCCTTTTTCTGAGGTAGTGTACCCTCGTCCAGCCCCCGTTGGGACCAAGGTCGAGTGACGCCGGCCTTGGGCGCAAGTTTAGAAACCTGCAAAAGCCACGACCTGCAAGGTAGAGAAAAATTCCACAGGGGGAACTTTGAGAAGAGATTTTGCCTCGAAAGTGTTAAGGTTGCTTTTAGATTAGATTCTTGAATCACGACCTCGATTCGTACTTGCTCGATGGTTCCAAATGTGGAGTTAGTTCGAACCCTGGCGCAGAGGGAGTTGGGATGCAAAGAGATTTGGCTTACAGGTAGCTCGACCCCTAGGGGTGAATTTTAAGCTCGCAACACTTGAGTCAAGATCAAAGCACTTATACGCAGGTCAGATTTAGAAAGAATCTCAAATTCGAATTTAGTACAAAACATGGAAGAAAGAAAGAAAGAAAACATAGACCAACATAGCCAATGAACAATAAACTTTATTGAAGTTTGAGACAAAGGCGTTACACATGAAATTTGCGAAGTTGATCAATGTTCCACGAGCTCAAGAGCTCTCTGCCATCGGGCATCGCTAGCCGGTAAGCCCCGTGCGATCTACTGAAACAACTCTATAGGGGCCCTCCCACCGCAGGGATAACTTGTTGGTGTTGGACGAGCCCTGAATTCATCTTAAGGCTAGGTCCCCAACAAGGAGCTCGCTAGGTCGTACCGACTGAGACGCATGTCTATGAAGAGCTTGCGGTAATCTTGTTGTCGTAGCGATACGGCATCTTACTTCTTCGCGCGGGGGTAAGGTCAAGGGACCGTTCTTGCTCGAAGTCGACCTGATCGACCAAGCTGACCCTAGCAGAGCCCAGCGTGACCTCTGGAGGCAGGATGACTTCAGTACCGAATACAAGCCGAAAGGGTGTGGACCCTGTTGCTCGGCTGACCGTGATACGAATAGACCATAAGATGGTGGGAAATTCGTCCACCCAAGTCTTGTCGTGTCGTTCGAGCTCATCTAATACTCGTTTCTTGATGCCTTGAACGATCTGTCCATTGACGCGTTCTGCTGCTTCATTGCTTTGCGGATGGCTTACCGAAGCATAACATACTTTGGTGCCAATGCCCTCTCAATATTCCTGAAACAGTTCACTGGTAAACTGTGTTCCATTGTTAGTAATAATTCTGCATGGAACTCCATACCTGGTGACCACGAACAAGTGGAAGAACTTGACAGCAGCACGAGCTGTAATGGTCGAAACAGGTTCGGCCTCGATCCACTTGGTGAAGGTGTCGATGGTGACGAACAAGAACTTCCCGCCGACCGCTTGAGGGAAGGGGCCGAGGATGTCCAGCCCCCAGGTCGAGAAAGGCTAAGTGAGCAGGATGGTCTGGAGTGCATAGGCAGGTTGGTGCGACTTTCGAGCTTGGAATTGGCAGGCTCGATAGGCGCAGATGATGTCACGAGCATCCTGAAGTGCCGTTGGCAAATAGAACCCCATGCGAAAGGCCTTTTTGACCATTGTCCTGAAAGAACAATGCACTCCACAGAGACCTGAGTGGATGTCGTTTAACAGGTACTCACCCTCCTCCGTGGTGATGCATTTTGTTAGGACTCCAGAAACATTCCGATGATAAAGTTTACCGTCAACGAGCATGTATAAACTCGCCCGACGCTTGATCCTGCTCCTCGTAGCAGGGTTGGACAGAAGTTCTCCTCAAGCTAGAAAGTTGTGGATTGGTTCAGCCCATGAGGGAATACCTTCAATGAGGACGACCGAGACCTCCTGGTCGGAAATTGAAGGCGTTGCCAAGGTCTCCAAGATGACATCCGAAGGAATTTCATCGTCGGATGACCCGAGCATGGAGAGGAAATCGGCGCTAGAGTTGTCCTTCCTAGGCACATGCTTGATTTCCAGGTTTGGGAACCACTTCTCCATCTTACGCACTTCGGTGAGGTATTTGGTCATGGAATCCTCCGAGCATTGATAGCCTTTGTTGAATTGGTTGATGACGAGCTGGGAGTCGCCCTTGACGATCAACCGACGCACACCCAGTGCCTTGCAAGCTCGAAGTCCCGCCAGGAGAGCTTCGTATTCTGCTACATTATTGGTTGCCAAAAATCCAAAACAAACCACATACCTCAGTTTATCGCCCTGCGGAGTGAGAATAAGGATTCCAGCCCTCGAGCGCTTGAAGGATCTAGAGCCATCAAAGTACATGACCCAGGGTTTCTCCTCCTCGACCTCGAGCTCGGGAGCCAGCTGCGATGTCTGTTAGACCACAAAGTCAGCAAGCACCTATGACTTGATGGCCGTGCGCACCACAAACTAGACGTCGAACACAGCCAGCTCCATGGCCCATTTGGCGATACGACCTCTAGCCTCTGGATTCCTTAGGATCTCCCCGAGCAGGAAGTTGCTCGGGACGACCACAGAGTATGCCTAGAAGTAGTGCCGGAGCTTGCGCGAAGCCATGAGGAGGGCGTATAGTAGCTTCTGGACCTGGGGGTAGTGCTCCTTCAGACCATGAAGAACTTCGCTGACATAATAGATCGGGTACTACCGTGCATCCCGCTCGGCCACCAAGACGACGCTAACAGCTTGGGTGGTGGCCGCGATGTAGAGCAATAGTTTTTCGCCTAGCTGCGGAGTCGTGAGCAAAGGTGGACTTGAAAGGTATACCTTCAGCTCGTCGAAGGATTGCTGTGCTTCAGGCGTCCACTCAAAATTTCCTTGTTTACGCAAGGCCTTGAAGAACGACAACCCACGCTCACCGAGTCTTGAGATGAACCAACTGAGGGTGGCCACGCGGCCGGTTAGGCACTGCACCTGCCTTACCGAACTCGGGGGAGCCATCTTCTCGATCACCTCAATCTTCTCTGGGTTCGGACCGACCCCCGAGCCCCCGATCATGTAGCCGAGCACTTTTCCTAAAGCAGCGCCAAATACACATTTCTCGGGATTAAGCTTGATCCTATGCTTATTCAGGTTGGTGAAGGTCTCTTCGAGGTCTTGAACGTGATTGTCTTTGGAAGAGCTCTTGACAATGATGTCGTCCACATAGACCTCGAGGTTGCAGCCGATCTGAGGGTCGAACGTCCTAGTCATCAGGCACTGGAATGTCGCGCTGGCGTTTCGGAGACCAAACGACATAGTCGTGTAACAGTATGTGCCGAATGGTGTGATGAATGATGTCTTGCTCTCGTCGTCAACCGCCAGCTTGATTTGATGATACCCAGAGTAGGCGTCCAGGAAGCTCAACATCTTGGTGTTCGTAGTGGAGTCGACGTTCTGGTCGATGCGTGGAAGGGGAAAATTGTCCTTCAGACAAGCCGAATTTAAGCCCGTGTGGTCGACAACATCCGCCACTTCCCGCCTTTCTTCTGCACGATGACCGGGTTGGCCAACCATTCGGAGTAATCGATGTCACGAATGAAGCCGGCCTTCAGAAGTTTATCGAGGTTCTCCTTGATTATAGCAACCTTCTCGGGAGAAAAACGACGCAGCTTCTGGCGTACGAACCGACAGTCGGGACGCACTTGCAATTTGTGCTCGACCACCACCCTCGGGACACCCGGCATGTGTGCCGGTTCCCAAGCGAATATGCCCTTGTTGGCGCGGAGGAAGGTGATGAGCTCGAGTTCCTATTTGGAACTCAGCTCGGCCGAGATGTGAATACACCTGGTCGAGTCGCCATCTTCGAGTGGCACAGCCTTCGTCGACCCACTAGGCTGGATCGCTGCCTTCTAACGGGCGCTCTTCGCAGTTAGCTCAGGGCCTCGCTGGGGCAACATACCGGCGAGGGCCAAGGCCTTGGTTTCACACCCGTGCGTCTCCTTGAGATCGCCCCGCACCGTGATGACGCCATTAGGGCCTGGGAGCTTCATGCAACGGTGGCCATAGTGGTTAGCTGCCATGAACTTGATCAACGCCGGTCGCCCGAGGATGGCATTGTACGGGAGATCTCCTTCGACCACCTCGAAGGTGATCAGCTCGGTGCGAAAGTTGTCTGAGTCGCCGAAGGTGACGGGCAAGACCACTTGCCCAAGAGGGGTGGTCGAACTCCCAGGAATGATCTCGAAGAACAGAACCGCTATATTCTTGACCTTCGATCAGGGAATCTGCATCCGGTCGAGTGCGCTTGCCTGCAGTAGATTGAGGGAGCTTCCCCCATCGATCATGACGTGCCCGACCATGGTGTTGCTGATGGTCGGGGTCACGACCAAGGCGGTTTTTATGTCCTTAGCCATACCTTGGGGGGCATCTTCCCTTGAAAAAGTGATCATGGTCCCAGCCCACTTGCAGGGCTGATCAATGGGCCTCCCGGTGGTAGCTTGGTAGACGGTGCGCGTAGCAGCCTTGAGCTCACGTCGGGATTGATATGTTGACGAGCCGCCGAAGATGACATCAATCCGACGGTTGCCCTGCTGAAACTCTAGGTCGAGGTCTTCAAGGTCTGTCCCGGCATTAACCCTGTCGGGTTGCTCGCCTTCCTTCGGGAGTACGGGCATCTCACCACGCCCATCATAAAAGACATCCAGCTTGCTCTGCCAAGCCCTGCAGCCACGCAGGTCGTGGCCTGGAGCCCTATGGAACAAGCAAAACTTTGCTTCATCAAACCTGGGATGCCCTCCAACATCCTGCGATCGAGCGTCGGCTCGTTGGGGCCCAGGTCGGCGGTTCCCCTGTTGGGGTCGATGCGGCGCCTGTGGAGGTCGTGGCCGGCCTTGACGAGGTCAGGGCTCTTCCTGGTCTGGTTCCCGCACCTCCATCACCTCGCGCTAACCGTTCGCCGCGACGGTCACATGAGGCTGTCCGCTACCATTCTTGCGGTCCCTCTTCCGCTTCTTGGCGGTTGGACCCGGGTCGGCATTTCTGGAGCTAGACGGACCATCCTGAGTTTAGACCAAGCTAACCTTGGTCATAGTAACGTTTCCAACGGACTGCATCGTCTGCGTCTGTGTAACACTCCGCCATGCGAAACAGCTTGTTGACGCTGAGCCTCGCCGTGATCTCCAGGTCCTCGGTGAGGCGCCGATCACGGACACCAAACTTGAAGGCCTTAATCACCGCCTCGTCAGAGACGTTTGGTATTAAGTTCCTCGTGCAGATGAATCATCGCACGAAGTCGCGAAGTGGCTCTCTTTTCGCCTGGATAACACGATCCAAGTCCTTATCCCTTCCTGGCTACTCGTAACAACTTTGGAAGTTGGAGCGGAGGGCATTCTGAATCTGGCGCCACGATCAGAAAGAACCGGGCTTCTAGTTGAAAAGCCAGGTACGAGCGGCGCCATCCAGAACAGTCGGGAGGTAATTGGCCATTACAGCCTCGTCTCCACCGGCCGCCAAAATGGCTATCGAATAAATCGACAGAAACTCATCGGGATTCTTCGTCCCATTGAACCGTTCTATCAATGCAGGCTTGAACCGGGCTAGCCAGTGTACCCGACGAAGGTCGTCAGAGTAGGTCGAACAACCATAAGCCGGAACAGGAGCGTGTCGAGGGAGATGGTCACCGCTGCTGGACTCGAAGTCATGGTTACCTCGGTGGCCGGATCTAAGGCCACGTTGGTCATGTCGATGAGCGCGAGAATCACTCGGAAGATACTGCAGGCGATCATGAACCCTGCGGCGCCTTGGCGAGATGTCTGGTGAAAGACTCCCAGATATACTGCTGCTATGTGGCGAGCCATTGTAGCTCTGTTGACGTCGAACACCAACCGGGGTCGCGTCCAAGGGAGGACGACGCGGAGGGGTCCAAGACAGATCCCGGGATGGTTGACGGGAAGGTGATCGGTGAAGGTGCCGACGTCGGCGCGAGGAGTTGTCGTCACTTCTCAGGGAGCGGGACCCAAAGTGCCAACTTTGGTGCTGCGGGGGTATGGCCTTGGTCGCAGCCCTATCGAACTCATTAGTGAGAGCTCGGCCGAAAAGTTCTGACTTCACCCGATCGGGATCAGTCATAACCCGGGCAATGGCACGGAGGCGCTCGCCCGAGTGGGGAAGCCTGGGATGTCCGGACAAGGTTCCGGCCTTCCCTTGATCTTCTTGTCGAAGGGCAGTTACGGCTTGGTTGATGGCAACCCGAGCCATCTGGCGAGCATCCTCAGGGGTCTTTAGGTCGCGATCGTCCGCCTCCATGCTCTCGCCACGGCTACCTGCCATGAGAACAAATTGCTCGCGCAGCAGCGGTGAGGGTGAAAACAGGGACGTGGAGTCGTCACGCTTGGGAACTGCGCCCGAGCCTGAACTCGCCGAACGTCCCTCAATGGAGCGCACCATGCTCCTAAGACCTTGACGTTGTTCCTCCGAAAGAGCGAAGCTTTCAGGCCCCACGGTGGGTGCCAGCTGTCGACGATCGGGATCGCCGGACTGCAATTGAGTAATGGGGGTTAGTGTGAACGAGGGACCCAAAAACGAGCTTCGCTCACCAAGGAGATAGGTTCGTCGTTTTGTTGATCGAGGGAAAGAGAAAAACGAGCTAGACATAGAGGATTATACTGGTTCAAGCCCCTGTGAAGGTAAAAGCTCTACTCCAGTCTTATCCTAAGGCAAGGATTTTCACTATACTTGAGTACAAGTGTTTGCTCTACAACTCAAGCTCTGGTGAATTCTACGCTTGTTGTATCTACTGTCTTGTTGCTTCGATCACCTCCCTCCTCTACCGATCCGCCCCAAGGAGTTTTATACCTGTCCTGGCTGTTACCAAAAACGGTCAGGAGAGATTCCCGGAATAGTGGTATGATGCGCACCGAAGGTGGGCCATAACCGTCCCACATCTACCACCCACGTCTGCCTTAACTCCGGCATTCAAGGTCTTGGTAACCGTCGAGTAAACGCACGTCCTGGGTCTCGGGCTAAACAACCCTGAGCGAGAGCTGAATCCACGCCACCCAAGCTCGAGGTCGTGCGGGAGTTCAATCCTTGCCCCCCCCCCCCCCAATCGAGGTCTAGTGCACTTTGGCAAATGGTGTCTTGTGCAACTTGTACTCAAAACTAGTGGACCTGCATTAGATGGAACATAGTACATCCTACGAAATCGTATCTGTGTGGATGTGGCTCAATCTTCTCCTAAAAGCTGTGAAGCACTTAAAAGAGGTGATTATTAACATTGGCCTATTGAAATCCCAATTAAGAAGTAATAAGGCCCTGTTTGGCAGAGCTCTGCTCCCAGCTTCTGCAGAGTGAATCTGTGGAGCTCTGCCAAACAGCAGTTTTCTGATAATCGCTCCCAGGGTGATTCCGTGAAGTGATTCTCGAAATGAACTAGGGCTAGGAGCTGAAAAAGTCGCTTCTCTGATTCACTCCCAACAAAGAGTCAATATCTCCATAGAGTTTATCCTATGGATTAGTTAGAGAATCACTTTCAGATGAGAATCACTTCTCTCGGTGAATCACTTCTAACAGAGAATCAGAATCAGAGAGAGCTCTACCAAACAGGCCCTAAGAACAAAGATGAACTTCCCCAGGTGACCTACAGGCTACAACGGATCATGGAAGAACATAAATAGAGTCAATCTAAACTCCTAACGTATAATGGGTTCTTGCTGTTTGTATTTTGATGAAAGATCGAACAGCAGCTTGTAGAAACATACTTTTTGGAAACCTCTCTGTTTCCCCTTTGAATGCCTAATTTATTATATATAGAAAGTTGAAGTGATGTTGGCGCATAATTAATCCTTTTATTAGTTGTGCCATCTGGTCGCCTCTTTTGGTTAGTATAGTTTAACATGATTTGTTTACTGGTTATAAATGGTTTTAAAAAGTTATTTAGTTGTTTAAACCTGGTTGCGCGTCAGACATCCATACATTGGGACAACAATCAGCGTTACTATATACTTCCCAATTGCTCATACTGAAGTTGTACATTCTTTTTAGTGATCATTTTTAGATTGATAGGTCTATTTTTGTTCTTTGCGGTAATATTGTGCAGTCATTTGGATTTATGCAGGAAAAGCTCTACCAGGATCTTGTGGCAGAATGAAAATGGCTTGAGGCCTACAGTTTCGGACATAGCCTCCCACATCCTGGTCCACGTCTCTTTTGTCAGACTTGATTGCAACAATTTTGATTGATGTTGAGGTTCCTCCATTGTTAGCTAGTTACCAGTTACCACCCAAGTATGCTGCATTGTGAATCCATTCACTGAATATTTTCTCAGCTAAGCCACAACAATATCAGGAAAATTTTATCAGATCGAATGGACCATGTCCTTGGCCATCTACTTATGTTTATGAGCTGTTCTTATATGTAGCACGAGATTGAGTACGGAGGTCAGGATGCATTGGCTTCACCAAGATCACAATATACAATCTAGAATCTTCAAGCTTCAATGCACATCCCCAGCACAAGCAACCATCACCCAGCTTATTCGCACCAGCAAACCCAGGATTGCAATCGAAGAACTCAATAGTCTTTTCCAATGCACTATCCAGCCCTGTCTGACGGAGCCTGCAACCATACCATCTACAGCAAGATGGTAGCACAGGATACTTTGCGGATGGCATTCTTTGTACAGGAAGACATGAGTCGAATTCTGTAGCATCGAATGATTCATCCGTGGATATGCAAGCTCGTGAGTCCTAATGAGAAATTTGCTGTTGGCTTCCGAGAACTGCAAGCATGAAAATTGCAGTAAAGAAATGGATTGTCACCGCAATTACGGATCTAAATTTAGTCCTCTCCCCAAGTTCTTCTATATTGAGCATGTTGTAACTAGCTGTTACTTCTGATACCATGACTTGCATATATGTTTCATTCATGTATTTATTTTCAGGTTAAATAATGGTTGACGTAGTAGTTTCTTATAGTGGATGAAATTCACTTCAGATAGCAGAACATTAAGATAGCTCATATAGCAGTTTGTTATGTTCACTGCAGGAAATGATAACGATTCAAGCTTTGTTTGTAAAACGGAACTTCGAGATCTCATTCAATTGAATATCTTCTGTCAGTACTCAGATTGTCTTGAAGCATTATTTGTTCACTTGGGTACCTCAATTTATGGCAGAAGCTAGTTATTGTAGGAACCGGGAACTGTATTATCTATATGATATTAAGTCATTAACTGTATAAGCTATAAGGTCGATGGCATTATTTCGTCTACTTGCATAGATGAATCCATAAACTGAGGCAGACCAACAAGATCATCAGATTACAAGTTAGTCCGCTATTGAGCTAATCAACCATTGATCATTCCTAAATGAAGGGGTATATCTGTATAAGAGCAAGGTCAGACCAAAAATGAAATCAACAGTTGATCAATTATAAACATAGGCTCCAAACATCATAAAATCCTGAAGCAACTAATTGGATTACTGTAACATCACTGTCATCCTATTGTTTGTATCATCAAAGCCTTGTTTACCACAAAATAAGAAATATGCCATCCTGTTGTATCTATCATCAAACCCCTCTTTACCACAAAATAGAAAATTACAATGTTCTAGTACAAACATGTCATGTATATAGCTGCGTTTTCTGTATGTATCAGCACACCTAAGATAATATACAAGAAAACCGAGCTGAATTTTGCACCCTGACTCATCTTGTTGAGACCTGGTTTGGATCGATGATGTACCCGACAGGACCTCCACGGCCCATTGAGGCCCTACGAGACAGTGAGGGGGCCCTCCTCACCTCAATGTTGGCCGGCACAGGGATTTCTTCGGAGTGACCAGAAATGCAGAGTGATCCATTATCATCCTGATCCCAGTACACCTCAACCATGACGCCTCTTGGATGCTCCTCTGTCTCAGTTCCAGGAATACCAACAAAACGAGCCCCCTTAGGTATCTGCATTATCAGACAAACTTGCCAATTTTAGTGAAATCAAAGATCACAATGCTCTACAGGAATCTCCTTATAAGCCATGTATGCAGGCAATTACTGCATGACAGTCATCTGCATCTCACATAAGTTCTTTTTTATATTCACAAGTGCAGTAGGTTCTTAGGATTACTGAGGACAGACCTGAATCGATGCTCCTGATGATAGGTTCAGAGTCACCAGGGTGCCTTCAGCAGTAGAGCTCTCAAGCTCTGCCTGCTTTGCAATGTTCAGGAAGACCTCTTCAAGTGTCGTGAGGCCGAGTTGAATGTCCGAGATGCCGAATTCATTCTCCCTATCTTGGAGTTCCCCAAAGAATCTCTGCTTGTTAAAAGAAGTATTAGCGTGTCACGAATTTAACAAATGGTATATGCCAGAGGTTTGGGTGTCAAAGGTAGTAAGTACCGTCAGAAGTGGTTCTTTCTGATGGGGGATGACAAACGTTAAGAATGTCCTGCTCTCCTCTTTCGGGTCCACATCAAGACGCTGTTTCAATAAAATTAATGCGGTTTCATCTCCATTATCCACATAATAAGAAAACGATAATTATACGGTATTTAATTTAAGGAAACATACATCCTTGAAGAACCGTTTGACAGCTTCTATGTTAGGATTGACTGGGGCCTCAATGTTGCTGTTGATGTTAGGGCTTTGTGTGTGACCATTTCCAGAGAAATTCACATTAGTGATATATCCAGTTCCAAATTTTGACTTCAGCCTTATTGAAGTCCCAATGCACCGCAATTTCCCCTTTGCCATGATAGCTATCCGGTCACTTAGAATGTCAGCTTCCTCCATGGAATGGGTGGTCAAGACAATAGCTCTTCCTTTCTTTGCCTCCTCTATGATGTCCCAGACATGCCTCCTTGTTATCGGATCCATGCCAGTTGTCTGTGTAGGATATATGGTTAGACTAACATGTGACAAGGGATGTGTATCAAGCAAATTAATGGTAAATTTGACATGTCTCTACCGGTTCATCAAGAAAGACCAATTTTGGGTCACCAATTAGAGCAATTGCAACACTTAGCCGGCGTTTCATCCCTCCACTATAGCTACCTGCTCTAACGTTAGCTGCTTGGCTGAGCTTCACTTGGCATAATGATTGCTCTGCTACCTGCATTACATGAAAAACCAGAGAAAGATCAAAATGCAAAACCATGAAGTGTTTTAGGGAGCAAATGCCAATAGGTGCTTAAGAAACATACCGACTTGATTGTTGCTGGAGGCAATCCCTTGATGCTGGCAAACAACTCCATGTGCTCCTTGGCTGTCAATGCGTCCCACAGGATGTCGAACTGCAAAGAAACGAAACACAAATGTTTATCTTCCATACAAATGCATACATTAGTAATATGAGAATGTCTAAAGCACCTACCTGCGGACAGACTCCAATCATCCTGCGAATATTAGACATTCCCGCAGTGCTTCGAACAGAATGACCATAAATCAGTGCTGTGAAAGGTTCAGAGTGGCTTATTAGCATGTCCATAATTATCGGGAAAAAAATTACAAAATGTTGCTTTAAGGAATGATACTAACCATCACCGCCTGTAATTGGTGTGATTCCAGTTAGGCAACTGATTGTAGTTGTTTTACCAGCTCCATTGGGCCCAAGAAGACAAAACAGCTGGTCCTTCTCAAGGTTCACCCATAAGCCCTGGAGAAATTGTTTAGGTGATTAATACTCAGAGGTAGCATAGGTTGCTCGTCTTATATGCCAGAAGCTATATTAGCATAGGTTGCTTGTCTTATATGCCAGAAGCTATATCTGAGAACTTACTTTGACCGAATGAAATGGCTTAGTTGTTCTGCATCTGCAGCAACCCATAGTAAAATTTCCAGGATATCTTTTCCGCAAACCACGTATTTGAACTGCAACACCAGGATCCACCTCATTGTTTGCAGCTTGTTGTTTCACTAGGTTTTCCTCAGCAAGAACATCCTCATCAGTAGGTGTAGCATCATCTGCTGGACGGTTGGAACCCAAAAAACTACAGATACCTCCCTCTGGAATGGAGCATTCAGATTAGTGAGTAATGTAAGATACTACAGTTAGAACAATGTGCAGAACCACTGAGCACTTAAGAAGCTCTGACCTTGCATCTTGCCTCCTTTCCCAGTCCAGTATGAAGGCACCAGAAAGTACAACACTGACTTTCTAACACCACTGACATTTGGAATTATGTTATCGAAATAGATCGCCAGGACAAACCACAAGAAAAATGTGGAGATGAGCCATTTGTAGATGTCGTCCTGTTAAATGTTTGTGAACACTCAGAGCTTGAAATTTGCATAAGCATTAAAACATATGATATCTAATGAACAAAGTTTTGTACGTACAATAGTAATGACACAGTCCGTCTCAAAAGATTGGCACTTTCCACGCTGATTCCAGCTAATACCCTTGTCTTCAGGAGTGGCAGTTGCCTTACCTAGAATATTGAGGGCTTGGGCAAAAACATCAGGAGGAAACAAGGACCATATTGTCCGGTAGTACTTTTGGTAGGAACTTGAATATGGGAACCCGAAAGTTGTAACAAGCTGCAAAGGGAGGTAACAAAGGGATTTGCATATTTCCTGACAAGTTGAAACACTGGATCCATAAGATGATGATTAAGCATACTTTACCTGTGTCAAGAAGCCAACAATGAATATTGCAAATCCAACAGTGGTAGCTGATGCGGCTTTTGTTACAAATGTGGATATCATGAATGCGAAACTAAGCTGCAGCAAACATCATGAACAAGCATAATATGTTAAGGAAAACTTTTTTTTTTGGCAATCTGTGATAGCAATCAGAAAATGTATAAACAAAATTCATCTGCACAAGCATATGGACATAAGCAAAGCAAGGAAACCTATCAGTGTGTGGAACTTTACCATGTTCAGTTGGAAGAGGAAGAATAAGAGGAATAGGATCCCGAAGCTATTGTGCAGGAAGAAGTCAAACTGGAACATCATCCCAAAGAGCACAGTAAAAAGAGCTGAAAGAAATGTAAGGAAGGCCTCCCAGGTAAACCAAGATAGCCAATATGACGATTCATAGAGCCCCATGATAGACATAGCCTGTGAATATGCACCAAACATTGAGTCATGTCAAGCGTCAAGATATGTACATCTTAAACTCTGGCAGAGGACAGGGAAAGCTCAAACCTGACGAAGCTTAAGTTCTTTCTCTGTCACCAAGGCACTGATTTGGAAAACAAATCCAAACATTGCAATGGCAAGAAAGAAAGTTGGCCCTGCTTGGGCAATAGTAGAGAAGGTTTCCGTGGCTGGGTGAGCAAATTCCTTGAACCCCACGGTCCAGCTAAAATTTGGATCTGTCGGCGTCATGAAAATTTACTGTTATTACCCAAGCACAACTTATAAAGGCAAATATACAGCTAACATTTATTTATGCAGCATACAATAAATACTCTGAAGAATACCTGCTGAAAAAATTAAAAAGTACTAAATAGAAGGAATTCTTGTCAAAGGGTAAGAAACCAATTTTACTAAGTAGTAAACATGGGAGCGATAAGTTCCCTTGGGAAAAATAAAACATGGAGGCAGCAATACCTCCAATCAGCAGCCTTGCCATTTCCCTCTCAGCTGCAACTTGAAGCGGTATCTGGAATTTGAAGGTGGGGTCCTCATAAGTTCCTCTTCGTGCTACCGGAGTGGAGTTTGTCTGAATACCATACTTTATCTGAGTGGCATTTATATCTTGAAAATGTAAAGCACCAGGGCAGCGCATCGGGTTTTCAAAAAGCCAAGTATCAACATCATTCGGGGTCCTAAAACCTAGGACCTGAAAAACTCACCATGAAACAATCAGATAGCATGTTGCATGTTGAGTAAAAATCAATTCAAGGGTGAACCTGCAATGCTGTTTAAGTGACAGAGAAGAAACTAATGTTCGTTGACAGTGCATGTATTATATATTACAGTTTACCACAAAATCCGAGCTTAAGCCATGTTATAATGAATTATGAAAAGGAAAAATTATATTAGTCTCTAATACCATACTTTATCCGAGTGGCATATGAAGAACAGAAAAGTTTCAACAGCTGAATTGAAGTAAACTAATTCATACTACAGAATGGCCAGCCGAGGTTGCGTGTAGTCCCGTGGGGACTGCAACTTAAGCAGTCCCTGTGGGACCGTCCGATTCAAAATCAACGGTTCAGAACTTCAGATAGGCAAAAAAAAAATATGTAGATTTTTTACTGCATGAAAACATTGTTTATGGTACTGTAGCAAACACTGTTCATCAATTTTTCTGTTGGTCTGGGCCGTCCGTGCACTCGATTCAACGGTCCAAGGCTATAGGGAATGTTTAAGTTGCACTCCCCATAACCACTGCAGGGGAACCCTATCCTAGAATGGCACATGAAGGCTAGACTCCCAACTAAATTAGATAATTAAAACCTCATGCGCCATTGGGCAGGAACTTTTGTATATTTTTTTCAAGTTTTTGATCAACAGAGTTTCAACATTTACATTCATTTAATGAGAGATTAACATATTATTATTGGCAATAAGAAATAAATGCATAGTGCTTTCCAAAAAAATCCGACACCATTCCTTTGATACCATCATCTATTCTATGCAAACTTTGTACCTCCTCCCTAAAAATTCTCAATTATATTCTCAGTTAGCATTCCAAGGTACGTACTTGCTGTCTTTATTTCCAAGAACGGGCGTTACACAGACTGGATCAATAAACTACGAAGTAGCATGAAAATGACATCTAATGCATTACGACAAGCCTAAATCAAAATTAGCTGTTCCTCGTGGACCACGGGGACTTCCTGATTCCATTAACAACAAAATAGGCATATTTTCCATACTTTCTTTGAAAAACTCGCAATTTCAACGTCTAAAGTGAGTCCCATTGCTTCCATCCTAATGTCACATGGAAGCAAATCACATACTAAAATTGTCATCAAACCTAAAGGATGATCTAAGTTCAAAATATCAGCCAACCCGCTGTAAAAGGCTTAAAGGAAATAAAACCAAAGGTGACTTCACACAAGAATCGATCCAGCCAAATCAAATTCTTCTTCAGAATTAAAAAAAATACACCTCGCCTCAATAGCCAATCGATGAAAAGCGCTAGCTAGGTCTGCAAACAACTCATTCCCAAACTCTTGAAGCTTTTGGAGTCAAATCATCTCCCTGAAACGCTTCGAAGTTCCTTTTTACAAGAGGCTAAAACACACCCGATTCTCAAGACGTATATCTCCGTTTTCTCTTCACAAAAACGCACAAAAGAATCAATCTTTTCCACACAAAACCCAAAATCCTCGCACAAAGGTGCGATCGTCCAGCTCTTCGCCGCCCAAACGGGTCAAACCCACGCCGCACACGCCACACGCCCAAATCACGGACAAATTACGCCCAATCTTCTCAGGGAAAAAAAAGAAACAAAATCCAATCTTGACGATAACTGAAGACAGAAACGCATGAGAGGAAGGAATCAAAACCCTCACCTTGTTGGCAGGGATGGGCCTGCCGGGGTTGTTGTTACGGATGGCGTCGACGAGCCCCGCGACGCGTGCGCTGCCCCCGCCGCTCCAGAGGAAGTCGTAGCAGGGCGACTTGACGAAGAACTTGTCCTCGCAGGGCGGGATGGGCGGCGCGACGAGCGCCTGCGGGTCGGGCACGTTGCGGTAGGCGGTGGTGTAGGAGAACCTCGAGCGGATGGCGCGGTCGATGCAGAAGATGAGGAAGATGAAGACGAGGGACGAGAGCAGCTGCAGCGCCGCCGACCGCCGGTGGCGCCAGGTGAGGGTCGCGTTCTTGCGAAGGAGCGAGCGGTACTGCTGCCACGCGAGCGCCGCGCCGCTCAGGAGCTCCATTGGAGGGGAGGCCGGGGAGGCGGAGTGGGGAGTTCTTGGGACCTGGGGGAGTGGAAGCTGGAGGAGTTTGTGGTTTGGGTATTTATAAGGGGGCCATTTGAAAACGGCCGCGGGGAAGAATGAAGGGAGGCGACCTGTGGGCAGTTCAAAGGAAACGCGTGTTTGTTTGTTTGGCACTTTGGCCGGTAATTTTACAGGAAGGCCCTTGGAATTGAGTTGTTTTTATATAAAATTCGTGCGTTTTAACGTCAAATACGACCTCCTATGGACTGAATTAATAGAATTATTAAGGGAGGTCCTGTATGGTGGACATTTAATATTTAGCTACTAGTGAGCAACATCCAAAAACATTATCCCTTTCCATTCCTGACCAGATTCCCATCCTTCTTCTTCCTCGCGGGACGTGATTCCTTTTCTTTCTCTCCCGTCGTCGACCCCCTAACATATCCTCAGCGAGCCTCCTCCTCCACATCCGTCTTGTGGGGCCACTGCCGCATGAGCTCCACCTATTTCTTTCTCCTCTTCGATGAGCTCCACACACCTCTACCACCACCCTCGTTCTTGTTGTGCCGCCCCTTCTTCACCTTTGCGCCAACCTTATCGAATTTTTTTTTAATAATACATTTTTTATTCGAAATTTCGAAAATATTCCACCAAAAAAAAATTGAGAATATACCTCATCGCAGATCAGCGAGGCGGCGAGCATGGGCCTAAATAGAAAAAATACACTACGACAGTGCCCGGCCGACGTGGCCCGTCGCTCGTCGAAGCGGCGACAGAGGCGAAAAGCACTGTCGCACGACAAACGTGCGATAGGAGCCGAAAAGGCACTGTCGACGTTAAATCGGCGACGAGGAGAAAATCGACCGATGGTCGTGGCGGCAGTGGTAGCGGGTTCTGTCGCCCGACCAAAGTGCGACAGAGGCGTTTATATGAGCCGCTTCAAGACTCTGTGCTCATTTGTGCGCCCTAGAGAGAGAGGAAGGAAGAGGAAGAGGGGAGAGGGAAGAGAGAAGGAAGAAGGGAGATTCTGCGCCTTTGTTTGAGGTAAATTTTTGTTGTTTACTTTTCTTAGCGAAAGAAATTATGATATGTTAGAAATAGTTAGATCTAGAGCATTGTAGCGATAAATAGTGGTAGATTAGAAATAGTTTTAGATGTATGTTACGGATAAATGTAGGTAAATTGATAGGTCACTGACTAGTCCTAGTTTAGAAAATTTAGATATTTTTACGGATAGGAGTATATCGGTATATATTGAAGGAAATATAGTTCTGAATGAGTATTTTTTAATATATAAGTACATCGATACGAATGTATATATTGTTAGGAATGATTTTTTACGGATAGGAGTATATCGGTACATATTGATGGAAAGGTAATTTTTTTTTACAGATATAACTACATCGATATGAATTATTAGGAATGTAGATGTTTTTTACGGTTAGATATATATTTTCGTACCATGTAGGTATAGTTATGTTACGTCATAGTATTTTGTACGGAAGATAATTAATTCGTGGGTGAATGAATGGATTCGCAGATATGGCAGAACGAGTTCCATTTAGGATTTATTATGGAGATGGGGTTGTAATGCATGGTTTGGAGGGTGCAGATCTAAGTAACATGCAGTATGTGGACAGAAGTTTGAGTAGGCTCGAGGAGTGCACATTTGGTTCCGTGTTGAAATGGTTGTATTATACTTTTCGGATGGAAGAAGACAAGTGTGAGTTGAAGGTATTTTGCCTATGTAGTGTGCGAAACGACACTATTTACTGGGAGTTAGTTGAGCTAAAGGGAACCGCATCGTGGAGATCATATGTGAGAGGGCAGAGCAACGGGATGGAATCGAGTGCTTTTAGTGCGAGCATATGAGAGGATGTTGCCCCCAAACAGCAGCTTGGACGCCGGTGAGTGTAGTCACCTCAAAATGAGCTCACCGGTGACACCAAATTGGGGGATCTAGCCATGAGCAACATGTTCAAACAAAGTGGTGAATGTGTTCGGTTCGGGAGGATGATGAAAATGTTGGCCAAGAAGCGGAGACTGGTAGACGAAGGTGAGCAAATTGAGGAAATAACGACTAGGATGGAAGAGGAAGATCGTGAGTACAAGCAGAGCGAGAAGAGGACGGCGACGATGAGTCGGATGAGGAAGATGGAGGAGGTGCGAGACGCTTGTGCCAAAGTGGAGCACGCAGCAATTTGATAATATGGTTGTCAATGAAATGAGGAGATGCCTTGGCGACAAGTGATAATGAGGTTAGGCATAACAGTATGTACCCGACAAAAGAGGCTGTGCAGGATGCCGTGAAAGATTGGGCTCTATCATTAAGAAGGACTTTCAGGGTTAAGAAATCCACCCCAACCTGCTACGACGTGGTGTGTGAGATCCATGGGTGTCCGTGGAGAGTGCACGCGTACAAGCCCAAGTGGGGCACCCATTGGCTATGTTCGAAGGTTGAGCAAAGACACATGTATGATCGAGAAACAATAATGGCTCACGGTGAATCATCATCCGTATGTCGCGAACATCATGTACGCAGAGATAGTGGAGAACCTGAGTTTTGAGCCCCGTGCTATTATCCGAGCGATCGAGAACAGATATCAGTACACAATTAGCTATGGGAAGGCGTGGAGGGCGAAACAAAAGGCATTAGAAATGAGGTTTGGGAAGTTTGAAGACTCGTACCATAACCTGCCAAGACCGCTTTCGATTGCATTGAGCAAGAAATCACAGGACCTACTATGATTATCAAGATTGTCCATCAATCCGGTGGCCAACTAAAATGCATCTGCGGAGAGTGTTCTTCGATTCGAGCTTGCATTAAGGCGTTCTATCACTGTCGTCCATTGTTGTGCGTGGACGGCACATTCTTGACCGGGAAATACAGAGGGCAAATACTTACAGCTGTGGACGTCGATGGGAACAACCAGATTCTGCCTGTTGCCTTTGCCTTCGTAGAAAGCGAGAACTACGAGAGTTGGCTGTAGTTCCTACGAAACTCAAGATCGGGTGGTCAAAACTCGCCCGATTTGTGCGTGTTGATGACAGCATCTTTGGGTTGCTTAGTGCTATCAACCACCGCAAATAGGGAAGATGAGCCATTCGATGGCCCGACTTGCAGAGTCGGTGGTGCATGAGGCATTTAGGTGCAAACTTCTATAAGCAATTCAAGAACAAGTTACTGATGAACATGTTCAAAAGACTATGTAACTCCAACCAGGAAAGGAAGTTCCGAACTCTGTGGAAAAATCTTGATGACGACAAGGAAACACAAGGAGCGATTTAACAACAGAGTGCTAGTGGAACACAAGAGCAGGCTGAGCCTCTTTTCCCCTGCCAACAGTGGATGAGTCGACTAACCGTCGTCGGAGGCAAAAGCCAATCAAATGTTTCTCGGACTGGATCAAGCACGAACCGAAAGAGAAGTGGTCACTTTTATATGACACAAATGGTGCCAGATACGGTGTGATGACCACTAACTTTGCGAAGTTTACAAACTGGGTAATGCGAGGATGAGGTGTCTGCGTTGGTAGGAATTGTCGAGGAGGCCGAGGGTACAACCAAGTACTTTGTGGACAGGCATGCAACTGCCGAGATAGTAATGAGAGATGAGAAGTTATTGTACTCTTCGATGATCACTAAATACATGGATGAGAAGGCTCAGAAGGCGGCCAAACATAGAGCTATCAAAGTTGGTGCACGGACGCTGCGCTTCGAGGTGATCTGTAGGGATAAAGGAAGGCGTGGAACCAACCAGAGGGTTGTCACCCAAGAGTGCATCTTACAAGCTGAGTGCAAATGCTCGTGCAACAAGCCATACCTTTTGCATAGGCCATGTTCTCATGTTATAGCCGCATGTGCTTTATTTGGAATGCAACCTGGTACATACTTATCTGATTATTACCTGAAGGAAAGGGTGATGGCAACTTGGAGCGAGGAGCTTTATGGTTATGGGGTTGTGGGTTCTTTCACCACAACTCCTAGTGTTGATGAAAGGTTCTGGGTCCCTGATTTTGATGCGAGAAGAGGGAAAGCAGGGCGTCGAAGAACAAGGCGTATAAGAAATGACATGGATGAGTCAGAAGCTGGCAAACGCGTGAAGAACTGCTCATAGGGGACCGGAGATTCTACCGGTGCCCCTTGGCCGAGGAAGAACGGTGCTGGTACTTCAAGTGGGTGGACCCGGAGACGTACCACCCACATCTTATGCTTCCTGTATGGGATAACTGGGGGGAGCAACCCTCTCCGTGGTGCCACTACCGCCCAGAAAAGCCAAACCCCGAGTACGCCTACGGTGTTATTCAACGACCAAAGCGGGCATACTGTATTGACTGCAGGGCACGCTTCCGGTTGTTCAAGGATAAGCCCAACACAAAGCTCCTGCACCATATAGTGGAGTGCGAGCCGAAACAGAGCAGGCGTCTCCGCATGTCTCCGCCAACGGCCAACACAGCAGAGGTGCAGGAGGGTTCCTCCTCTCGAAGAAGAAGGGACAAGGGAAGCAATGCCGAGGAACACAAAGACGCAACAAATCCTTGACGCGTTATGCAGACCAACCGGGAACCCGGGTGGTATTAACATAGGGGACGCTGAATCGGGATGACATGCCCATATGGGAGGGCCGAAATCCACATAAAAAGAAAAAAATTTAAATGTTACACACCCGAGACGTACGGCATAGGCCACCCAATCGGCGACAGTTGGGAGCACTGCGGATCCCCATGGAGTTCTTTCATAGTAGGGATTGAGCGGTGTCCGATGACACGTCGCAATATTAGAACGGGTCAGGTAATATGCAGAAAATGTCTTACATCATTCTGGCTGTACCCAGATAGGCGGAACGATCATTTGTTCCACCATGACGAACAGTGCTTTCGTTAGTTAGTTCGTCACTGTTGTAATACCCTTGTAATATCATCTAATCTATTGCTTATTTTATCATCCGAACTTTCGATTGTGTGTGCCCTTATATATGTATTGTTTGAATTTTAAAAATTCCTCATATCTTCAAATCATTTGAAATTTTATGGTAATATCACCGATATATCAGAAACCTCCATAAAAGTTCCAAAATTTTTCGACGTCGTAAAAGTTTCCATGGTTTCGTGGCGCAAGTGCTTTTTCCGATTTTCGCAACAAAATACCGAGGCAACGTCCGGCTATCTCGCCCATACGTAAGTGGTAGCCCGCATTGTGTAGGCCGCCCTTGATTTTTTCTGTATTTTTGAACCATGTCCACGTGCTGGGCTACGAAAACCCTAAGTGGCCACGATTACCGTCGTTTCGTGCCCGCGAGTGCCTTTTCCGATTTTGGTAACAAAATGCCGGGCCAATGTCCGACCGTCTCGCCGGCACTGAAGTGGTATGCCACGTTGTGTAGGCCGCCCGTGCTTTTTCCCGTCATTTTTCGGCCATATTCGGCGGACCTTACGAGGCTACGAAACCCCCTAAGTGAAATGCGTATCACTAACGAAATAAAATAAATGTTCCGATTCATTACAGGACAATAAGTTTTTATTTCTAATTCTTCTCGGTTCAATACATCAATTATGTACAACCAATTTACAATAAAAATTATCAACAAAAAATATTAAATACAAAAATTCAAGATTCTCGTTCATTGTCGCTGACGTCGTCATGCGATGCACAGACTTGTAGCATGTTCGTCGTGCGACAGTGCCTTTCGCTCCTATCGCGACGCTTGTCGGCGACAGCGCCTTCGGCTCTGCCGCGACGCTCGACGTATGACGAGGGCCACGTCGGCCGCACTGTCGCCGTGTATTTTTTCTATTTAGGCCCCTGTCATCCGTTGGACGGGCGACAGAGGTATATTTCTGAAATTTTTATTTCCGGTGGAATATTTTCGAAATTTCGAATAAAAAATGTATTATTAAAAAAAAATCAACCTTATCCACCTTAATATTCTCTTCGTCATTGTACCACACCGCCCGCCACCTACCACCCTACCCCAATCCTGCACCTGGCAGCGCCACTGTCGCCACCACCACCGACTCTCCCTCTAGTGTTGGGGATCCTAGTAAATCTAACCCTAACTCCGATGGGCCCTCATCGAAGATCTCGACGCCATGGAGGAACTAAGTAGGCTTGTTGTTTTTCTTGACCGAATTTGTCTTTATTTGTCCGGTTTTTCACATTTTAGATAAAGAGTGATTATTCATTGTGTAGCAAAATCCATTATTAATTGTAGAGGATATTGTAAATGAATGACCGAGTCGTATTTCAGAAGATTGTGTGGGTGTCGGACAGAAGTGATGAATATAGATATGTAAATAAATGAGGTACTGAATATTGATATGGAAATAAATGAAGGGTAAGTAGATTGGAAGAAGCATCGTTAATTTTGCATAGCAACATTGCAAAGCAATGCTAGAGAGGTTATATGCATGATGTACATTTTGCACTGAGTTCTTCTTTAAGAATTGCTTGAAAACAATATTTCATCAGATCCCGTCTAGTTTTTTCTTTTAAAATAACTAGAAAATCTAGTTGAAACCCGAAGCCAAACGTGCACTACCCTTTTTTTTTTAATCCTGTTGGAAACCTGAAATTTTCACATGTTTTTTTGCTTGAAATGCGATGAATCCTGGAACCTGATGAATGTGAAACATAACCAGCTCATTGCAACGGAACGCTAGCTGTAGCATCGGCCAGCGGGAAATCTTCAGATTACTTGTGCTAGACGCTTCAGGGTAAGTCGTCGATACAAAAGAAGAAAGAGATAGAAAAAGAGCAGTGAGTTGTGTTCCACGTAGATGGATGTCAGGTAAAAATGTCAGCATCGTATCAGCCAAAAATGCTGTGGTTCCTTGGCTGACCGGCGAACGAACGATAACTATACATGCAAATCGAACATAGACAAGCCAACAAAAAAAGGCAATCGGAAACAAGCGCGCACAACACAGACAGACAGATAGAGAGACCCACGCACGTCGCCATGGCGTGCAGTTCAGCGTAGTGTTTGAAACCTTATATTCGCTTGACATCTTGGAGCTGGTCAGAAAGCGAAATCTCACTGAGATCTTAAAATTTTGGATAAATTTTAGATGAAATATAAAAATAAAAAATAAAATCCTTATTTTAAAATTGAAATTTCAGCTGGTTTTACAGAGATCTCAGCCAAATTGCACTGAGCAAAAAATAGCTCAAATGATATAAAAATTTGAAATTTTTTATAGAGGTTTCTGACACATCAATAATATTCCCATAAAAATTTCAGATGACTATCAAATCTGAGGAATTTTTAAAATTTCAAAAATTACTATAGCCTGATAAAACTCTGACCGGCAAGTTTGAACCGAATGAAAAATAAAACAAACCAAGTTAGAAATTTTTGAAATTTTTTGTATATGGTTATAATGCATCACTAATATTTTCATAAAAATTTTAGATAATGATAAAGCTTATTTAATTTTTAAAAATTCAGAAAGTGCTACTGTCCTGATAAAAATCTTACTAGCAAACTTTAACCAAATGAAAAATGGTACAAACCACATTAGAAAATTTTGAAAATTTTTGTGAATGGTTTTGATGTGTCAATAATGTTTATATCAAATTTTATTATGATGATCAAGCTTTAATAAGTTCCAAAAATTCTGACAATACTACATTTTAAAAAAAGCCAGATGATCAATATATAGATTTTTTTAGCAATAAAAAAGGTTTAAATTTTTTAAAAATTTTGTAAAAAGGTTCTAAGGAAATGTTTAAGATATCATAAAAATTTTGAATTATGATCACACTCCATTGAATTTATAAAATTCTTACAAGTGCATTGTACCATTTATATTATTTCTATTTTTTATTTTTGAAATATAATAAATGAAGTTCAATGCATACATAGATTTGATTGAGTAAACCAAAAAAGTTAAAAATTTATAAAAGTTTTAGATAATGGTACTAAGGAAATTTTTAAGCTCTTATAAAAATTTTGGATCATGATCACACTCGAGAAAATTTATAAAATTCTGACAAGGTTACTGTCCCAATTATGTTCATTCTGTTTTTGATTTTTTTTAAAGATAACAAATGAAGTTAAATTATTTTGAAATTTTTTTGGTATGATATACACTTCGTAGAATGTACCATAAATTTTTTACATCATGATAAAGTATATAAAAATTTTATAAAAATCCAACAGTGTTTCTATAGTTTTAAAAAATATCTCAAAAATTCGGTTTTTCAACAAATTTTCATAGGAGATGATTTTCTTAGGGGGTTATTGGACCAAATCCGGTCAAAAAACATGAGATCTCATCGAGATTTCTGACATTAGTATAGTAATTTAAAAAAATTTATATTTTTTTACTCTAGCCGGCATTTTAAAAATCGTCTACGTTCAGAAACCGGGATCTCGCAAAATTTCAACGAGATTTTAAACTTTGGTTCAGCCCATCGGATGGAGCCAGCTGCAATAGCCGGACCACGTATGGTCGAAATGGATAGGTGTATCACATTCTGGACTTAGCAGGAAGGGGCGGATCCAGAGAAATTAATTTGCCGAGGGACCAAGAAAAGGGATGGGCAAACCATGCATATTTTCGTCGATAGTAGTAGATATAGAATTATTGTGAAGTGAATGGCTCTACTTGAAATCTTAGTTATCGGGCGAGGCCGAGCGCTGGCTCGGTTAGGGTGCAAAGAGCGCATAAGGACCTTTCGTGTTCAAGCACTGCTCAACACGGGTGCTCGCGGAGCCAAGACGTGAATGTGTGGGTGGGTGTGCGTTTGTAATTCGGTTGTTGTTCTTCTTTAATAAATACCAATACTCTTGATTAGTTTTCAAAAATAATATAAAGGAAATCATAGTTATCGGATTCGCTACGAATCACGAATCGGATTCATCAAACTCGGACCCATTTAGGGTATGGGAGGTTTGTGTTCGCAGTGAAAATTGAAATAAAAAGTGGCGAATCGCAAATCCGAATCCTATATCGTGACTCGAACAAACATATTTCTGGCATCTATGCTTGAAATATATTCGATTTTAGTCTTCGATCGTCGAACTGGGTACGAATGAATTAAATCGGATGCTCGGTTCATGAGTTACTCAAAAAAGATAGTAAGATGTTTGTTAAAACTTCTTTTAAGAAGAAAAACTTAACAAATTTCCTACTAACGGTAGTCTGCTCCGGTGAATGCTGCCATGCGCCCGGAGAGGGAGGGAGAATGGTAGGAGGGTCGGTTGGGGAAAACTTTGCATCTAAACCCTCGTAGTTCCAACTATTTGCATTAAGGTCCAGAAGTAGATATCCCGGATTTGCGGCAGCTGGATCCGTTGTGCAGTGACTGCCTTGGACGAATTTTCGATGGCTGGTTAGACAATCGTGCAGCATTGTGATTCGTGCAGGTTTGACCAATAAATCCAGAGTATAGTAGAGTAATACTACTACTAGTTCTTTGATCATTTTTTGTCGCTGTAAACTGACACCTAGGCGGATATATAGAACGTGTTGAATAGTACTTGAATCACGAGAATTCTACCGGCGGTAGTTAAAAGATTTGGGGTCGATGCTTGGAGGTGAAGAATTCCAGCTGCTATGCTGTTGCTCAATTTCTTGGGAGTTTCTTGCTGATTAGTGTAGAGTTGACCCAACAATTAACGAGCTGACCACTCTTGGTGTTCACGGTCATTAGTCATGAGTTATAAACAATGCAACAGTCGTAAGTGCAGGTTCTTCAGGAAAAGTCAGCTGCATGATACGCTCTCGCAGCGAAGGAGATCGCGTCCATACATATGGGGAAACGCGTTTTAGCTTTGAACGGATAATTAGTAATTTCGTTAGGGATTGGAAGACGATGGCTTGTTGGTGCGTAGATTGTGATGGAAAGGAGGCCTTTGACCGGAATTTTCGCAAGTCAAATGCTTGATCGGAGGAGCAACCATTAATGTGTCGTCGTCACGAGGAAAGCAAGAGCGGAAGATCCTTAGGGACATTTATATTGCAGGGTAAGGATGCGTTAATTTCAAATATAATCTGCACTATCCGTTCAAAGATCTCCTAAAAAATCAAGCATTTGGCCCTGTTTGGAAGAGCTCTAGATCCCAGCTCCAGCTCAGATCTGAAACTTATAGGCTAAAATAAAGTGAATTAAGTTTATATTTTTGTCTAAAATGTAAACAAGATGTTCTATCTAAACACTCTTAGGCCCTGTTTGGGAGAGCTCCAGATCCCAGTTCTAACTCAAATCTGAAACTTATAGGCTAAAATAAAGTGAATTAAGTTTATATTTTTAGTCTAAAATGTAAACAAGATGATCTACCTAAACACTCTTAATGTACCCACAGCTCCAGCTCCATAAATTTCTGGAGCTAGAAATACCATACTCCACCAACTCCACAGATTTTGGTGGAGCTGGAGCTATCCCAAACACCCCCTAATACCCACAGCTCCAGCTCCATAAATTTTTGGAGCTAGAAATACCCTGCTCCACCAACTCCACAGATTTTGATGGAGCTGGAGCCTGTGTTTGGTACAGCTCCAGCTCCACCAAATCCGTGAATCTAGTGAAGCTAGATATTCCTAACTCTAGCTCTACCAGATCCGCGGAGCTAGAGCTGTGGTACATATATTAAAAGTGTTTAGATTGTCATCTTATTTACATTTTAGACTAAAAATATAAACTTAAGTCACTTTATTTTAGCCTACAAATTTCAGACATGAGATGAAGAAGTTCTAAAACTCTACTAAACAGGGGCTTATTCTCACCGAATGTTTCAATTTGTTTCCTTTGGCATGCGATTCTATGTCAAAAACTCGATGGTTCTCTCTACCACAGCTAATAAGAGCTTGAAAGTCAATGCCTTGGAAATTTATCTGCTGGAGGTACGTAGCTCAAGCAAGCTCCTGCTAGTTCGCTGGTAAAATAAACGCTTGCCATTATCTGAAGCAAATGTTATTTTATGTTTAATGATAGTATTTTCGCTTTCTCAAAGGACTACATGCTCTTCCTAACTTGCTTACGCTAGAACAACGATTAGCACCAAAGAAATCGACAATCGCGCGCGTGACGATCCGTGCCAACAGTGCTAACAAAATCCCAACCCAAACAATCTTTGTGCGCTCTTACTTTTTTCCAAAAAGAATAAGAAAATTTACAGGACCAGAAACAAATGATTTGAGAGGGATACGCTGTAGCACATGTGCCCAGAAATGAGTCATACCCACTACAGGAATCCTGAAAATTTTCGTGGGCCAGAACCTACGAAAATAAGATCTGTGAACTATTTTCGTCGGCAATAGCCTTATTTTCGTCGGGACACGGCCGTCAGAGATAAGGAGTCGAAAGTTAGCTTAATTTTAAATGCCACCAAGCGAAAGTTATTTATTTTAAATCGGCGAGGGACGCCCGACGAGAGTTAGTCTTGAGTTGAATTTTTAAATCGATAACGACGTACGACGAAAATAACTAACTTTCGTCGGTTTTCTTCTGCATACCACCTAAAGTTAATAACGTTAACTTTCGCTCTGCTTACTCTAAGCCCACGAAAGTTAATTTGGTTAAGTTTAAATCGGTTTCTTGGCCCACGAAAATAATTTGGGTTAATTTTAAATCGGTTTCTTGGCCCACGAAAATAATTTGTGTTAATTTTAAATCGGTTTTTTCTGCCCATTTAAAATTAACTCGGACGACAAAAAACAGCCCAAGAAACCCATTTTTCATACAAATTTAGACAAATATCATTCATAACATATATCATTCATTCAATTCAATCATTCATCCACATATATCACTCATTCATCCACATATCATTCAAATATCCACATACATCCATACATTCATCCACATATATCATTCATCCACATATATCGCTCATTCATCCACATATCATTCAAATATCCACATACATCCATTCATTCATCCACATATATCATTCATCTCAAGATTAGTTGAGTTGTCGCATCACAAGATTAGTTGAGTTGTCGCATCATTCATCCACATATAATAGTTAGTTGAGTTGTCGCATCACAAGATTACAGATTATTACCAAACATCTCAAGATTGGTCATTTGAGCTGTGGCCGCTACCTGCGGAGTCAAATAGGTTTTGAACATGCTCTCCAGGTGCTACTCCAGGTGTAACTGGCTGTGGCGGAGGAGTTTGGTAAACCTAGGGCGGATTTGTCCCCGATCCCTACGATACAGTAGACCAAATTTAGCGGAGTCTGTAAGCATCTTTACTTTAAATTTGTACAAATCAAATATAGACCTGCATTTAAATAAATGAAATAGTAGTAGCACAATAGAGTAAGTGATCGATGCAAAATGCAAGAAGAGAAGAAAGCGTGTGTAACATCTCAAAAGCATTGATAGGTAGCACAAAGATTGTAGCAATGAAAAAGGAGAGGGTCATGTTCTAGCTGCATGCATGTTGCAATTAAACTTGTTCGAAAACTTTAGGCTACTAATATTCATTTGATGTATTACAACAAATCATTTGCAAGCTCACATCAAAATTAGAAAAGCAAAAATTATTGAAGAGGCACCATTTGATATTATCGGGGCATATATGTATGAAGAGGTTCTCTTTGAGTTATATGAGTTGATGAATGATATTCTTCAGGTCCTTGACATAATTTACATTCTATGAGCAGGTCCAAGATATGAGAATCCTTCAAATGAATGGGATGCATATCCTCCTTATGTGAGTGTTGAAGGATTGGAAGTGGGTCCAATGCAGAAGAGTTCTTTCTTTTTGGCCATCGAAATTTCGATTAAGCACATTTTCTAAATTTGATTTTCATTGAAGGTTGTATACAATGAGGACCCTTCATTTATGTTCCATGGTGGCTATGTCTATGACCCTTATGCCCATTATTCTCCTATTACAACGCTTGTGCAATTCTTTGTTAGTGGAGATGGTCACTCTACTCCCATCGCCAGCTTCTCCTTCTCGCCTCCTTACCTAGAATCAATCGGTACCACGGCATGCCATATTTAAGCTCTCCTACTCCAATATCACAGGTGAGACAATGATGCCGATTGACCCGACACAAGGAGCTCTTATTGTCGACACCTCGAGTCCAAACCCCGAGTCCAAATAAATTGCTCAGATTTATTTATGAGAAATAGACACACATGTGCGCACACGGGAAAAATGCTTTAGCCAGACAGACATTATGTCATTGTCATGTTAATTGTTGAACAGTTAGTTGAAGAATTCTCTCGATGTGGCTCTTACTCTGTTATAATGTAAGCTTTTAAGCCCTAATTCACTCATGCTTTTCACAATCACGTGAAAACACTCCAAGATTAATGTCCAGTAACTATTTTCATTCCTAAGTTTGGACGTAAACACTTGAGACCTGCAATATCATGATGAGAAAACACTTGAGACATGCATTTGCCATTTCAAGGCCATAACTAAGGTTTTGGGGCCCCATTCAAGCAAAGATTAGGCCCTTGCATCACTATAATGTAATGACTTCAAAGTATGTAAATGTAGTGTAGTGATTTGTACATGTCAATTAATTCATCTTTCTTTTCCGATCATAAACATCCGCAGATCGTGTTGAGCATCCATATATCGCTAGAAAAGACCAAGTTTAGCTAACTTTGAGCTGCAGGAGAAGGTCTTGGGAGGATTCATCCCCATTGTGGTGGTGGTGGTGGCCGCCATGGTGGAAAGACAATGGTCTGCCTCTTTGGAACATTGCTGTAAATGCAATGTGTCGGTTTCATATATTGTTGCATGCTCGAATGCTAACTGTTGAGGGCTCGACTTACTTGAATAGCCGTCTTCTTTGTGCCATGTATCGAGCATAGTATGCCTCCTGCGACCTTTGATGTTCATCCCATGACCTTAGCTCCTCGCAGACCTAGCAACCTCTACCTCCCGCTCGAGGGGCGACGACTACTAACCCCGAGCTCTGCAAGAAGACCCCCTCTGAGCTCACACCTCCCTCGAGTCAATCACTCCGGTGAACATGGAGTACCTTCAAAATACAGAAACACAAAGGCTTTAGAACTTCAATTTATTGCTCGCATAAACAAAGTTTGAGAAACTATGACATTTTACCATCCATGGCTCTTTCCGCCTCCAGTAGCATGCACGGCCACGCCATCAATAGGTTCCTTCCATGCCTCACCATCAGACGGGTGCACCATCACTCCGTCGTTCTCACGTACACCTTCCTTGTGCCACCTCATGTGCCTAGCGGTTCTCTTTGAGAGAAACAGCCGTTTAACCCCCGGTGTAATCGGCATGTAACGAAGTTGCTTATGTGCAACATCAGTCATCACATTTGCACCGTCTTCATTTACGACCTCGACGTACCTCGGTTTGCCACACTTCAAGCACTTCTTCTCATTCTTATGCTCTTTCCAGAAAAGCATGCAATTGTCTTTGCACACATCAATCTTCTCATATTTCATACCGAGAGTAGAAACCAATCTCTTGGCATGGTACATGTCTTTGGGCATGTTATGAGGCTTCGGAAGCATATTTCATACCGAGAGTAGAAATGTCGTCGGTTTTATTAAACGCCGATGAAGTTAAATTGGCCGACGAAAATTTTCACGATTCCTGTAGTGACCTATATGAAATTGAAAAGTCCATCTGAACATCGTTGTACTAATTTGAGCCACATCATTTTTAGAGAATGAATAGCATATTTGGCTTTTTACTCTCTTTTTTTTTTAAAAATAGCTTATATTAAAAAAATTACAAAAATAGCCCATCTCTGTACTACAGTACCATGGAGAGGTAATCCCACAGTACTGTAGTGCGAAAATTGCTATGGGTACTGTAGCATAGGAATTTTATTTGCCACGAAATGGGGCACGGGAAATCTACAGCGTGGAATCCACTAGCAGCAGTGCAATTGCCGCAGAATGGGAGCACGGAAATACAATTTCCACAGAACATGTGCTCGGAAAATGCAATTTTCGTGGGATGAGGGAGCGGTATTTGGATTTTTTGCGGTGGGGCATGCAGCAATTAAATTTGACGTAGTGTGGTGACCGCAGAACGAGGCTATTCCTACAAAAAAAATTGTAAGGGGCTAGAACATTGAACAGCTCATTTTTAGTGACAACATTTCGATACATAGTCTCCAGCACACTCTCCAACTTCTATTTTTTAAAATTTTTTATTTGGAATGGCCCAGATGCCAACCTTTTTATTTCAACCTAACTGTACTGTCACCTTGCCCATCACCATCCTTGTTGGCCTCTTTGGCTAACCACATGCGGATACTACTTACCGCCACCACCGCAAGTTGTCGACTCCCCTCGCCGCATCTGAGTGCTACCGACTCCCCCACCATCTCCGTTTGCCATCTGTTGACGTTTCTTGTCAGTAATGATGATTATAGGGCTAGATGCTGGATTCAAACTCGATGTAGCACAAGACACGGGATTTATACAGGTTCAGGCCCTCACGAAAGAGGTAATACCCTAGTCCTGTGCTCTGGGATTTGATATTGCTGTGGATGTGATTGTGAATGCGTGTGCGTTGTGATCTGATGTTGCCCCGGCCCCCTTTATATAGTAGAAGGGTGAGGTTACAAGGAAGAATCACGATCGGTTACAAAGGTAAAGATTCTATCTCTATCCTTTCCTGCCGAACTTGCCAATAACCAGGATTACAATCGTATTATACCTAATCAAGGTTGGTTACTATCCTCAGGACTTCCTTGCTACACACGGCGGTGGCAGTCCGGGTGGTACCCGTTGCCATGCAGTCGGCTCGGCCCATCCCCTCTTGTGTGGTCCTCACGACCCGCCATGCAGATACCTGGGGTCCATGTACTTCACAGTGGCCCCCTAGTGCTTTCTTGATCGAAGTTGTCGCCTTTCCGTCGCATCCCAACCGAAGTCATGCTTACGCCGAGTGCTTCGATTCTTGGCGCATTTGCCGACCGTTTCCCTTCCATGCCGAGCGCTCTGTTATAGGCAAAGAGATCATGAAGGATTCAATAGAGCTCCACGCGCTGAATTTTCCGAGTCGTACCCAACCCAATCATTGGGATACTGGCAATCGGCCCATCTTGGGGCATACCATCGTTTAAATTGGCTTTAGCCAAGTGGTACATGTACCTGTCCGTCGCGGTGTACAACTAGCGACCCATCATGGGGCATACCAAAGATTGGCCGAGTGGTACCTGCACCCGTTTATCGCGGTGTACAACTGGCGGCCCATCATGGGGTGTACCCTCGAACTCTTTATTCAGAATCAACTCGTGATATCCGAATCTGACTTATGTGGTAACCAGCAATCGACCCAACATGGGGCATATTACGAGAAGACATTTTAGCTTGGTTTGGAAAGTACCCAAATCCCGTTTGACATGGTGACTGGCGATCGACCCATCATGGGGCGTACCATATCCCAAGCTAGATTTGGCCAAGGGGTACCTGCGCCCGACGGTTGTGGTGCATAGCTGGCGGCCCATCATGGGGCGTACCCTAGGTCAAACCCAGACAAAACGCGGAAGTCGAAACGCTCTTCCCGCTCTGGGCAAAATTCAGCGTCGCTCCCTTTAAATATGAGGCTTGATGCAAACAAAAAGTTTTTCCTCTCCACTGCGCGCATTTGCCCCTTCACCTTCTAAACTCCGCAATGAGCTCCGCTGCTAGGGTTAACCGCCACCGCGCTCCAAATCTCACGCCGCCACTGATTTCCCTGCCGAAGATGTCTTCTCCCTCCTCCAAGGACGTCCCCGCACCACCCTCATCCAAGGATTGGGCTACCTCGGTGACGACGAAGGAGCGCCTAGAAGCGATGGTTACCACCGGAGTTCTCCTGGCATTGGCGTTGATCTCTGCGCGTCTGGCTGCATGTAAGTCCTCTCCCACTCCCCGATCTGAGGAGATTGTGGTCTTTGAATCCTTCTTCCAGTGCGGATTTGGGCTCCCCGCCAGCTCCTTTCGCGATCTTCTCAACTTTTATGATATTGAGTTAATCAATTTGAACCCCAATTCCATTCTGCAAATTTTCATCTTTGTCCGTCTTTGCAAGGCATTCCTTGGCATTCGCCCCCATTTCAACCTCTTTTGCCACCTTTTTCTTCTCAAACCTTACCCGAATAAGAGCGCTCCTAAGGCAATTGGGGGTGCTGTCTTCCAATTGCGGGACGGACTAAAGAAGTCCTATTTCTCTATCCCCTTCAAAACCTCTAATAAGGGTTGGCACCAGGAATGGTTTTATTATGCCAATCCTGATCCTTTTCTTCCTTCTTTTGCCGAGCTCCCGCCCAAATTTTCTCCTTCTTGGGTCTCGGTTCCCTCATATAACGAGATGGATCAAGTTGAGGAACTCCTGGGACTGATCAACAAGCTGAAGGAGGAGGGCCTAACCAGAGTTGGAATTGCTGTCAATTTTGCCCTTCGCCGGGTGCAGCCCCTCAAGGAGCGAGTCCACTTGGGATTCAAATATAGCGGGGATGATGACCCCACTCGAGAAGTGCCAGAGCCAAGCCCGAGAGAAGTGCTATACAACTAGCTTGGTGACTTCTTCACTCCGAGCACCCAACTCTCCAACAAGGGATGCCCGAAGGCCTTCACCGTGACGCATCATCCTCCTGAGGTGAATATTTTTATCTGCTAGTATCTGGTCATTGACTTCTGAGTGGCTGTTGACTGACTCTGCGCTCGCCGCTAATTGCAGGAGCGAGTCGCTTTCTTCTCTGATGCTCCACTCTCAGACATCCCCCAGCACAAGAGCGCCAGGCAAAAACGACCTACCAGCCCTTCAGCTGGAGAGCCGAGTGCCAAAAAGAGAAAGAAGCCGGTGGCTGAGGGGTCTCCGAGGCCTCAACGCCCGACTAGGGGCCCAACGATCCGGGAATCCCCGGCTCCGCACGCAGCACAGCCGGCGCCGCCGCCTCCGAAGTACAACACAAAGTCGGGTTCCTCCGCAAGTGGCTCAGTCACTCGGAAAGGGCTTGGAATAAGAATAAAGAAGTCCAACAGGTTAGTTTCCCTATTGACTCTTACTCTTGCATTGCGGGGTCATGTCCTGATTTCTTCTTTTAACAGGATGCCATAGGACGATGTCCCTGTGGATGCGCCGACTGAGACATCCCTGGAAGCCGAACCCAAGGGTGCTACGGATCAGGCAAAGATAGCCTCGCTGACTGCTACCACACCCGGGGGCACCGAAGCTGCTCCAGACTAGGCCAAGACGGCCTCGCCTACTACTGCTGCACCTGAGGACGCCAAAGCGATCCCCGAATCGAAACCGACTTCGCTGTTGCCGCGCACTCAGCCTGCGCCAACCATGAGGTTGATCGCCCAAGAGCTCGCCGCCTGCTCCTCCCCCTTAGTGGAGGAAATCCTTCGAAATATGCAATCCATGCCCTGCCCCAAGTCTCCACTGCGAATTGCGTGGCACAACGAGGAGGGCGAATGGGAGGCTATTGATGATGAGGAGGATGAGAAGAAGAGGAGGGAGCTCTACAAGCACTCCATCGAGTGTGCCCGACTGGTTCAGGTAAGTTATTGGCTCCTTCCTTCTTTTTGTCCGCAGCAAGTAGCGTGTCTTCATTTTTCTCTTTTTGTCATCTTCAGAGCATAGGAGACTGTTCCGAAAAGAGGTCCAAATTTCTCCGGAAGACGCTCCCAAAGATCAAAGAACGTCGGGAGTACAAGGCCAATCTCGAGCAGGTCAGAAACGAAGGCAAGGCTGAGCTGCGAGAACTTTCGGCCCAAGTCTAGACCTTGCAAGAGAAGAAACTGGACCTAACCGGCTCTCTTCGATGTAAGTGTTTCTTCAATCGTTTTATTGTTGTTCTTGATTGCTTGTCTTTTAACTCCTTTTTCTTGCTTCAGCTCGGGATTCCACCATCGCAGGACTTCAAGAACAATTCAAGGTGTCTCAGGAACAGCTCAAGGCGCTAAAGGACTCAGAGTTCCAGGCTCAGACCAACTCGGAAAGGCTAGAAAGAGAGCTAGAAGGTATGTTTCCCCAACTCGGTTTTGCCTTCATCATACTTGTAGCGCTCTTGGTGACAATTCGGCTCGCTTGCAGAGTACAAGAGAAAGATGCAAGCACAGTTTGGCATTCTTGGTGAGAAGGTCAAGTCTGCAGAAGCGTTATACACCAAGCTCCGCGAAGCCTCCGAGGCAATGCTGAAGTTCCTGAGACCCAGAGAGGTAGGGCCGAGAGACGAGGGTGAGGCCATTTTGCAGCTGACGGAGGGGTCCGAGAAGCTCAGGACCCACATAAGGGAAACGGCAACCACGAGCGCTAGCCAGGCTCTGGCAATCGTGAAGTCCCTATACCCTCGAGTGGATCTTAAAGCTGTCAAGGAGGGCTTCGCCTGCGCCGTTGATGATAATCAAGTTGCCGCTCTTTTTGATGAAGTCAGGGACGTTTCCACTGCCTTAGTGGAGAATTTAGACTTGAGCCCCATGTAAATGTACATACGGAACTTGGTTATTAATAATTTCACCGTGTCCCAAGAAGTCCCTGGATGAGATGATAATGATCAATTAACACTTGGCCATAACTACTTCACCGCGTACCAAGGAATCCTTTTCGAATTAAAGCTTGCGCGCTGTTTGTATTTGGTTCAACTTCCCACGCCAGCACATCTTCGAAATCATTTCGGCTTCCCACGCTAGCACGTCTTCGAAACCGTTTCGACTTCTTTGCCCCGGCTATATAAGGGTGTCACTGCCACAAGAGTGATCACCCACTTCCGAGACTAGGTTTTTCCAGCGATCTTTGATTTCTTTTTGAAAATTTCCAATGGCGTCTCTTCCCTGCTCTACTGCATCCGTTGGTGAAGTAGCACTGCCTCCACCACTAGCAGCAGTGTTGGTCTTCAACTTTGAGGAAGAAGCGCCAGCGACGCCTGCTGACGAAGAAGACTTGCTTGACGAGCTTTGGGCCGAATACGACCTTACTCTGGGCGAGCTCGCTGAGCAGGAAGCTGCCGCCCATGATGTCGCCGCCGTCACCGCATTGACCGAAGCCGCCCCAACCATCGTCGAGGTTGTTGATGCCATCGTCGAAGTGCTGGGCCGTGCGCGTCGCGCTTAGGTTTAGTCACCTTGAAATCATATATAGGTAGAACTTAGGCGATGTAAGAGCATTCACTCGGACACAATGTCTAACTGGTTTATATATAATTTTAGAAATATTTACTCCTTTTTCCTTATCGACTTTTAAATTCGTCCGAGTGGTTTTGACCCTTCTCGTTTAAACACTCTGCCCGATTAGTCTAGCCCCCGAGCGCTGGGAATCGGCTCATGGCTCTTTGTCCCAGACATGCTTTCTGAGTGACTAGAGTTCGCTGTTCATGGGGTTGGAGCTTCACTACTCAGAATTAATACACTCGGACTAATTCGTGCTCGTTAGGGAAAAGAAGCAAAAAATGACTTAGAAAAAGGTGTGCGCATACGCACACTATTAGGTGTAGCCCTCGATTTACTGCTTAGTTGGATAACAAGTAAGTAGCAAGTCAAGAAAAAACTTTATTCACAATGACATAATTGAGTACAAGATTTAGTGTAAAAGCGACGTAGCTGCTCTATATTCCATATGTTGCCGATGACTACGCTGTCCTCGTGCCTGAGTCTATAAGCCCCCGGGCGCGTCACTTCATCGACGATGTAAGGGCCTTCCCAGCTTGGGGAGAGTTTGTGCTCACTTTTCTGATTCTTTCTTTGAACCAGATCTCCTTTAGAGAAAGCACGGCCTTGAACATTGCGATCGTGATAGCGGTGCAAGCCCTGAAGGTACTTAGTCGACTGGATTACTGTGATGTCCCTGGCCTCTTCCAGTCGGTCGAGATCTTCTAGTCAGTTTTCTTCCGACTCAGCTTCCTTGTAATTTCGAACCCGCGGGGATCCGAATTCCAACTCGGTAGGTAAGACCACCTCTGAACCATACAACAGGAAAAAAGGTGACTGCCCGGTTGCTTTGCTGGGAGTAGTTCTTAGCCCCTAGAGCACCGAAGGCAATTCTTTGACCCATCGAGTAGCATACAGTTTAAGACAATCAAATATCCTTACTTTTAAGTCTTGTAGCACCATGCCATTGGCCCGTTTGACTTGCCCATTACTTCGGGGATGCCCCACAGAAGCAAAGAAGATTTGATGTCGAGTTCATCACACCAATCTTGAAATTCTCCGCCTCTAAATTGAGTGCCATTATCAGTGATAATCCTATTTAGCACGCCAAATCTGATCACAATTTCTTGAAAGAATTCTTTGGCCTTGGCTGCTGTGATCGTGACGACTGGCTTGGCCTCAATCCACTTCACGAATTTGTCGATGGCAACAAGAGATGAGTGCAACCACCTTGAGCCTTCTTGAGGGGTCCAACCATGTCAAGCCCCCAAATTGCGAATGGCCAAGTAACCGGAATAGTCTGCAGCTCCTACGCTAGCACGTGAATCTGCCGAGCGAAAAACTGACAGCCTTCTCATGCGCGGACGATGTCCTCCGCATCTGTTACCGCAGTCGGTCAGAAGAAACCTTGATGATAAGCCTTGCCAACCAAGGTGCTTGATGCTGCATGATGCCCACAAACTCCCGAGTGGATTTCTTTGAAAAAACTCTTTCCCTCTTGCTCTGATATGCACCGCCTTAGGACTCCGGATGCACTCTTTCGAAAGAGCTCTTCTCTGACCACCACATAGCTTTTGCTTTAGCGCGCTACGCGCTTTGCCTGTGTGCAATCTTCAGGGAGCTTGTCCTTCAACAGATAATCCAAATAAGGAATTGTCCAGTCAGGGTTGATGACCAAAACTTCCGCCTCGGCCAGCTTTTCCTCTGACTTGCTCATCTCCTGCTGTTAGCTTATCGTAGGTTTATGGAGCTCTTCAACAAATACACCAGCCAAAACTATTGCCCGACTGGAGTCTAATCTTGCGAGCTCGTCTGCTGCTTCATTATCTCGATGGAGCACATGAATGTGCTCCAACCCGTCGAATTTGTCCTCCAATTTGTGTACCTCCTGGCAGTATGCGGCCATATTGTCGCCGATGCACGACCAATCCTTCTGCACTTGGTTGATTACCAGCTGTGAGTCCCCGCGAACCGTTAATCGTCGGATACCGAGCGATATGGCGATACGGAGCCCGTGGATGAGTGCCTCGTACTCAGTGGTGTTGTTTGATGCCAGAAAGTGGATTTGAAGAACGTATTTCAGCCATTCCCCTCTTGGAGAGATGAGCACCACGCCTGCCCCCGCGTCGCTGAGCATAAGGGAACCATTGAAGTACATTGTCTAATACTCAAGCTCCTCAACGGCTGTGGGATTCTGTAGTTCTATCCACTCGGCAGTGAAGTCGGCAAGTGCTTGAGATTTGATGGCAGTTCACAGCTTGAAGGAGATTTCAAAGGCGCCGAGCTCGACTGCCTACTTTGCAATTGTCCTAGTGGCTTCCCGATTGTGGAGGATGTCCCCAATCGAAAAAGAAGCAACCACCGAAATCATATGTTCTTGAAAATATTGCTTAAGCTTGCGAGAGGTAAGTAGTACGGCATACAATACTTTCTGTACTTGAGGGTACCGTACCTCTACAAGTGTCCTGCCTCCTCCCGCTCCACAATGATTGCAGCGCTGACTATATTAGTCGTTGTTGTTATGTAAAGTAAAAGGGGTTCATCGAGCATTGGTGAAACCAACACCAGAGGTGTGGTCAGGTATGCCCTGAGATCCTCGAAAGCTTGCTGCGCCTCGAGAGTTCATTGGAAGTTGCCTTGCTTCTTGAGGAGCTTGAAAAACAACATCCCCAAGCGGGAAATAAATCTACTGAGTGCCACCATGCATCCTGTAAGCTTCTGGACTTCCTTCTGGCAAGTCAGAGGTTTTATCTTCATGATGGCATTGATCTTCTCCGAGTTTGCCTCGATACCACGATGAGACATGATGAATCCGAGTAGCTTTCTCGAAGGAACTCCGAAGACACACTTCTCGAAGTTGAGCTTTATCTTGTAGGCCCTTAGGCTTTCAAACGTCTCAGCCAAATCATAGACAAGGTCCTCCTTTATACGATATTTGACAACGACATCATCCACGTATGCTTCCATGTGTCCGAGTGGAGTGTGAAAACACCACTGTATCACACGCTGATAGGTTGCGCCGGTATTTTTCAACCTGAATGGCATTGTGACGTAGCAGAAAGCCCCGAACGGGGTGATGAACAAGGTCTTAATGCAGTCTTCTTCTTTTAATCTGATCTGGTGATACCCCAAGTAGGCATTTAGAAAACTCAAAAGCTCGCACCCGGCGGTTGAGTCCACCACCTGATCGATGTGAGGCAGCCCGAATGGGTCTTTTGGGCACGCCTTATTGAGATCAGTATAATCAACACACATGCGCCAACTTTTATTCTTTTTGCAAACAAGAACTGGGTTCGCTAACCAGTCGGGATGATACACTTCTTTAATAAAACCAACAGCTAAAAGTTTAGTGATCTCATCCCTTATAGCATCCCAACGATCTTGCACGAACCGCCAGAGCCGCTGCTTGACAGGCCTTGCCTTCTCGTCGACGTTCAGAGAATGCTCAATCACCTCCCTAGGGACACCAGGCATATCAGATGTCTTCCAAACATGTCTCTATTTGCCTAGAGGAAGGTGATGAGCGCGTCTTCCTATTTGCGATCAAGCCCTGTCTCAATCAGAGTCATCTTGGGCAAGTTAGACGGGTCGAGTGCAATCTTCTTGACCTCTTCGTCATGCTTTATACCTGACTTGGCCTGCTTCCTGGCTACAACATCTCCTTCTTCTTGCTGGACCGTAGCCGCCAATCGAATCTTCTCCCTGTCGGCCACTGCCTCTTGCATCTCGGCCATCTCGCAACTCTCCCTATCGCACACGAAGGATTGCTTGATATCACCACGAACCATGATAATGCCTTTTGGCCCTAGCATCTTCAGTACCAGATACGTGTAGTGTGGCACGGCCATGAATCTGGCTAAGCCTGGCCTTCTCAAGATGGTATGGTATGCAGTCTCAAAATTGACCATCTCGAAATTTAGGTATTCAGTCCAGTAGTTCTCCTTGGTCCCGAATGTGACCGGTAGGGTGATCTGCCTAAGTGGTACTGCCGAGGTCCTGGGGATTACCCCATGGAACGGCGATGAGCCACACTTTTGCTCCGAGCGAGGGATCTTCATGTCATCAAAGGTTTTGGAGAAAAGGACGTTGAGTCCGCTTCCTCCATTGACCAGCACTCTCTTGAGCTTGACACTACGAATAATGGGATCCAGGACCAGAGGATATCTACCTGGGTATGGAATGTGGTCGGGATGATCCGAGGGTCAAATGTAATCAGGACTTCGGACCATCTCAAGTATTGGGGGGTTGCCGGCATGACTGCATTGATCTCTCGAGTGGTAAGTTTTTGCTTCCGCTTCGACTCATACGCAGCTGAGCCCCCGAATATGTAGTTGAGCTCACACTCGGTCGTCTGGTATTCGTCATCTTCAGGGCGGTCCTGCTTGTTGCTAGCCTCACCTTTGCTTGGGTCCGACTGCTTGTTGCTTTTTTGCGCGAACCTTTTCAGGGTGAAGCAATCCTTAGCTGCATGTTTCCCGTTGGGATGGAAAGGACATTGGGCATCCATTACCTTGTCATAATCTTCAGACCGTGGTGCTCGGGGCCGTCCACGATCTGCTACCATGACTAACTCCTCGCCCTTCCGCTTTTTGTCCTTCTACCTAGAGGACTCGGCGTGATCCTTCTTGTCCTTCGGCCACGGACGGTCATCTTGGCGCTCGGCTAGGGCGTCCAAGGCCGTGGCATAGCGGTCTACTAATGCGAACATCTCCTTCACCGTTGTCGGCGACTTCCGGGACATCTTCTTGATCAGGTCAGCGCCGCTGACTCCTTTCTGCAAAGCCGCTATGACGACCGCTTCTGAGACGTCCCAAATTGTGTGTCTTCTTCTGCATGAAGCGTTGGATGCACTCCTGGAGAGACTCATTCTTCTTCTGATGAAGTTGGTACAGTCCCATGGGCCATGGGGTTCCGGGCCTCTCATAGGTACCCTAAAAATTTGCGATGAATTGCTCATAAAGATCTCCCCAAGAATCTATCGAATTCTCTGGAAGTCCCGACAGCTAGGTCTGAGCCGATGGGGCGAGAGTGACCGGCAAGTAATTCGCCATCAAACTTGACGATGCCCCTAGGGTTGAAACCTTCGGGCCATACCACTCGGTAGAGCCAAGCAGTAAACACGCGAACCCCATCAATGGATCTGTTATTGCCCCGTGGTGGAGACCAGCATGGAGGGGTTCTGACTTGGCGATTGTTGTCGTCACTCCGGCCACGATGATGGTGAACCCCGCGATCATCGCGGTTGTCACGCCGATCATCACGGTTGTCTCGGCCATCATGTCAATGCCGAAACGCTCGTAATCGTCTTCGCGCTGGCTCCATTCATCATCTTCCCACTCACGCCGCCTGGTTTTGAGGTCCAAGCGGAGGTCGCGGTTGAGACTCCGGCGGGCGTCCTCATCATGGCGAGGCTCGTGCCGACTACGCGTGGTCCGATTGCGGGAGGTCCGACTGCTGGCAGTTTGAGTGACTGCGTGAGCGCGAGAATGCACCATCCCCGCTAGATCTCCCTGGTTGTGCTGGATTGCGTCCGCCGTCACCATGGCCTGAACTTGGGCCACGATCGGGGCAGCGGGGCTATCGGCACCGAGCATTGGGCCCAGAGTGTCGAGAAGCATCTTGGAGGCAACGATATTTTGCTGCAGTGTATGGAAAACAGCTTGGTCCCCCATTTTGATCTGCAAGATGTCTTCGTTGACGTTGCGGCCTCGGGTCCGGAGAGCCCACGAGCGCGCTTCTTGTGCCTCACGACGATGGCGATCTGCCTCAGTAGCTTCCTCAGCATCCCATTGGTGTTGAGACTTAGTCCGCGGGTCTTCGATTACGCAGACGTCATGGAAATTTTGGCAACTTCCCACACTGCTCTCTGACTCGGTCTCCGAGCCAGTGGAGTAAAGAGGGGATAAGCCGACTAGATCTTCGAATCCGAGTGGTTCGCTGCTGATGGCGCCCACCACCCGAGACTCATCCCTGGCCGGATCCTCACTGTATCCGAATCGGGAAGTAAGCCCCCGGCGTACTACTCGTGAGTAGGTGGCCACGACATTCCCCAACCCGAACGAGAGTGTGAGCAAGGTGCTGCTGAAGTCTCTCCTAGATTGGATCTGGTCCGAATCTGAGAGAGCAAGCTTGCTGAGGTTGTCGGCGATAAAATCCAAGCTCCCGAAGAGGAAAGCTTGGTCGGGAGGAAAGGTAATGGCAATTCCATTGATGGCGGCCATCAAGCTTGACGAGATTGATCTTCGCGCTTCCCCTACCTGGCGCACCAACTGTCGACGTTTGTTGTCGGCAATGATGATTATGGGGTTAGGCGCTGGATCTAAACTCGATGGTAGCACAAGACACGAGATTTATATAGATTCAGGCCCTCACGAAAGAGGTAATTCCCTAGTCCTATGCTCTAGGATTTGATATTGCTATGGATGTGATTGTGAATGCGTGTGCGTTGTGATCTAATGTTGCCCCGCCCCCCTTTATATAGTAGAGGGGTGTGGTTACAAGGAAGAATCCCAATCGGTTACAAGTTGGAGATTCTATCTCTATCCTTTCCTGCCGAACCTGCCAACAACCAGGATTACAATCGTATCATACCTAATCAAGGTTAGTTACTATCCTCAGGATTTCCTTGCTGCGCACGGCGGTGGCAGTCCGGGTGGTACCCGTCGCCATGCAGTTGGCTTGGCCCATCCCCTCTTGGGTGGTCCTCACAGCCCACCATGCGGATACCTAGAGTCCATGTACTCCACACCATCCACTCTCTCCCTCCTCGGCCATCGTCTCCTCCACCGCCTCTGGTTGCCCCTACTCCTGCCCTCCCTCCTCGGTCACCCTCTCCTGCACCACCCCTGGCTGCTACCTTTCTTGAGCTCACCGCCAGCGACCTAGCCAAATCCTGACTCTAACGGGCCAAATCCTCACATTCATCACTATCATTGAGCCAGTCTCCATCACATTCACTAGTCTGTATCGCCGTCGCTAAGCTGGTTGCACCAGTTGCTGACGCGGCAACGTGTAGCCCCCACAAACCACATAGGGGAGTAGACGGCTCACTCCAATAGCCCACGTAGTCATTGCATAATGTCTTGTTTCGTGTGCATGATAAACGCTTCTAGAAAGAATGACCTATGCACTCTCTGCTCGTTCTCTCACCTCCACGTAGGATTTCACTAGGATGACACAACTAAAATGACACTATTGGAGACGTCCTTGTAAGCATACATACATACATACATACATACATACATACATACATACATACATACATACATACATACATACATACATACATACATACATACATACATACATATAGGATGATGGAATAGGGCACCTGGAGCCTAGGCACCATGCCTCGCTATCTTTGGATTACTTTTAGATGTGTGCTAGTGAAAAGTGTATGAAATATAGTGGGCAAACCTATTAGCATTCACTAATTTGGAAAGAAATGGTAATCGTGCTCATTATTTAGGCAATACGGCACCATAATTTGCTGCCCCATAATTAGTGATTAATGGGATGTACTAATTTGATTATTTGAGCTAGCTGACCAGGAGAGAAGCTGTAACGGACTGCCCTTTTCAGGGTGTGCGTATAAATACTCTCACAACAACCTAGGATTTTAGCTGTAGGTGACCAAGTGTACATTGCCAGACATAAAAGTGAAAGCGAATATTTTATAAAGGATTTAAGGGCCTAACGGCCAGAGTTTTACAAAAAGGTGCGGCTGGCACCAGATACATTACAAAACACCCACAGGAAAGGCTTGAGTAGATAGATCAAGGCCTTCAAAACCAAACTTCATCGTCATCTATGATCTCCTGGAACTCGCCAGCTTCATTGAAATCTAAAAGGGGGATTAGGAGGCAAGGGTGAGTACACAACAGTACTCAACAAACCACATGAAAATTCTGAATACTACATGCAGGGATAAATAAAGGTAGGCACATGTTTTAAGTATTGTAGATGCAAGTTGTTAAATACCAGTTTTCATTTGACATTTGAAACACAAACCAAAAAATAGATAATACCATGGGGGTTATTTGCAAAGTTCAAATTTACGACAAATTCTATTTATGAAAACTACATGAGTGCAGTTAAAGGAATCACCCTAGATTAACTCAGCTTCATTAACCGAAAGCACAGCGTATTCGAATACCATTGATATCACTCTGCAGAGATGCTCAGCTTTACCCACAAGATATTTTCGGCCGTCAGTGCCACACGTGATTAACATGCAACTTAAATGCATACGGCCAGACTGAGATGATCATAGCCTTTTGTTGGACTTCCCTTCTTTAGCCCCTACCTAGTAGGTTCGAGGATCCACAGTCCCTAGGACCCACTGGCCAATGCGGGACGTGCGATCTGGTCCACTGTGGATACCTACTGTTGTGAGAACCGGCGAATGGCCACCCCATTCCTGTTCCACCCCAGTCGCTACGCGATCCATTCCTACTACCAGAATGGTAGCTACCGCCTATAGTTATTCCAAAGGGAAGTACAATGTACTGAGCTATGTTGGAATAGGTCAACAAGGCTGACCGACCCAACTTGTGGTTGAGCGGGAACTAAAGTTATTTACTTTGCCCAAGACATCGGTTCTTAAGTGCCTAAGACTCAACCAATTACATTCCACAAACCATTGGTACCCACTGTACCACCACCACACCATATCTTGGCTTTGTCATTGATTGAGGGTTGGACCAGCATCCGCCTCCTGTGGTCAGCCCAACACTGTCCCCCTAACCGGAGCAATTTTTGAAAATCATCCAAGCCATCTCTCAAATATTTTAAGTAATTGAGCTAAAGGTGAAATTATATTAACTGCTAATCTACGATGATTCAATATTTATATCCTATGGTTAAAAAGGAATTAAGGCGTAGCAACAGGTTGAGCAGTGGGTTATATCTAATTATGTCATTCGAAACTATCACTTTTTCTAGTTTTCTAAAATACTAGGAAATAATGCGGTACGGAAAATATACATATACTGTAATGGAACTGGGTTCAACATGTTCAAGAAGTGTGGCTTGCCTTGCGGGGTCGAGGGTTCTCCTAAAGGGAAGTGGTCGATGTCACGTCTGGTCCCAAACGGCTCTTGCTCCTGGTATGGCTCCAAGAATTGCTCCTGCTCCGAGTATGGCTCCGGGAATTGCTCCAACGTCTGATCTAGTGCGCGAAAGTGAAACCAATAAATAAATGAATAAAAACAACCAAAGAAAGAAAACGAAATTTGAAACAGAGAAAGAATGGCCGAAAACGGGATGAAAGGGCATTTTGGGAATTTTGAAAATTTTGAAGACTAGACTCAGTGGAATGGAGATCATTTTTGGACTCAGTGGCTCAAACTGGTCAAGAATATGTATTTTTGGGTATTTTTAGATTTTTGGGAATTTTTGGGATTTTTCTGGATTTTTTAATGATTTTTCGGATATTCAAAATTTGGAAATCCGAAGAAAAAGAAAAAAGATTTTGGGGGTGGGCCGCACAGTAGACCGGTTGGTCCAGCACTGTGCGGTCCACGGGCCCATCTTGTGGGAGTGGGCGGCAGTGGGCTCGGCCTATCAACGAGGCGGGCGCGGCGATGTCTTGAGACCGCAAATGAGAAAGAGAGGTCTTGTGGGTGGGGTGGTTTGTCGGCGAGAGGGCGCGACGTGGCAGCGAACGCTGGCTGGAGCTGAAGAAGGAGATGAGCGCACGGCCGAAGGAGGACACCGGAGAAGGAAAGACCGCGAGGAAAAGGAAAAGGAGCTCACCACGGACTCGGGGGGGGGGGGGAAGAAGTGGAGCTCAGGGGGTATTTATAGGGTAAAAGAGGGGGAGAGAGGTGAGGGCATGGTGGCGACAGAGCTGGGGGGTGCTCGAGTGCGGCTCAAGGGCCTATCCAGAGGCGGAGGAAATAGAGGGTAACATGGGGCGTGGGGCTGGGCGGTGCAAAGGCGAGGCGAGAGCATGATGGCGTCCGGGAGGACGGGATGTCTTGAGGATGGGCCGACTCGGCTGGGCCACGGGGAAGTTGGGCCGCGGAAGGGGGAAGGGGCCCATGGGCGCGGGGTGGCCTGCGGGGAGGAGACGTGGACCGAGCCACGAGACTGGGCTAGGTCGGAGGCCAACGGGCCGGAGAAGGCAGAAAGCCAAAAGAGGAAAGCAAGAATTTGGGGACCTTCCCAAAAGGGAAATTTTTTGAAAGAAACTCAAATAAATTCAAATAAAATTGAAAAAAATAAAATAAAATCCAATAAATCCAATTAAACCCATTTTTGAAATTTTGGGGTATTTCAGAAGCAACCAAAAATTTTGGTATGTATGTATATATGGCATGTGTAGATTTTCTTTGCAACGGTAAAAAATATAATCTGATGCCACGTATGTGCTGAATATGATAGTTTCTATATCTTGTTGCATACTAATTATTAATGAGCTGATTATTCTTTTGAATGGTTAGAAAAGGGTTGCGCGGCATTTCATTTTCATGTGGCATGTATAAAGTCGATGAGGTATGCAATTTTGTTATTAGTGTTACACAGAGGCTAAGGCGGCCATATACTTGTACAATCATATTCCTAGCTAGATACGTGAGTATGTGAACAACTAGTTGTTTTTGGGTATACAAGTACAGAGAACAAGATGGAGGGTCACTTACATCTCCGGATCTAAATGCTTGAGATAAATGGGGTATATACTATATAAAAAATTTGGGGTATGTAGAATATTTTTTACATTGATCATTGAAGTTGTATTGTGTGGAAATTGACCGTATATATCAAAGAAACTATAAATGACCCCGACACCATGTTGTGAAATTGGAAACAAAGAGGTATATGTGATTAGGAAAAAGATGTACCCCAAATTTAAGGAGAAAAGGTATGCACATATACCTTACATTTATGTACATGGCATGTATAGATTTTTTGCAACAGTAAAAAAAATATAATTTGATGCCGAGTATGTGCCAAATCTGAAAGTTTCTATTATCTTGTTGCATGCCAATTATTAATGAGCTGATTATTCTTTTGACTGATTATCTAGTCAGGAAAAGGTTGCACTACATTTCATTTTCATGTCGCGTGTATTAGGTCGAAGAGGTATGCAATTTTATTATTAGTGTTACACGAAGGTTCCATATACTCATACAATCATATTCCTAACTAGATAACTGAGTATGCGAGTTTGTAGTTTTTGAGTATGCTAGTATTCGTGAGTGTGCGAAGTAGTGGTTTTCTTTTAGTATATGAGTATGGAGAACAATTTTTACTTGTGAATCATTGGACGTTGTATATTGCGGGAAGAACTACACAGCCAGCTCAGTAAAAATTTAAGAAACACCAAAAGAAATTTCAATCTTCTTTAATTGGAAATTTGACAAGTAAATGACGGACACACCAATCTTATTCAAGGAATGAATCCCTTGATTAGGGGCCTAATGTTCTTAATTAGCTGGTTGGATCTCAACAAATATCCACTTTACAGAGTTCACGTTGTGAACGAATCTTAATGCAATCCGATGACTAATAGTGTAGGAGCCCAAACACCATGGTGCCCCAATTACTTTTACTATATACATATATATATACATATGCATTATGAAATTAAATTTGGTCACTAAAATGGCTACCAATATGTTTTGGACAAAGATTGGCAAAAAATGAACTAGAGAACCAAAGGAGAAGGGAATCTTGCGAGAATTTGGTAGTAAACCAAATGCTTACCAAATTTGGTCAACGCTATTAAAATTTAGTAAGACAAGTATAGGTAACCATTGAAAGCAAACCAAACAAGTCTAGCATGACTATGATTTAGGGTAGGGTACGATATTATTATATGCATGTACACATGTGCACTTCTAGTATATTCCAATATTTAACACTAATATTATTATATGCGTAGCGTAGATGGACTGGATGTATGCTGCAAACCGTGCGAGTGCCGACTACATTAATGATGTCTCTACTTTTAGAAGAGCTGCAGAGGAGGATATGTTGAATAAGGGGTGCAATTTAAGTCTTGTCCGTGCATTGACTGCGAGAATCTAATAATATTTGGAAACTCATTGCAGATCAAAGCACACTTGATTCTAAGGGATTTCGAAAAGCGGTATACATGTTGGACCAGTCACAGTGAAGAACAGATTATAAAGGAATCTGGCAGCACTAACATCGCTGATGAAGTCATTGATACGTCGGATGATATCGATTTTGCTTTCGATGAGGACATGTTGCACTATTACAATCTGCATCAGATACTATGAAATGCAGAATGGAATTGTGAAGAGAGAGAGAGAGTATGGAAAATTTGGGGCTTGATGGACAACTCGAAGAAACCTTTAATTGTTCCTCAGGCTGCAAGTCGAAATACACAAGGTTGTCGTATGTGCTTAAACTACTGAAATTGAAGGCAAGCAACAGTTAGTCCGACAAGAGTTTCACTACACCATTAGGTCTATTAGCAGACATGCTTCCAAAGGGAAACATGGGAATGGAAGTAGAAAGAATACGTGCATGTTTGAACGACTGTATCCTCTACCGTAAATAGAATGCAAACTTGCATGTATGTTCGGTGTGCAATGCATCCCGATACAAGCATAATAATCAACCAAATAACAATGGTGAGGGCATCGAGATGAAGAAAGGACCTCCTGCTAAGGTGGAGTGGTACCTGACTGTAATTTTCCATTTGAAGCATTTATTTGCATCCTAAGGGAGGCAAACCTGCTGTGTTGGCACTCGGAGGAGCTTAAGAATGATGGAATGCTAAGACACCCGATTGATTCTTCCTAGTGAAGAAACATCGATAAGAGGTTTGCAGAATTCGGTGCAGAATCGAGGAATATAAGGTTTGGATTGAGTATAGATAAAATTAATCCTTTTGGTAATATGAGCAGCCGACATAGCACTTGGTCTATGAATATTTGTATCTGCAAACTTCTTCCTTGGTTATCTATGAAGAGGAAGTATATTTTGCTATCCTTACTTATCCAAGAGCCAAGGCAATCTGGGTACGACATAGATGTGTACCTAGCACTATTGGTAGAAGATCTAAAAATATTGTGGGTTCATGAGGTACAGGTACAGGATACATACAAATGAGAGAATTTCAATTTACACTGCTTGTTGTTCTGCACCATAAATGATTATCCTGCCCTTGGTAATCTGTCAGGCCTGAGTACAAAAGGAGTAAAAGTTTGTACTCTCTACTTAGATAATACCAAGAGTGTGTGGCTGAATCACTCACGCAAAACTGTGTACATGTGTCACCGTAGGTTCCTTCGGTGGAATCACCCATACCGCATGATGAGGAAACAATTTGACAGAAGCAACGAGAACGGTTCAGCTCCAAGGCCTTTAAGTAGGAGAGCTGTTTATGATATGGTTAAAGATTTGGATGTTGCTCTTAGAAAGAGATGTAAATCGAGGACCCATGAGAGGAGCAGATGAAAGAAGAGATCAATATTTTGAGATTTACCTTATTGAGAGCACAAAGAAGTTCACAACTCCATCGACATTGTGCACGTAGAGAAGAATGTATATGATAGCTTGAATGGTCTCTTACTGAACATTAAGGATAAAATAAATGATGGTATCAACGCACGACTTGACTTGATCGATATGGGCATCAGACCTGACTTAGCACTGAAAGAGATCGATAAAGGCCGAATGTACTGTGAACCTACTTGTTACACTTTGTCCAAGACCAAGATAATTGAACTATACCAGTGCTTAAATGGTGTGAAAGTTCTGTCCGATTACTCCTCCAACATGAAGAGATTTGTTTTGATGCAAGATTTGAAATTAACTGGCATAAAATCTCATGATTGACATGTGCTGATAACATAGATGCTCCCTATTGCAATTAGAAATATTTTGTTAATCAAGATCCGGGAGACAATCCTAAGGTTGTGTTATTTCTTTAATACAATTGCTCAAAAGGTCATCAATCTTGAATAAGTACTCTGCAGGGTGAGCTGTTCATGACTCTGTATAATCTTGAGATATATTTCCCTCCATTGTTTTTTGATATCATGGTCTATCTCATTGTTCACCTTTTGAGGGAGATAAAGATGTGTGGGTCATGTTCCTTTGTAGAATGTACCCGTTCTAGAGGTACATGACAATTCTCAAGTCATACATATGGAATCGATCTCAGTCGGAGAGTAGCATTGTTGAAGGTTATGCAACCGAAGAGGTTGTTAAGTTCTGCATCAATTACATGGCTCAGGTTGAACCGATAGGTGTGCCTCAATCTCGCCATAAGGGAAGGCTTGATGGTATCGGGACCATCGGAAGAAAAGCAATCACACTTAATCTGATTGCCTATGCTCAAGCCTATTTCACGGTTTTACAACACATGGCTGTAGTGTCCCTGTATATCGAAAAGCATATAGCACTAACTACGACAAGATAATCTGACACGGTAAGATTCTTGGATCTTGAGACAACACAACCTTCAATTCAATAAATGGTTGAAGGAGCGACCCATCACTAGGACCTCGTCTGGTGATCATGATACGCTGACATGGTTTTCAAAAAGGCCAACATTTACAGCTGTCACATGGAAAGTATATGACTTAAATGGGTATACATTTTACACTAGAGATCAAGATATGAAGAGCACAAATTAGAATAGCAATGTCCGCATTGATGCATTCAATACCGCTGAGTCGACAAGGAGCTCCTACTACAGGTTTATAGAGGAGATTTGGGAGCTCAACTACATACTATTTAAGATACCCATATTTCGGTGCCATTGGGTCCACCTTCAATAGGTGAAGGTTGACAAGTACGGCATCACTACTGTGGACCTCAAACGTGTCGAATATCAAGATAAACCGTTCATACTCGCTAACCAAGTTGTTCAAATCTTCTATATAACCGATTCGTCCAACAAGCAGCGCTACGTAGTTCTTCAGGGAAAAAGGAGAATTGTCGAAGTTGAGAATGTTGTAGATGAGGATAAGTTTACATCATAGATGGTTCTATTACGGAACCATCTGCAATAACATCACTATAAATATAACCGTGTGTACTATCTCTCCAAACTCTAGCCTCCCGCATGCACCGTTTCTCCCAGCCCTAGCGACCTCTCCCTTGGTGTAACGTCCCAAAATTTGACCTAATTTAAATTTTTGTAGTTATTTGAATTTTTGTGATTTTTTGGGATATATTTGGATTTAATTGAAATTAATTTAAAATTTTCCTTCTCTTGAATAATTAAATTTCAGAAAAGTAATTATAAAAAAATAAAAATATTTTATTTAGGCTCTAAATACTCTGAAATATTTTACGGATTTTTCTAGAATTTTTCAGAATATTTTTAGTGCCTAAATAATTACTTTGATTTTCTAGAATTAATTTAATTGTTAAAAGTCGAGAAAACACCTTTCTGATCTTTGGTCGAGCCCAACACTTGTCGCGCGTTGCTCACTAGAACCCTAGCACCGCTTTGCTCTAGGCCGTCGGCGATCTCCATCAGACGGTGATAATAAGCGCGTCGCCAATTCGCGAGAGTTGGATCATAGTAGCTTCGCCAGATTTCGCCACGTGGTATTTGGGTAGCCGAACCGTTACTCGTCCTGAGTCGTTGGATTGCAATCGGACGGTGCGGATGGATGTCGCCGTATCGGGAGAGGGCGAGCAGTGCGCCGCCGTCGGGGGTTGGCCGACAAGATTGGCGGTGGATTTACGTGCGTTCCAAGGCATCTCGACGACCGTGCTGTGGCGCATTTAACTGGTCCCTTCGCCCCGCACATTTGGTCCGTTCGCCCGTTAGCAGCCGTGCCCCGTAGCTCTCCCACTCACTCGCCGGAGTTAGCCCAGCTGCCACCTCGGTTTTTCTCACCTTCCACCGCCGGCCGACGCTCTTCCGAGTCCGCCGAGCCAAGGCGCGTCGACTGGAGAACTTCTTCCCACCGGAGACGCCCGGAATCACCGTAGACTACTTCATCTTCCTCAACTCCGGCAACAAGCACCGCCGCCTCTTCTTCAAGCATCGCAGTTCACCGTGACCGTCAGATCTCCATCGAACGACCGAGGTATCACAACGTCTTCCCTTCCTGTAGCGCTAGACTCGCATAGCCTCGGTAGATTCCAACCGTAGGATTTTAATCCGACCGCCACCATAGCGCTGCGTAGCTGTAACACGTGCGTATGAAAATGGCCGCCGGATCATCATCGTGTGGTTCTGAGAGGTCCACGTAGCTGCCATATGGATGCCTTGATAATGACCGTTGGATCTCGTCTCAACGGTGCCGATTGCATCGCGTAGACCAATAGTGGTAGATCTTCACCGTTAGATCTTAGATGTTCGGCTCGGATTAAGCCACGTAGGTTCGGTGAATAGGGTATCGCTTGGGTAACTTCCTCCGTTGGATCTTAATCGTGCGGTTCTAGTGAGGCCACGTAATAGTAAAGGTTATATTTGAAAATGGCCGTTAGATTGTCATCGTGAGGTTCTGAGAAGCCCACGTAGTTGCTGCATAGATGCGTAGATAATGGCCGTAGGATCTTCATCCAACAGCGCCGGTGCGTCCACGTAGCCAATGTCGACACGTTTTGATAATGCCCGTCGGATCACAGATCAGTGGCCGAAATCTTGCCACGTAGTCATCCTAGACCTCAGAAGCCGCGCGGGACCGACCGTTGGATTTGGATCCAACGGGCGGGAACGGTTGTGACTGCGTGGGCCAGCCAGAATCGTGCCAAGTGTCGCCACCCGAGCGGGCCGTGCACTGTTCCGTCGGGCCCACCTGTCAGTGAGAGTCGTGAGGGCTGACGTCATCATGACGTCACCATGGGGGCGGGTCAGCAGCACTGTTCGTGGACCGAGTCCACAGTGAACCCGACCGAATCGTGAGCCCGGTCCATAGACCGAAGTGACGTGACCCACTCCGGTGCTGACACGTGTCAAGCCGAGAGATTTAATCGGGATTTCCAGTAGAGAAATAAATCAAATAACTCGGGTATTTCTTTATTTGGTTATACAAGATTGTAATCGCTATAACTTTTGCATTCTAGCTCCGAATTGGACGATTCCAGTTCCTAAAAATTTGTAAAAATGTGAAGTATTTATTGGTGAATTTTATTTTATTTTTAGTATTGATCTTATTGTCTGTTTAAGTATATTTATTGTGTGTACGTTTATTCCGAGTAGACTCCAAGTTGCCGGGAACTGTCGGGGAAGAATTCGAAGACCCATCGCAAGTTTCAGATCAGGATCAACTACTTTTCGAAGGCAAGTCATGCTTTGACCATATTGCCCCTAGATTTTCAAATGTATTTCAATTCAAATTATGCATGCTATGTTAATTAAAATGACACTGAATAATTTTGGGTAAATTAGATAATACACCTACCTTGTTTATGCCACCTTGTTAATATCAGTTGTATGCCCTGAAATCCTTGTCACCCTAAGATATTAAATTGAGTTGGTTGCTATTATAAAGCCAACACGGGAGGCTAGACCGTGATTAGTTGCTTAGTATGCTTGTGTGCGCAGAATGACTTTCAAATTGCAAAAGAATATTGACTAAACAATTATGGAACGCATTTTGGAATAATACAATGATGTCATGAGATGGAATTGGGGGTAGCGACCTGTGTGGTTCTACTCATGAAATGAAGTGGGCATTGGCATGTGTTGCATAAATGCAAGTCGGGGTGGGAAATGATTTGGACCGGGGCAAGTGGCAAGGAGGCTTCGTGCCTGGTGGGCCTGTGTGGCAACGGGATGTGTTAAAGATTGTAAAGGCTGTGTGCCGAGAAATATAAAATGGATGTCTTGCCCGGGACAGTTAAGGACTTCACCTTGCGAGCCTTTGAACTGAGTTACTCGTACAACCACTTGTCTGGAATGGGACAGACCTAGTTTAGTAGGGTTCTGATATCTTTCCTTTGACACCTCGGGGCGACAGTTACACAAAAGTGTAACCGTGTGGGGGCGTGCACGTGCTACGGCTTGGTACCCATCCAACTGTATTTGCCTGTTCTAAACTTTGGCTCTAAGTGAGGGAAGTATTAGAAAGGCAATCTTGGAGAGGTTCCTGAGTTAAGTATTAGTCTCTGAAAGACTTTGTTGCAATCAATCACTGTGTGGTGGCGATTGTATCTGTGGGTAAAGTGTCTGACCTCTGCAGAGTGTGTGTTAAATCTATTTGAATAGCTGTGTCCGCGGTATTGGACAATGCTCGGGGATTACAGTCAAGGGGTAGATTTTCAAAATAAAAAGTGGAATGGGTGGCTGTGTGCCAAGGACTGATGAATCAAACTTAGGGCTGTGTGCCAAACTTTTGGGAAAAGAATTGAGGAATTAATTATTATAGTAATGGTTTTACACTTTTAATCTATTTAAGACGATCTGTTAAAAGAAATGCTGCTTCATGCAAAATAGCCATTTAAGCCTTTCCCTTAGAATAAGCCATGCATGTAGTAATAGAACTGCATTGTGCATGACTTGTTGAGTATGTTGTATACTCACCCTTGCTTCAACAAAAACTTCAGAAGAAGAAGCAACACCAGCTTGGGAGGAGGAGTTTAACGAAGGTCCGGAGAATTAGGGTTGAGCCTCGTCGGTTGCGTGGCGTAACGAGGGGTTCATTGGCGTACTTTTGCTTCGCTATTGAACTTGTGCTACTTTTGTTATTTATCGTCCTGCGTGACGAATTATTGTAAGATGACCATAAGGTCGTGTAACTCGATATAATTATGCTTGAGGTACATAATTATTATTTCCGCTGTGTATGATTGTGGTATCTCAACCTATTTATCCTTTGTGTACTAGCGTGATCCTGGACTAGTACAGAATACACAGAGGGTCCGGATTTGCAGATTCGGGTCCCGACACTTGGCGACCTCTTCCTCCTCCCTACTACCGGATCTATTGTCCCTGCCGCCAGATTGTCCATCCCCGCAGTCACGTGCTTCTCCAGGCCATCATCTCCTCCACTCCTAGTCGCCCCCTCTTCTCCACTCCTAGGCACTGCCTCATTGCCTGCCTGGTCATGGCCTCCTTGCCCTCCTAGTTGTCACCACCTCGCCCTCCCTATTGTCACCTCCTCCACTCCCAGTCCCTGCCTCGTCCACTCTGGGTAAAATTTCTCTAACATGATAAAGATATAGTAGTATATATCAAGCATATATAGGAAGATTAAACAATTTTGGTTCATTTCTAGACAAAGATGAAGTAAAAATATATTGGTAATTCAAAGCATGTTTAAAATGTTTATCAAACTTTAAATTGTTTAACTGCACATATATTGGTAAATACAATGCTCCCCAAAAGGAATTTCAATTCATAACCGAGAAACCTCAAAAAGCGGAGGCTATTGCAGTTCTTTTGCCAAATACGACCATACCAGTGGTTAAATGCGAGTAAGTAGTAGATCTGAGGATTAGTCTGCGGTTTGCAACTTTTTCCAATTTCCACTATGAATACATTCTATACTTCATTAGTTTTTTACCTGTTACTCACAATCATTAAGGTTCCATTACTTATTTTGAGACGTCACTACTTCTTGTGAATCAACTAATAATTAGTTTGTAGAGGTGAGCTTATGAATTAGCTACATGACATAGTGAGGCATTGTGATGCAACCCACACTGTACAAGTTAAATTTATCCATGTATTTGATCTTGCCAAGTTTTTACCTATCAAAGTACCACTATGATAGTTGCACAGTTATGCTGTTGCTTGTGCTTACTATTTTGCATACTTAGCAATACTAGTTGGCACTCAGTACAAGCTCTTTTTGTTAGTTGTCTTCATTTGCTAATTTATGCATGTATTTTATCTTGTCAAGTTTTTATCTATCAAAATATACTGATTGTACTCTTTACTGTCTTGTAAAGAGCCAGACAATTTAATTGTCTTAGAGACCTTGCACGCGGAGAGGCATTTGTTCAATGAGGAATTTGGATTCTATATTTCTCAAGTTGTATGCTCAATGATGTATTCGGGATTTTAGAAACTGAATTGAACAATTACATAGTAGTAGTTAAAGTGAGTGACCCATCACAACTGAACAATACTAACACATGTGACAAATTTCACTACTAATCATTGTTACACATGTCATTCGCAATTGCAAAACAAAGTAGTACCTAGCCATACATCACAATACACAATCACACAAACACAGATCACAAATTAACATTCACAGTGCACATAGTAGAGAACAATTAAACTCGAGCAACTAATCTTTATCTTTAGTAATTGGAGGCTCTCCTAGAAGTCCACACATTAATTGTGAAAAAGAAAACATCATAACCATCCACATTTCATAATTCATTCATCCTATGGCAACGAAAGAGTTTAATGCATCAGAAGTGATTCATAATTTAGGAAGGTAAAGGGTTCAAGACCTTATTTGCTAAGATAATTGTCTAGTTCAACTTATGATTAATCTTACCCTGATGTACTGGAAGTAAGAGATTAATCTCTAGCAGTTCTATACCTTGTGACGAGGAGGCTGAAGGTCCAACCTTTAGCAGCCCAACACCTAAGAGCACACTTTGCCATTCAATTATTTATCAATTTGTTAAATAGACATGATTCATTGCCTAGCCAACATAAATTTTATGAATTTCTTCATCTCTTTAATTGGTTATTGTAATTAATCCTCAAGTATTGTAATATGATTAATAAGACTGTTCATTATCATATACATGCTTAAATACCTGAATATGAGCTGCTCTTATGCTTTGATATTAGATAATACCATTTTTCGGTATCAATTTCTTTCCTTATTCTAAAGAATAAAGAAACCCTTTTTAAACCGTCTACTAAAAAAGAAGATGACGTCCCCTCAATCCTCACCGTTGAATGGATCTAATGAGCCGAAGATAGAAAAACCAAGGCGCAGTCCAGGAGGCGTAAATAAAAGGCCCCAAAGTCGATATTCCATCATGGCGGTCAATCTGCAGGGTGGGGCCCGCACCCAACCTCCGAAGGCGGTGAATGCATTCCAGAGCTTGTGCAGGATAGTTGAACGAGAACGGGTCCCAACACCCGTCCATCCTAGAAGTCACTGACCAACAGAAGCGCAACAACATAGTGACAAATTTTTTTGCATCGTTCGAGATCCCAAAAGATATCGTGCGTCTAGTACAATGATACGCATTGCTAGTGGTGGGGAAAATGTGGAAGAACTTCAAGAGCATATTTGTCACAAATTACATCAAGAAGAAAAGGACTCAATTCTCTAAGTATGGTTTCATTGATGAAGTCGTATAGCAATAATTTATTTAGATGAAGACGACAAAGAAACTTGTGCATCAAAGTAAAGTGCTCAAGACCCTCCAGGCCTAGAACACCCACCCTATGGATTCGGCACCACTGGGTATGCGAGGTAAGATCAAGCAATGGAGGAGAGAGGATGAGGAGACACTTCTGATGGGGGCATCCTCGCCATGTGTCGGGTTACACAAAGGTCACTATAGACTACATGAATAAATATTTCAAGCCCATCCTACTGGAGATGCTCCCAAATGAAGAGATCGTGACACTTGGGGATGTTGTTAACACATTCATCCAGACGACTGTCCTCCAGCACCGGAGCAACATGTAGAACATGATCCACTTGCTACGGCGGAGCTACCAGAGCCACCAGCTGCACTAAAGCGGGCCACCAAACCATCTATCGTGCCAAGAGCATCAGTGCAAGCCAATACAATACTTTATGCCCACTCCGCTCTTGTGAAAATGACCAAAAGTGGAAAGAGAGACAAGGGAAAATCTAAGCTGATCATGTAGGACCTGGAATATAAATATGCCCCATTGGCTAGTGTCGACGATCGGGATCGCCGACCGCAAGAAGTGAGTTAGGGGTTGGTGTGATACGGGACCCGAGCTGCGCTTCACTTAGTCGGAGGAGAAGTATGGATGTGGTTATGGTCAGAGCGAGATGACAACGAGCGGGAGACCGAGATTTATACTGGTTCGAGCCCCTGGGGAGGAAATAGCTCTACTCCAGTCGCCTTGCGGCAGTTCCTTTGGCTAATTCTGAGTACAAAGGTGCTTTACAGCTCAAGTTCAACAATGGCTAAGTCTAAGCTTGAGCTAGGGCGCGTTGTGTGTTGTCTTCGTCTGCCTCCAAAGGACTGTGTTCCCTAGGTTTTTATATCTCCTCAGCACGCAACGGCCGGGCTAGATTCCCGGGGAGTGGCCCTCGTGCACGTTGAGGGCCGGCGGCAACTGCTTCCGATCTTGTTGTACGCATCCACTCCTGCCCCACGACCCGCGCCTTGAGCAACCGTCGGTCAAACTCTCGATCCGAAATCCAAGGGCGGATCGTGGCTTCGAATAAGGGCCCGCCTGAGCTCGAGGTCGAGCGAGGCCGTGCTCGGGTCTAGCGCGCTCTAGGTCGAGCACCTCGGCACGCGTCCAGGTCGAGATCGGGGGCCTCCCGAGCTCGGGGGGGTCCGTTGACCGCATGCCAGCCGGTCAAAGGACACCCAGCCCTCGTCAGCTAGCCCCCGAGGCTTAAGGTCGTGGCCGGAACATGGGCCGACCTTGAGCCTCCATAGCCGGGATCGATTCCCAGAACTCTTTGAGGTCGAGGTTGTGCGGGAATGTAACGCCAAGTCTTGAGGATACGACACCTGGCGCCTCTTGATCTCCGTCGCCCCGGTATGGATGCGAGCGGTTGGTGACACCTGCCATGCCTCGGAACCGCCGCCCCGGCCTTAATTGCATCTGTCAAATCGTGGCCGGCGGGTCCTCCGAAGCGCCGTGGTCTGGATTTGGCGACGGTGCGGCTTGTAAACCCAACAGACTCTGATCTCTCGAAGCTTCCCAACCGGTGCCTTTAGTCTTCCAAGCCCTTCGCCTAAGCAAAAACCTTCCTCCCCGCCGACCGAGATCGCATAAGCGCCATGGCCAAGCTAGGGAGGAGCACTTTGTCGCCTTCGAGGATGAAGGAACCCAAGACCCTAGGGCTGCTCGACCCATTCACATGGCGGCTGCCGGGCAACGAGACCGAGCCAGCCCCCAGGGACGACGAAATCGTTTGCACCGAGCACTACGTCCTCTTCGGCCTGCGGACCCCGGAGAGCGAGTTCCTCTCCGTGGTCCTCACCAGCTGCGAGATCGAGCTCATAAACCTGGTGCCGAACTCCATTCTTACTCTCGCCATCTTTTCCCACTGTGCGAGGGTTCCTAGGAATCCTTCCCCACCCTCGCTCTTCTTTCGATACTTGACCTCTTAGCTCAGGGAAGGACCACGTGGTCGGGTGCCTCTATTTCCGACAGCGGATAGGGCTCAAGTGGTCCTTCCCTAAGGTCCAAGCTCGGGACTCCCTCGGCCGAGTGGGCGCCGGTTCTACTGAAGAAAGGGAGCTCGGCCGTGTTGTCATCGAGGGAAAGCCCGTCGACGGGAAGAAGGGGACCCCAGAATCGGGTGACCTCGAGGACGGCGAAGAGGCCATTGCCGCCATACATCTCTGCGCCGAGCGCGGTCTCACTGGGCAGGCGATCGCCGTTGATTTCCTGCGGAACCGAGTGTCTCCCATGCAGAGGCGAACGCACCCGTTCTTCGAGATCCAGGGGCGCATCGACCGACACGCGAGAATCGTCCGGTAAGCCCTTTCTGCCGTGGTCTTGCTCGAATCGCCCTTCGATGGTCCTGAAGGGCACCTCTTTTCACTCGAAGCGAGTCTTGAGTCGCCGCGGGATGTACGAGATGTTAGGAAATTGGCGACAACTATTCCATGGGCGTCCGTCCCAAGGAGCGTGCTCACCGAAAAACCGAGGTAAACCAATCAGACCAAGGGCTCGGCCGGCGGCCCCGAGGCCTTTCTTGACCCTCTCGTGCAAGACAGACCATCAAGAGCCGTTTGATCTGACAGAGGAGGATCCCGCTGCCGGGGGGCAGGGCAAGAAAGGGAAGAAGAGGCCTCCCGCTGCCGGAGCGGGCCACTCGGAGGCGAAGAAATCCCACGTCGAGTGGGGGGACCGTGCCATGGTAAGGATCCCACCGGTCGAGCCCCCGAGCTCGCGTCCGCGCGACCTGTCGGTTGATGAGCTTTTCCTCTTTGTAGCAACAGAGCGCGGCGGCCGCCGCCCGGACTTCGAGCCCCCAGCCGGCCCAGGGTGCTCGGGCTCGAGTCCTCGGGACCCGCATTCTTTGGCGACGCTGAGTCGCCCGAGTCCCGAGGTCCCAGTGGTGGGGCGCAGGCGGCGCGCTCCGTGGCACCGGCAGCAAGATCTTCGCCGACCCTCGGCGAGGCGAGGTGGTGACCTGTAAACCCGGCATCTTTAGGCCGCAACCCTCGCATCTTTCTCGGCTTAGTGTATGCTCTTGATCGCGGACCTTGGCGCCCGAGCTCGAAACTTGCCCGTTTGACGATGGTACATTATCGATGCGAGTTCGAGTCGAGGAGGAGGACACATTGAATTGGTCCCGCGACCGCCTCTCGCGCTAACGCGAACTCCGTCGGGTCGCCGAGAGCTGGTTCGAGCCGCGAGTTCGACCAAGGCCTCGACGACCTGAGCGATGACGAGCCCGAGCCCGCAACCGGTCGCGGATTTCGACACCGGTGAGGCCCATGATGCAGCTGTCGACCATGACGCATCTGTCGACGTTGTCTCTCCTGGTGTCACCGCGAGGGAGGACACTCGAGCTTTGCGGCGCACCGGCGATACCGAGCTCCTCGGCCACGGCGCTCGAGCGTTGAGGCGCGGCGCCGCCGCCACCGAAGGTGACGAGCCTTGGTGCTCCGTGAATCTTGCCGGTATGGGTCGCCGTGTCTTGGCTGCGGCATCCGGGCCGTGGAGGTCGAGGATGCATGGCGGACCCGCCGCCATCCCTTTGGTGTCAAGACGAGTGAGGCCCGGCCGCGAGGTCGGGATCGATCGCCGCCGCCCCCGGTGGCGAGTTGAATCCACCGGAAGAGGTGGCGGAAGACCAGCCGCCATCGAGGCGGGAGCACAGGCCACAGCCCAAGCGCGCCCATGTAATCTTAGCGCCCGGTTCCAACACACGACGCCGATGAGGAGGAGAGATCCTCGCGATCGCATTGGACGGCCGTGAGGAGTTTACCGTGCGCTGGAGGCCATCTCCGCGAGGTAAGGGTCTTCTGCGCGCCGTAGTTCATAGCCTGAGCTCCTTGTCCACTCACATTTTGGGCCCCCCTTTCGCCGTCGTGAAGGTGATCGACCATGCCTCTCGTGGGCTACAAGGCCTTCGAGAGCATCTTGGCGTGCTAAGGGCCTCTGAGCGTGATAGAGGCGCGGAGGTCGGCGCTCAAGCTCATCGGGACCATAGAGGTCGGCGGGGGGCTCGGCAGAGCCCAAACTCGTCGTCTGCGCCCGACGATGAGGGCGCAGGAGGTAGCCCATGGCGAGCTCGGCGAGCCAAGGCCTCGACGCGACCACGGCTTTAAGGCCGTGGAGCAAAACGCTGCACGATCGACCAAAGCGCTCGAGGCGAGCGGGCTAAAGTTGAAGCTCTGGAGAAGGCTGCTGCCGAGCTGACGCCTCCCCAGCCGAAGGCATCCCCCGAGCTCGAGGCCAAGGTCCTGGAACTCGAAGAGAAGCTCGGGCACGCCAACAAGGCGGTCAAGGACGAGCGCGCCAAGGTCGAGGCACTGGAGAAAGCCACCGCGGACCGGTCGTCCTCCTCGGTGAAGGCGTCCCCCGAGCTCGAGGCCAAGCTCTCGGAGCTCGAAGGGAGACTTGAGCGCGCCAAAAAGGCGGCGGCGAGCGCGATGGCCCAACTCCAAGACGAACGGCGCCGAGCTACGGATGCCTCCACGGTGGCCCTTCGAACGAGTGAGCTATCGCCCCGAGGTCAAGGTCGCCGAGCTCGAGCAAGAGAAGCTTGCCGCGAGATGGCCGATTGTAAATGGCGTTATAAAGCAAGTAATGTTCGATAGAAAGCGGTCGTTTTGTTTGGGGAACGAGGAAACCTTGTCCCGATTTAAATTCATAGTCGTGGATACTTGTCCCTCGGCTTTGCTCGTTCGCCCGCTTCGCGCTCTCTTGGTCGCATAATCGATAGGATAGCCTTATCCGGCCCGTTAGGCACGAGGTCGGCGGCGTGTGCCTTAGGCACAAAGCGAGACACAGACGAGCGGCCACGACCAGTAGAGTAGAGAAAAAAGCCCGCAAGAGAGTGACACAAAGCGAGCCCGCTAAGCGGATGGCCACACTCAGGTTAATGCTCGAGCAACCATCACGACCATGCGCATTTGCTCAACGACCAAAGTGGCGAGGCCCTCGGCTCGGGCGAACGCAGGGGAGAGCTAGATCGCGAAGATGTTAAACTACGTTTAGCTCGTCGACTGGGGTGAACGTCAAGCCCGCGACATGTAGACCAAGAGCAAACGTGCTGTGCGCGAAAGGTCGTGCTCGAACGCAGAAAAGGCTCGTACAAAGAATGGCAACAATCACAAGTGAAAGCAATCATAAAGGGTGAAAAAGGAACAATCAGTTTTATTGAAATGTAAGGTATAGAGTTTACACATAAAATTTCCGAAGCTGATCTATGTTCCACGAGCTAGAGAGCTCTCTGCCATCGGGCATCGCTAGCCGGTAAGCCCCTGTGCGATCTGTTGAAACGACTCTATAGGGGCCCTCCCACCGTGGGGACAACTTGTTGGTCTTTGGGACGAGCCACGAATCCGTCTCGGGGCTAGGTCCCCAACAAGGAGCTTCTAGGTCGCATCGACCGAGACGCATGTCTGTGAAGAGCTTGCGGGTAGTCGTTGATCGTAGCGATTACGGCATCTTACTTCTTCCGCGAGGGTAAGGTCGAGAGACCGTTCGTGCTCAAGTCGACTTGGTCGACCAAAGTGACCTGGCGAGCCAGCGTGACCTTGGGAGGCGGGGCGGCTTCGATCTGCAACACGAGTTTGGAAGGGTGTGGACCCTGTGGCTCGGCTTGTCGTGGTACGAATAGACCATAGAACGGTGGGAAGTTCGTCCACCCAGGTCTTGCCGTAGCGTTCGAGCTCATCTGCAACTCTTTTCTTGATGCCCTGGACGATTTGCCCGTTGGCGCGTTCCGCTGCTCCGTTGCTCTGGGGGTGAGCCACCGAAGCGAAGCATATTTTGACGCCGAGTTCCTCGCAAAACTCCTGGAACAACTCACTGGTAAACTGGGTACCATTGTCAGTGATAATTTTGCATGGAACTCCGTACCTGGTGACCACGAACAAGCGAAAAAACGAATCGCCGCCCGAAAGCGTTGATGGTCGAGGCTGGTTGACCGATCCACTTGGTGAAGGTGTCGATGGCCACGAACAGGAACTTCTTTCGCCCGACCGCTTGAAGAAAAGGGCCGAGGATATCCAGCCCCCATGTCGAGAAGGGCTAGGTGAGCGGGATGGTCTGGAGCGCGTAGGCGGGCTGGTGCGACTTCCGGGCGTGGAATTGGCATGCGCGGCAAGTGCGGACGATATCACGAGCATCTTGAAGGGATGTTGGCCAATAATACCCCATGCGGAAGGTCTTGCCGACCATCGTCCTGTACGAAGAATGTGCTCCACAGAGGCCCGAATGGATGTCGTTTAATAGGTACTTACCCTCCTCTGTGGAGACGCACCGCGCCAGGATGCCGGAAACATGTCGCCTGTGAGCTTCCCTTTGGCGAGCGTGTATAGACTCGCCCGGACTTGATCCAGCTCCTCTCGGCAGGGTCGGGTGGTAGGTCGCCCCGTGCAAGGAAATCACAGATGGATTTGGCCCAGGGAGGTTTACCTTCGACCGCCACGAGCAAGGCCTCCCGTTCGGAGATCGAGGGAGCTGCCAACGCCTCTAGGATGACGTCGGGTGGGATCTCGTCGTCGGAAGAGGCGAGCTTGGAGAGGAAATCGGTGCTGGAGTTGTCCTTCCTGGGGATGTGCTTGAGCTCCAGGTTCTGAAACCACTTCTCCATTTTGCGCACCTCGGCAAGGTCTTTTGCCATCGAGTCTCCCGAGCATTGGTACTCCTTGTTGTACTGGTTGACGACGAGCTGGGAGTCGCCCTTTACGATCAACCGGCGCACGCCCAAAGCCTTGCAAGCTCGGAGGCCCGCCAAGAGAGCTTCGTACTCTGCCACATTATTGGTCGCCGCGAACCCAAAACGAACCACGTACCTCAGCTGGTCGCCGCGCGGTGTGAGAATAAGGATGCCAGCCCCCGAGCGCTTGAAGGACCTCGAGCCGTCGAAGAACATGACCCAAGGCTTTTCGTCCTCAACCTCCGGCTCGAGGCGATTATACACCGCCGACCACGAAGTCGGCGAGCACCTGTGACTTGATGGCTGTTCGAGCGACGACCTGGACATCAAACGCCGCCAATTCCATAGCCCACTTGGCGACGCGCCCGCTGCCGTCTGGGTTTCGCAAGATGTCTCCAAGCGGGAAGTTGCTCGGGACGACCACGAAATGCGCCTGAAAATAGTGCTTGGAGCTTGCGCGACGCCATGAGGAGAGCATCAGAGCCTTCAGACTGCGGGTAGCGCTCGCCGGGCGTGCAAGACCGCCGGCGTAATAAATTGAGTCTTCTTTGAGACCCGTTACGCCACCAGATGGGAACCGGCGTGGGCGGTGGCAGCGAGGTAGAGCGACAACTCTCGCCAAAGTTGTGGTGTTGTAAGGAGGGTGGGGGCAGCGGTATACCTTCAGCTCGTCGAAGGACGCTGCGCCTCGAGTCCACTCGATGCCCCGTGCTTGCGAGTTTGGAAGAACGGAGCCAGCGCTCGCCGAGCCTCGAGATGAACTTCTTGAGGCGGCCATGCGGCGGTGAGGCCACGACTGCTTGATTGAGGTCGGGGGCGCCATCTTCTTGATCGCCTCGATCTTCTCCGGATTCGGGCCAACCCTCGAGCCCCCGATCATGTAGCCGAGCACCTTGCCCGACGCCGCGCCGAACACGCACTTTTCGGGATTGAGCTTGATCTCGTGCCTGTTTAGGTTGGCGAAGGTTTCCTCGAGGTCGCAAACGTGGTCACCCTCGGAGGGGCTCTTGACGATGATGTCGTCCACGTAGACCTCAAGGTTTCACTCGATCTGGGGTTCGAATGTCTTGGTCATCAGGCGCTGAAATGTGGCCCCCACATTGCGCAGACCAAACGACATGGTCGTATAGCAATAGGTGCCAAACGGCGTGACGAAGGAAGTCTTGCTCTCTTCGTCGACCGTCGACTTGATCTGGTGGTACCCGGTAGGCATCCAAGAAGCTCAACATCTTGGCATTAGCGGTGGAGTCGGCGATCCGTCGATCTTGTGAGCGAAGTTATCCCGAACAAGCCGAGTTTAACCCGTATGGTCGACGCACATTCTCCACTTTCCTCCTTCTTACGCACGATGGCCGGGTTGGCGACCACTCGGAGTAGTCAATCTCACGGATGAAACCGCCTTCAAGATCTTGTCAAGATTCTCCTTGATGACCGCGACCTTCTCCGGGAGAAGCGACGCACTTTGGCGCCTGGTAGAGCGGGTCTCACCTGCAACTTGTGCTCGATCACCTCCCTCGAGACGCCGGGCATGTCCGCGGGTTCCCATGCGAATACCCTTGTTGGCGCGAAGGAAGGCGACGAGCTCGAGTTCCTATTTGGAACTCAGCTCGGCCGAGACGTGGATGCACTTGGTCGGGTCGCCCTCCTCGAGCGGCACGGCCTTCGTCGCCCCACTGGGCTGGATCGCCGCCTTCTGGCGGGCGTTCTTTGCCATCGCCTCCGGACCTCGCTGGGGCAGCATACCTGCAAGAGCCAAGGCCTTGGTCTCACACCCATGCGCCGCCTGCAGGTCGCCCCGCACGGTGATGATGCCGTTCGGGCCAGGCAGCTTCATACATCGATGGCCATAATGGTTGGCCACCACAAACTTGACCAAGGCAGGCCGCCCGAGAATGGCGTTATGCGGAGGTCACCCTCGACCACCTCGAAGGTGACCATTTCGGTCTGAAGTTGTCGAGTCCCGAAGGTCACGGGCAAGACCACGCCTGGGAATGGTCGAGCTCCGGGGCGATCGAAGAAGGGTATGGCGGCGCTCTTGACCTTCGACCGGGAATCTGCATCGGTCGAGTGCTCCTGCGCACAAGTTTAGAGACTGCCGCCGTCGACCATGACGCGCCCGACCGCGATATTGCCGATGGTCGGAGTCACGACCAAAGCGGTCTTGTGTCTCGAGCCATACTGGAGGGCATCCTCCGGAGAGAAGGTGATGGTGGCTGACCCACTTGCGTGGCTGCTCGATGGGCCTTCGGTGGCGACTGGTAGATGGCTCATGTGGCTTTAACCTCCGCTGGGTGGTAAGCCGACGAGCTACCAAAGATGACATCGATCCGGCGCTCGCCCTGTTGGAACTCCAAATCGAGGTCGTCGTGCTCCGTGCCGGTGTTCACCCTGTCGGTCTGATCGTCATCCTTCGGGAGCACGGGCATCTCGCCCCGCCCATCATAGAAGGCGTCCAGCTTGCTCTGCCAAGCCCAACAGGCCCGCAGGTCATGGCCGGCCGCCCTATGAAACAGGCAGAACTTGGCTTCGTCATACCCCGAGCGCCTCTCGGCCCCCTGCGGCCTGGCATCGGCCCGCTGGGGCCCAGGTCGTTGGCCCTCTTGCTGGGGCTGGTTCTGCGCCTGACGAGGTCGAGGCCGACCTTGGCGGGGTTTGGAGCCCTCACGAGCTTGACCTCGGACCTCGAGGACCTCGCGGTGGCCGTCCGCCGATACAACCAGCCGCGGCAGACCACCGCTGCCCCGTCGGTCACGCTTCCATTTCTTAGCGGTGGTGTCGTGGTCGGCACCCCTGGAACTGGACGGGCCGGCCTCTGTTTGGTTTAGACCAAGCTTACCTTGGTCGTAGTCGCGCTTCCAGCGGACTGCGTCGTCCGCGTCCGCATATCGTTCCGCCATGCGGAAAAGTTTGTTGACGCTGAGCCTCGAGGTGATCTCCAGGTCTTCAGTAAGGCGCCGGTCGCAGACGCCGAATTTGAATGCCTTGATGACTGCTTCGTCGGAGATGCTCGGAATCAGGTTCCTTGTGCGGATAAACCGCCGCACGAAATCACGCAGCGGCTCGCTCTTGCCCTGGATGACACGGTCCAGGTCCTTCTCCCTCCCCGGCCGCTCGTAACAACTCTGAAAGTTGGAGCGGAGGGCATTCTGGATTTGGCGCCACGACCTGAAGGAACCAGGTTTCTGGTTGAAAAGCCAGGTCCTCGCGGCCCCGTCCAGCACGGTCGGGAGGTAGTTTGCCATCACCAGCTCGTCCCCTCCGGCCGCCAGGATGGCGGTCGAGTAGATGGACAAGAACTCGTCGGGGTTCTTAGTCCCATCAAGCTTCGATCGCAGCGGGCTTGAACCGAGCCGCCACCGCGACGTGCGCGCAGACCGTCGAAATCGCCATGCGGCCGAGGCGACAAAGTCGCGCACGGTGTGGTCATCACCGACTAGGTCCCTGCTGCTACCAGATTCGGAGTCGAGGCTGCCCCGACGGCCCGACCTTCGGTGGGAGCGACCACGGTGCCGGGCGCGTGAATCACCCGGGAGGTAGCGCAGCGATCCCGACCTTCTGGCGCTGGCGGAATGTCGGGAGAGGTTCGCGATCCGCTCCGGTCGACTCAGAGTTCGTGTGGCTCGGCTCGGGCCTGGCCCTGCTTGGTGCGGTGCCCGCAAGACGCCGGCGCGCCAGCGCCAAAACCTCATCTCGAGCCCGCCGCCGGGGCCGGCTCGCGGGGCGTCCGATGGGTACGCGGGTGACGGCGCGACGTGTTGTCATCACTCTTCTGGGAGCGGGTCCCCGAGTGTTGACTCCGGTGCTACGAGGGCGCGACCTCGGTCGCAGCCCGATCGAGCTCTTCGGCCAGGGCTCGGCCAAAGAGCTCCGACCTCGCCCTATCGGGGTCAGCCATGACCCGGGCGATAGCACGGAGGCGTTCTCCCGTGAGAGGGAGCCTGGGGGGCCCAGTGGACGTGCTGGCCCTCTCCTGGGGCTCCCGCCGGAGTGCGGTTATGGCTTGGTTGATGGCGACGTGCACCATCCGGCGGGCGTCTTCAGGGGTCTGCAGATCACGGTCATCCGCATTTCCCTCCGCGCCTTGGCCATCCGCCATCGAGCGTCTTTGCTCGAGGGGGCGGTGAAAGCGAACAGGACACGGAGTCGAGTCCGTGCGAATCCATGCTTGAGGAAAGTCCGTCGATGAAGTCGCCATTCTCACGGTTCTTGATGTTTTCCTGCGAACAAGTGAAACAATCGGGCCCTACGGTGGGCGCCATTTGTCGGCGATCGGGATTGCCGATCGCAAGAAGTGAGTTAGGGTCGGTGTGATCTGGGACCCGAGCTGCGCTTCACTTAGTCGAGGAGAAGTATGGGCGCGGTTATGGTCTGGGCGAGGCGACAACGGCGGAGACCAAGATTTATCTTGGTTCGAGCCTGAGGAGAAATAGCTCTACTCGATCGCCTTGCGGCGTTCCTTTGGCTAATTCTGAGTACAAAGGTGCTTTACAGCTCAAGTTCAACAATGGCTAAGTCTAAGCTCGAGCTAGGGCGCGTTGTGTGTTGTCTTCGTCTGCCTCCAAAGGACTGTGTTCCCTAAGTTTTTATATCTCCTCAGCACGCAACGGCCGGGCTAGATTCCCGGGGAGTGGCCCTCGTGCACGTTGAGGGCTGGCGGCAAGCGCTTCGATCTTGTTATGCGCATCCTCCTCACCTTACGACACATGCCTTGAGCAACCGTTGGTCAAGCGCTCGATCCGAAATCCAAGGGCGGATCGTGGCTTTGAATAAGGGCCCTTAGAGCTCGAGGTCGGCGAGGCCGCTTTCGGGTCTAGCGCTCTAGGTCGGCGCCTCGACGCAGCGTCGTGTCGAGATCGGGGGCCTCCCGAGCTCGGGTGGTCCGTTGACCGCATGCCAGCCGGTCAAAGGACGCCCAGCCCTCGTCAGCCAGGAACTTCAAACTAGGAGAGTCTTTAGTAACGAAAGAGGGCCTAAAAGAACTTTCAATAGATTCCATTAGATTATATGATTAGTATACAGAACAAGCAAAAAAGCTGGCAGTAAAATGCATGACGAGTATCTCGATCGGCTTTAAGCACGAGCATCTTTTTAACCAGTCATCGAGAGCTTCTTCACGGTGGACTTCTACGACTTGTTTAATCTCTTCAACCTCGATGTCATTGACACTGTGCTCATGAGATGCTAGACATTGTAAACATGTGCAATCACAGTCTATATATTTGAGTAATACCGATAAATGTCATATAACTCTTTGCTTTTGTGTATGTAGATATATGATCCTTGAAGTAAGAAGGAATAAAGAACATGTGGGTTTCCTCGATTCACACATAGTTTCGAGGCAAACAATGAACAAAAATTCTTGTTACGTCGAGGATTATGTGTTAGAGGCATCGCTAGCTCAACGCGATGTAGAGTACATACTTCTACCTTACAACCCATTGTAAGTGTTGTACTACCTGCTATACTTTGATTTGTACTTTACACGCAACTCAAAATTTGGTTGAGTAACCATGGTGATATTTCTATGTAGGTTTCACTAGTCTCTAATTGTATTTGAACCAAGAAAAAACTGAGTTAGCTACGTTGATTCCTTATGTAAGGCCAGCCACGACTTGAGACCTATCGAAAAACTATTCAATAGGTAATCACATTTTCTCCATAGATAACTCTCCTGTAGCTCATGGAATGACTGAGGTTAACTTTTTGGAATCACACAGGGTGTTCAAAGTGTGTAGACTTCGTGGAGAGCCACATAAGGACGCATTGAAGTTGAAACATGATTTTCACTTTTTAGTAGCTGCTAGTATACAATAATCCTATATCACACCGTAATGATGCCCCTTGAACTAACCAATTCTATTTTTCGTAGTGCACCCATCAGGGACAGGGAAATAACCTATGTGTCTTCTATGTTAACCATAACCAAACGTGTCCAAATGGGCGACACGGCATGGCTTGACCCATTTACCGGACAGTATGGCCCGTTTAGGCCTAGCTAATAAAATGGTCATGCCGGGCCGGCCCATGTGCCGAGTCCTCAGCCCAACATGGCCTAGGTGGCCTCATGGGCCGTATTGTGCCAGCACGTGGCCTCACAGGCCGATGGGCCGAAATGGGCCGGGGCTGGCCCATTTGGTGCCAAAAAAATAAAAAATAGAAAAATCATAGAAGTTTGAAAAAATGCAGAAAAATTGGAAAACAAATCTAGAATAATTAGGAAAACTCAAAAGAATGTAGAATTTTCTAAAAGTATATGTGGGTCTAAACGGGTCGTGTCATGCTGGGCCATGCCCGGACCATGTCGGGGTGACAACCCAAGCACGGTCTAGCCAAATGGGCCGTGCTGGCACGGTTCATTTATGTTGGGCCATGTTGTGCCTGGACTGTGCCAACAGTGGCGGGCCATAGGCTAGCCCATTTGGCACAACCCATTTGGCCATCTCTAGGCATAACATGAAAACCCTCATCAGTATAAATAAGATCAACGATGCAATTGCATTGAAAAAAGCCCATCTGGAGGCAATTCAAGAACACCTATCTAACTTCTTAATACGTGAGGTCATACATCACATTATTCCATTAGTTAATATAATATTTGAGTTGATTTTTGAAATTGTTGTGTAATTTGTGATATAATCACCTTCTAATCTATTGGTTAATATAATATTTGAGTTGATTTCTGAAATGGTTGTGTAATCTATCATATAATCAACTTGTGATTTATTGGTTAATATAATATTTGTGTTGATTTCTAAAATGGCTGTGCAATCTGTGATATAATTAGCTTGTGATGTGTGTAATCTACTTGTGATATGATCTATGTAATTTGCTTGCGTCAAAGGGCATGACTAGCATTTCCTGAGCCTAGCCAATAAACAGTAAAATATTCAACAGTAAAAAATAATATCACAGACAGGTATTTCCTCCATTTATTTGCATGCAAAATGTTTTGAAATTTTTAGGATGTTGAGTTTAACGAGTTTACTAACTAGTTCAAACAAGTTTGAACTGAAATTCAAATTAGAGTTTCCTTTTTTTGATGATAATTTGATTGTAGGTATGTGCTGATTTTATATATAAATCAGTGATATAAATTTGTTCAAATATTTGAATTCAAGTATAATTTTTTAAAATGTATGTGTTTCATTTGAATTGTGTTATATATATATATATATATAAGGTCATTTAAGTAACAAAGTCTGATGTCTCCGCACATTGATTTCCGAGTGATCCTAGCAAACTTACAATACCGCTCTGGTATCGGCCGGTATGGTCAATATTGAAAGACCAAAAAGATGACTAAAGGAGGTGAATAGGAGCCAAATGAAAAACTTTCCCCAAAGAACCAAGCCAAAACTCTAAGAGATCAAATAGAAGCAAAAAAAATCAATTTTTAGAGAACTCAGCCCAAAATCAGCACTACCACTATGTAGGGGGCGGTACTATAGCTATGAGCACTAAAATCAGGGCCATGAATAGTAAAATCAGCACTATTTCAAAACTAAAATCAGTGTATCTTTTGATCAGCTGATCCAAACCCTATAAAACTTTGTGTGCACCTTCTTATGAGTGTTAGAAACACCTATTCCAACCTTTTTTCGAACCAGAAAGAGTAGGAGAGGCTTATGAACCTATTCAACCTTCAATCACAAAGATTGATGTCAAATTTTTGACCTTTTTCAAATTTAATGAAGGTTGCACCAAAACGGGGTAAACATCATCCTGAGCTTGCTCGTAGGGATTTGATGATCAAGATGACCTTAGATGGATTCCCACATATCACAACAAGCTAGAACAGTAAGGAGAAAACCCACAAATGGGCAATATCAAGCCAAAAATAGTTTCTTCAGAAATCTCTTAATGATCATGAGAGAGTTTGTCTAGATAATTATGATATGATCCACAAATCATTCATCCTTGGCAACACAAGATCAAGGGAAGAAGAAATCACCAAAAAAGATAAAAAATTCAAGAAGAGGGAAGATCAAAATAACAGGCAAAACTTGAGTACAAATTTTGATTTCATTTCAAAACAAGATGGATGATTACAAAGGCTCTCACCTAAGGGCGAAACTCCCAAAGAGCACCCACAAACCCACACATGAAAAATAAAATCTTGTGCAAACCCTAAACCTAGAGTCTTAAGGCTTAGTGGCTTCACTTCTCTCTACATCTCCTTAAATAGAGTAGGCAACTCTAACCCTAAAACCTGGACACTTGAGTGGATATCATCCACATTTACATGGGCTAACCTGAGAAACCAACACGCATAATTGGTTTTACACTCACACAAAGCACACTTCTCAAAGTGGCATTCATGACACCCAATTCGCTCCACGAGCACGAATGTGCGTCCATGTCGACTTTGGCTTGACCTAAACCATTTAGGCTACAACCACAGTTTTCCAAACTGCCTCGTTCCCTGGTATTGGATAAATTACCAATTTGCCCTATCACCATTCTTTTTCTTCCACTCGGAGCATCACCCATACTTCGTCATCCAGCATGTGGCCCAATGACTTTCCACCAAGCCTCTCACACGTTTGGACTCCCCTGAACTGTTCTTGCTTGCAAATGGGCCCAAGTCACTTAGTGAGCCACATGTCCTTAATTATCCGCTTCAACATGGTGGCTTCGATTTCCTTGACTATTCTAGACCTCAACTCTTCCTTGAGCTTAGTCTCGGTCCATGCCGTTACCTGCTATGTCCATTACCAATACTTCACGCTTCAGCACTTGTATTCTCGACTCGCAACCACTTCTTGACCTTAGTCATCTTCCGGTGTCCCTTGACAGTTTTGAACCTCAGCTTTCCTAGACTATTCTCAGTCTCTTTCGCCTCACCATGATTTAATTCTGAAATCCTGCAACTAACACAGACAAGCAAACCGTCACGTAGCACTATTCACAAAGATATATAGTAAACATTACATAATCAGCAAAGAATGCTCCACAATTTACCAGCACTACCGCTGCCTAGAGGCCAGTAGTACCACTAATCCTGAAAACATCTCAAATTGCTTCCAAATTCAAAGCAAATACAAATCAAACTTAGCCTTGAGCATTACAAACTCAAACACAGTCGATTACTCATCACTCACATGGGTAGACTTCCATATGGTTTTTCAGATATATATCATTTCGCCACTTAAATCAGTAAGCATACATACTGTACCAACTTCTATACCAATCAATACCGATCGTACAGGCTCGATACCGGCTTCAAAACTGAATAATACCGACCATATCAGAGGAACTGATAATACTGTCTATTGAACTCGTTGAACTATATCTTATATTTGATAATACGTACTATTATGTATTTAGAGTAATAATATTACAAGTAAAACTTAGTATGTATATAATTGAATATATGTATAATTATAAATATTATATTATATATTATGTTAAACCCGAAATGATACGTCGATATAAACCGAGAGATAAAATTGGTATAGACTCCGCCTCAATGCCCACAAGTATGTATCCGAGTGTCCCATGTGGTGCTACGTGCGAAGCGCCGAAATTATTGTGACGAAAACCCGACTGAGCGGCTATGTAGTATTGTATATGCGTAGGCTTTCCTGTGAGGGTAGATTTCAGCTTAGTGTTTGGGGCGGTCGATTGACAAGTTGGGTCCACCTTTCAGGTGACGTCTCGTATGGACAGCTCAAATTAAACGGAATTGCTACAGTTCGGATGTCTAAACGCATTGCAATATTTTTTTCTACGTGTGTAATATTTTTTACCAACGCGTGCAACATTTTTTTTCGACAAACAGTAAAATACGGCACAATAAACGGATGTTGCAAGTGTTAAAAAAATGTTGCACGCGTCGAAAAAAAATATTACAAGAGGCGTCCGATGAAATGAATAGTATCGGACGTCCGAGCGTTAGTTCTTCCCCAAATTAAATGGCCTGTTTTTGTCAACGTTTCCCCCAACTGTCGAGGACCTAAAATGAATGTTCGTTAAGATTGAAGTCTGAACAAGTTGAAGGACCAAAGCATACGTACTGAAAACAAACGGTGCATCTGCTCACGGTTTGTTTGTTTGGTGATATCACACTGATCAGTAGTACTACTCATGACAATGACACCTGCATTTCCAACCGTTAAACTTATTCAGGTGCGTCTGATCAACTGGTTTCATTGACTTTATGTATGCATGTCCTGAATCTGATTAGCTCGCGCGCACGCTGCGAGGTATGTAGGAGGATAAACTTCTGCTGCTCTGCATGCCAAATTGCACTTGATTTGAACAAGGGTTCACGGTCAGATTGTACTAGTTGCATTGGAAAATTGGATGCTTGGTGATGAAGCCAGTGGTGGGTAGACGTGCGCTAATTAATCGTCATGCTTTGACCTAAACAAATCAAGGTGAGACCAGAAATCCACACGCTGCTTGATGTGTTCTTACGTCATCGTTGCCAAGCATTGCTTGATTAATTAATTGCTGCCTCAGCGTCGCAAGATTTGCATTACACTATGTAATACTGACAGAGTGACAGGTGACAGCACAAGAGCAATGCGACGACTATGGGAAAATGGCTACTCTACAGAAAAGTATCCTCGCATGGGGCTACGGCATCGGGACAGTCCCCATAAAAATTTTGTCCCTTACTCTTATTTTTTCTCCTAATCCTAAATTGTGTAAATCATGTCATACAATCGTGCATGCTTGCTGCTTATGACATACAAAGAAAGATATTAGTCCATGAAAATATGACAATTGATAAATAAATTAGTATCATTTTCATGTTGTTGAAAATTTGTTTTTATAGCATGTTGGAAGATCAAAAGAATTGGCTATGCATGCATACACCTAACATCATCTAGTTTATAAGGGTGTAAGAGAATATATCTTTGGCGAAGTGGACCTGAATCTCACAGTTTTGCATGCCCACACAAAATTTTTGTTCCTAATGGTTCACCAATTCAAAGATTATCCCATCGTCTCAAAAGGAAAAAAAAGTAAAAGATTGTTTTTAAGCTAATGCATGGTACTTGTCAATGATCGATGATATATCTCCACTCCACATTACTTTAGGCTTTAAATCATGCAGGGACTTAAAGAGTACGTTAAGACTTGCAGAATAAATTAAGGACTCTCACCTAATTAAACCTCTGGCTTCATCATATAATTAAGCCTATGAGCTGAAACTGAGCTTAAGCCAGCAAATAGACTTTTCAATCCAATTGGCGGTCCCATGTTGTTACAGGGCGCCGTTAGTTCATGCAGCATGGGAAAAATGAACATATCCGAATAGAATTCTAGCTCAATCCCATTGGCATGCATGCAGTTCCATATTTGAGGAAATAAACTAAACATGGTATTCCTCCGAAACTAGTGTTCTGACCATTGAATTCAGACAGGTAAAAGCTCACAGATATAGTTCAGTTTCATGTGTCTCTACTATAGAACTGTATATCACTATCGGCTCCAAAACGTCATCATTACTGGTTATTAGAGCCGGCAGTGATACTCGAAATTATCACTGCCGGCTCAGGAACCGACAGTGATAAGGGCTCACTACTACAGACTGCCTCATCCGCGACCCCCCATCACTGCCGGGTAAGCCCGAGCCGGCAGGGATAATATTATCACTGCCGGTTCTAAATTCTACGGGCAGTGATAAAAATAGTATAATTTTCCCGCACGAATGGAGGCAATATCATTACCGGTTTTAGAGAGAACCGGCAGTGATAAGAAGATATCACTGCCGGTTTATATAAAAAACCGGTAGTGATTTATCATTGCCGGTTCGTCTATCAACCGGCAGTGATAAGTCCATTTTCACTACCAGTTTTACTCCAGAACCGGCAGTGATATTACTGTTCCCCGTAATTAGTTAAGATACAAAACATATCAAATATTGTAATTTATCTTGCACAGAACATATCAAAGCATAATTAGTTAAAAAACAGAACATATTAAACATTTGTAATTTATCTCGCACAGAACATTTACAAAATTTGTAATTTGTGTGATATGTATTAGTTAAAACACAGAACATTTACAAAACATAATTAGTTATACCGTCCATAAGTATATATTTAGTCCTAATTATACATACAGAATATAACGGGCCAACGGCTATTAACCGTTTGAAACCCAAAATGGAGCGAAACCCTATATCCAAAAGTCATCATCGTCGTCCTCCTCCTCGTCCTCATCGCCGGAGCTACCGCCGGATGACCGATCGGAGTTGCGGCGGTGCTCCTCGTCCTCCTCCTCGTCCTCCGAATCCGATTCGGTGGCGGAGTTGGTCCTACCCCAACGCCGCAGGACCTTGCCGCTGCCGCTGGCGTCGCCCTCCTCCTCCTCCTCCTCTGCCTCCTCTTCCTCCTCCTCCTTCTCCTCCTTCCTCTCCTCCTCCTCTGGCGGCGAAGCGGGAATTTGCCCAGTACGTACCCGCTTCTTGGGGGGGCATTCTTGCAGCAGTGGTGGATTGTGAGGAGTGGTGCTCTGATTGAGGAATGGGCATTATATAGAGCGAATGGGAAAAACAACGATTAGCGAAGAATGGGGAAGCATAGCGATTGGCAAAAGAACGAGAAGTGCGCGATTGGCGCGGCGATTGGAAAGGTTCGACGTATCACTGCGGTTTGTATTACCAATGGCGGTGATAATGATTATCCTTGCCGATTTATACCCAAAAACGGTAGTGATATATCCTGCGGTTCCATTTATAACCGGCGGTGATATAACTTTCTTGTCGGTTTTAATCTTTAACCGCAATGATATGTATTTTCCGCCCTTCCGAATTTTCGCGTAATTTGACTTTATCACTTGCGGTTCTGCAGCAGAGCAGTGATGATAAGGTATTTATATATCTGCGCCTGAAGCGCCTTCGCCGAAAGCGAGCAGAGAGCTCTGTTTGCTCGGTTGTTATTTTATTGGGGAGGTCTTGCCAAAAATTGTGTTAATATTTTTCTTGTATTTCTTTTCGAGGTGACTTCTTCTCCAACAAGTGCGAGAAATAAAAAGAAGCTCTGTTTTGCTCTGTAGTTATTACCTTGGCGAGTGGTCTTTGAAAAATTGTATTAAAATTTGTCTCGTATTTCTTTTCGAGGTTAATTACTGACTTGATCTATGTTATATTTGTAGTAAAATTTTACTTTATATATTGCTCTAGATGTTGATAATTGTTGATTGTATGGTGTAAACATTTTAGGTCGGTAGTGCTCAAATTAAGATATAGCTAAATTATTTAATAAATTATAATTCTTATCCATTTTAGTGATGTAGTGGATTTTTAAGTAATGAAAATTGCTAGATGGACAATTATGCATAAGCTGTAATTCTTTTCAATAATGAAAAATTGTTATATGGATATTTAAATAGTAAAATTGCTAGATGAATTATAAATAGTGAGAATTGCTAGTTGAATATTTAAATAATAAAAAATGGTAGATGGATTTTCCAATAATGAAAGTTGCAAGATACATAATTATTTAGAAATATATCCTTATATTCAATTATATGCTTGTTTGATGTATATTAATTGAATTTAATAAAGCTACATAACAAAATGAAGTGAATAAATCTTGTAAATAATTAACAAATGCTAGATGGATATTTAAATAGTGAAAAAGGTTTGATGTATCTTAATATAGGCAAAATTGCTAGATGTATTTGTAAATCTAATCATTTACAATTATATTGTTATTTGCAGTTATGTGCTTATAATGTGTTTATCATTTTAATTAATTAGCACTGCATGACTAATGTAAAGAATAAATTATTTTGGTTTGTTTATTGATATACAGAAATGTAGTTCGATATAATTAACTGTAGATGGACCGAATGTGGATGTATGACACGGACCGTCGCGGTCCAGAGTTATTTAATGGTGTGACTTGTTTTCTGAATACGGTTGCAGCACACAAGTCGAAGAATTTGGCGGACTATATTTGTTGTCCATGCGTTGATTGCAAAAATGAGAAGCTATTTTCTAACATAGAGTCGATACATGCACACTTGCTTCGAAGGGGTTTCAAGGCTGGCTATACCTGTTGGACCGAGCACGGTGGAGATGAAATTGTACATGAAGGGCAACACATTGATGAAGATGATATTGTACATGAAGGGCAACACATTGATGAAGATGACAGAGACAACGATATGACGACGGTGCAAGATGCATTCGTTGATAGCCACGAAGATGATCTAAATCAAATGCTGCGTGATGGGGAGGGGGGCTTCACGAGTGAAAGGGAGTTTCAAAAGTTCCAACGTATGGTAGAGGACTCTACAACGCCATTGTGCCGGGTGCAGGAGGAGCACAAAAGGCGCATACAGTGCTTTCACCTCTGCAGTTGAAGGCAAGCAATGGTTGGTCCGATAAGAGCTTTACTGAGGTGTTATGTCTCTTGGGGGACTTGCTTCCAGAGGGTAACATGTTGCCTTCAACTACGTACCAAGCTAAGCAGGTTGTTTGCCCGTTGGGACTGAAAGTACAAAGAATACACGCATGTCGAAACAATTGCATATTATATCGCAATGAGTTTACACACATGGATGCCTGTGTTGTTTGCAAAGCAAAGTGGTATAAGGGCAACGACGACGATATCGAGAACGATGATGTCGGGGTAAAGCGTAAGAAGAAGAGGTGTCCCCGTAAGGTGGTGCGGTATTTCCCTATAATCCCCCATCTGAAGCGATTGTTTGTGAACAAAAGGCATGCCCAATTGCTACGATGGCACGCCGAAAAGCGTAAGAAGGATGGAATGCTTAGACACCTTGCTGATTCTGTGCAATGGAGGAACATCGATAGAAAATATAAGAAGCACTTTGCATATGATGTGAGGAATATAAGGTTCCGATTGAGTACGGATGGGATGAATCCTTTTGGCAACATGAGTAGTCGTCATAGCACCTGGCCAGTGACTTTATGCATCTACAACCTTCCTCCTTGGCTTTGCATGAAGCGAAAGTATATTATGATGCCACTATTGATCCAAGGGCCCAGGCAACCTGGCAATGATATCGATGTGTACCTCAAACTATTGGTTGAAGATCTTCTAATATTGTGGAATGATGGTGTACGGGTATGGGATGAGTATAAAAGAGAAAACTTTATCCTACGGGCATTATTGTTCATAACCATTAATGACTATTCTGCTCTTGGCAACCTGTCAGGCCAGACGACAAAAGGCTTCAACGGATGCGTCTAGTGCTTGGATGATACAGCTAGCCGGTGGCTAAAGAACTGCCGAAAAATGGCTTACATGCGGCATCGTAGGTTCCTTCGCAAGGATCACACATACTGCAATAATAAGAGAGCTTTTGACGGGATAAAGGAGACTGCCTTAGCTTCGAAGAATCACACTGGGAAATAGATATTTGCCGTCGTAAAGGATCTTACAATTATTCACGGAAAGGGTGCCGACAGTACATCTATTCCGACTTCTCGGGATAAGGCTCCTTTGTGAAAAAAGAAATCAGTATTTTGGATCCTACCTTATTGGCAGCACCTGGAAGTTCGACACGCAATCGACGTCATGCACATAGAGAAGAACGTATGTGATAGCTTGCTTGGTATCTTACTGGACATACCTGGTAAAACGAAAGATACACTTCAAGCAAGGATGGACCTCGAAGATATGAAACTTCGGGAAGGAGCGCATCACGAAGAAATGGATCTGAGATAAAAAGTACCTTCCGCAACTCGCTACACTTTGAGCAAGAAAGAGAAAATTAGCGTTTGCGAATGCTTGCACGGAGTCAAAGTTCCGTCTAGTTATTCTGCTAACATAAAGAGACTAGTCTCAATGAAAGACATAAAGTTAATTGGTATGAAGTCTCATAATTGCCACGTGATGATGACATAGATGCTTCCGATTGCAATTAGGGGTGTTCTGCCAGAGAAAGTCCAAGACCCAACTATCAAGTTGTGTTCATTCTTCAATGCGATTTCACAGAAGACCTTGCTGGAATTAGGAGAAAATTAATTGAACTTGAAAAGCGTCCTTACACATTTTTATACAATAGATGTCCTGATCTTGCTAAAGAAAATAGTTACATGAAAATGTCTTTGGAAAAAATGACAAATGGTGAGAAAAACTTGAATTTTATTCTTGATACATCAAAATATTCATTTAAGAAGGAAGGGTTAGGCTTTGATAAAAATTCTATCTCACAACCAAACATGTTAAAGGTTATTCCAAAAACGCATGACTTTCAAAGTGGCATTTGTATGAAAAAGATTCAAAATAAAATTGAGAAAAAATGTTTTAATTGCGGAAAACTTGGACATATTAAAACTAATTGCTATGCTAATTTACGTCCAAAATTTTGGAACAATTTTCATAATCTAATAAAATTAATTTCCAAAAAAGAAAAATGTTGATTTTGATCCTAAAATTCCTTAAAAACAGCAATCATCTTTGGGCATTTCACCTTTATATAATGCATATCGAACAAGAAGCCCAGTTGAGTCATTAGTGCAAAAACAACATGGATTTCAAAAAATTCAATAAAAAACAGCAAGGTATCAAAAGTTTGGGTACCTAAACATTTTCTCCCATTTTAGAATAAAGATAAATGACTTGGAAACTGGTGGCTAATTGATTTGAATTGCTCATGACACATGACCTGAGATTAAAAATTGTTTCTAAGTTTAGAAATTGTGAGAATGGTGAAAATGATCTTAATGTTGAGACTAATCGACTCAAGAAGTCATGTGATATTGCTTTTGATGAGTCTAGCCCCTATGCTAGAACTGTTTTACAAATTGCAGGTTTGCAGATGGTATAAAGTGAGGATAAGCCTACATCAACAACAAATTTTGAATATGTAATCGATACTGTCAACGATCGGGATCGCCTGACCGCAAATGTGAAATAGGGTTAGTGTGAATGAGGGACCCAAACTGAGCTCCGCTCAGTGGAGGAACAGGTTTGCTGCGATGTTGGTCAGGGCAAAACGACAAAGAGCGAGACACAGCAGATTATACTAGTTCGAGCCCCTGAGAGGGTAATAGCTTTACTCCAGTCTTGCCCTGAGGCGGAGAACTTCACTATTCTTGAGTACAAAGGTGGTCTATAGCTCGAGCTTGAGCGTATTGGTTATGGCTATTGTTCCATTGCTTGTGTGTTGATGTCGTGTGTCCCTCAAGTACGCTCGCCTCGAGGAGTTTTATACCCCTCCCGGCTGCTACGTAAACAGCCGAGAGATTTACGAGAGGTGGCTTCATGCACATTGAAAGTGGGCTATAACCATTCCGAATCTGCCGCCCACGACTACCTCAACTCCTGCATTCAAGGTCTTGGTAACCGTCGAGTAGGCACACGTCCTGACCCCCGAGCTAGACCTCCCTATCGGGAGCCGAATCCATGTCCGCCCCCTCGCTTTTCTTTCATTTCTTCTCTTTGTTCCGCTCTGGGAAGGACCCCATAGTCGGATGTCTTTACTTCCGGCTGCGGGCAGGGCTTCCTTGGTCCTTCCCTCAAGCCCGCACTCGGGATTCCCTCGGACCGTGGACTGTGAGATCATGTGATGAAAAATTGGTTGAATGGTGAAATTGGCATTGTAAAAGTGATTTTGGTTATAGCATGTGTGGTGCTTGTGCATGTGCTATGTTGATATGTTTATTATGCTGGTGATAGCATAATGGTTTTGCTTGATGCAATGCACTCGTGTGAGTAGTTGCATGGATTAACCTTGAGCCAAGTCGTGGACTTGTGCTCGGACTCGTTTTTGTTTATTCATGTGCAGGTGTTGCTCGAGGGCGAACGTGGTCGATGACGTGACTAGAACTAGGTTCATGGAGGCGAGGTTCGAGACTAGGTTCGAGGAGGAACCGAGGTCTTGGTGGTCGAGGATGTCATGCGGGACGTTTGGGCTAGAGAACATGCACATGGAGGTTGGTTAGTCACGTATTTGCAGCGGTGGGCTGTTCATGCGTGCAAGGAATTGTTTTCGGCCATGTTGGGCCAAGTTGAGATAGATACGAACTCTTTCCATGTTGGAAGTGGAGTTGTATTCAATCTCTCTGTTCTTGCATGCGTGCAAGAGTTGTTTTTGGTCATGTTGGGCCAGATTGAGATGAATATGAACTCTTTCCATGTTGGAAGTGGAGTTGTATTCAATCTCTCTGTTCTTGCTCTGTATAAATAGGTGGAGATGTCCCCTGTTTATTGCTGAGCGTTTTTGGTTTTAGGGTTTGTACTCTTGTGTTGGAGTACTTTAGACAATGAAATAAAAATTAATCTTCCAGAAAGTTTTCTTGTGTTTGCTCTTGGCGGCTGTACGTTTTCGGCAAGAGATTTTGCTCTTGCAGTCGGCGGCTGGAAAGTACTCGCGGTCGTGCGGCGTGGCTATGCATGCAAAGAAAAACTCCCAGGTTCTTTCTTTGGTGGCTGGTTTTTAGTTGGCATGTTCTTGTTGATCTTGCATCTGAAGATTGGTCCGTCATAGCTTTTGAAATCAATTTCCGTCATCATCTGATTCAGTGATCTTGCGAAGGTAATATCTTTTCATCTGTAGATCCGATTGAGTTGATTCTTGTTGGGTTTGATTCATAATCCAGTCTAGTTTCTACAGTTAAAATTTCATATCAATCTAACGGTTGGATCTTCAGTAATCTTGTTTTTAAGTTTTGTCCGTCACTGGTCTGATTTGGTCCGTCGTTATTAGATCGGAATTTGTTTCAGCTGTCTTGCGAGGGACATAACTCTAGATTTATAGGTCTGATTGAGTTGATTCTTTTTGGGTTTGCTTCGGAATCAAGTCTAGTTTCTACACTTAAAATTTCACATCATTCCAACGGTTGGATCTTCAGGAATTATTGTTTTAGTGAACGTGTGTTAGGCTGTTTTCATTATGTCCGTCATACACATATCAGAGGCGAAGTTTAGTCCGTCATACACATGCAACTCCTTTGCTACAGTAGAAATTTAGTCCGTCATACACGTGCAACTCTCTGTCCGAGGCGAAGTTTGGTCCAGCATACATGTGCAAATTTGGTCTGATGCAATAAGATTCTTGTTGAATACAAATTAAGCAATCTGAGTTTGTTTGGGGTGTTTCAAAAGTCAAAAATTTTATTTTAGCTTCCGCGCAATCATTCACCCCCCCTCTGATTGCTAGATCAGTATATTTCGATCCTACAAGTGGTATCAGAGCAAGGTTTTTCTAATCAATCTTAACTGGTGATTAGAAACCGTAGCGATGGATAGGTATTCGACAAAACCTTGTGTTTTCGATGGTGTTGATTTTCAGTTTTGGAAAGCAAAGATGGAGGCATACATTCAAGCTCAGGGCTTTGCAATCTAGGAGAAGGTGTACAAACCATATCATGTTCCTGAGAATGATCAAGTCAATGAAACCAATCAAGCACAGGTTGAAGCGAATAGCAGAGCACGAAATTTGATCATCCAAGGTTTGGGAAGAAGTGACTTCGACCGCGTGATCCATCTCAAGTCTGCATATGAGGTATGGAAATCTCTTTGTGATTATCATGAGGGATCTAACACTATCAAAGAGGTTCGTCAAGATATATATAAGAAAGAATACATGCGATTTGAGATGAAGCCTGGTGAGTCACTAGATGATTTCTTTGCACGTTTCAATAAGATTCTTAGCAACTTACGTGCTGTTGGAGTTTTCTTTGATGAGGCTACTAATGCTAGACAATTGCTTGGTGCATTAGACATGTCTATTTGGGAGATGAAAGTTACATCCATTAGAGAATCAACTGTTATGAGTGACCTTACTGTAGATGTTCTTTTCTCTAAGCTAAAACTCATGAATTGGATGTTCTTGCTAGGAGGGTGATTATAAATCAATTGCATTGACCTCTCAAGCTAGCATGTCTCAAAATAGTGCTTCTTCAAGTTTTGCTTTGTCTTTCTTGTCTTCACTAACCGATGAACAGATTGAGGAATTTCCGGAAAAAGACTTGGCATCACTCTCTTCTCGGTTTAATAAAGCTTTGCAGAATGTGAGAATGAGAAAGAGAGTTGGTGGTGGCCCTCCAAGATGCTATGAGTGTGGTGATTTCAACCATATTCGTCCAAATTGTCCTAAACTTGCGGAAAAGCATCAAGAGAAGAGGACAATGACAAAAGAAAAGAGAAGAAGAAGTTCTTTCCAAGCAATAGAAAGAAAAAGAGCTTCATCAACAGCAAAGTTGTCCACCGGGTCCTTTCCGCTCTTGAACAAGTCAATTTGAGTGATGTGGATTCGGAGAGCAGTGAAGATGATACAACAACTCCAAGCAAACATGAATTGACAGGGTTGTGTCTCATGGCTAGGAGTGATGTAAGCTTCACCGAGGACGATCATGACAGCGATTGCAATGAGGTAGAACCTTCTTACGATGAATTAACTATTGCTGTTGTTCGTCTTGGAAAATTGCTTGACAAACGCGACAAGAAGATTAAGAAACATGATGTTCTTGTGGAATCTTTGAATGCTGAAATTGCTAGACTTAAATCTTTGATTCACGATGATGATGCTTGCAAATCATGTGACTTAATTCTGATGAGCTTACTATGCTTAGGAAAGAACATGTTTCTTTGTTAGAACAAGTCAATTTGAAAAGAAAGAAAATGAGAAACATGTTAAAAACGCTAAGCTGTTCAACTGTTGATTTGCATGATGCAACTCATTGTTCTAAATGTGCTATCTTTGGAATTGAAGTTGCATGATGCAAAGCGCTAGGGTTTCTCAAATGACGGATGCTATGCTCACTCATGAAGTTCTCTCATGCTCAACTTGTCGCAAGCAGAAAAGGAAAAGTGGGCGTTCCATGTAATAACTGTTTAACTCTTTCTCAAAAGGTTGATTACTTGGAAAAATCTTTAGAACGGTTCACTACTGGAAAGAAAAACCTAAACATGATTTTGGATCAATCAAAAGTCAGTACTCATCACAAAGGTTTAGGTTTTTATGCTCATCATAAATCACATGCTCCAACTGTTGTGAAGACACTTGAAAGTGGAAAATTCGAAATTGTCAATGAGCCTAAGAAAACTGTTTTCAAGTCTGCTAGTGTGTTATCTTCTACTATGATGAATGCAAAAGCTACTTCTGTTTCTAATGCTAAACATCATGTTAAGTACACTTGCACTCATTGTGGTAGAGATGGACACTTAGTAGATTTTTGCTTTAGGCTAGCCAAACAAAGCAAAAGAAAGAAAAGGCTAAGGCTAGGTCTAATTTCAGGAAGGCACATTTCACTCCTCATTTTGTGCCTAGGGTGATGCAAACACCTTTTCTTTGCTAGAAACACGAGAAAGGGCAAAATTGATTTTGTGAACAAGAATACTCGTGTTGTGCCTACTCGTCGTGTGTCTCAGTACTGGATTCCCAAATGTTTTATTTCTAACCCTAGTACCGAGGCCTCGACATCTCCTAGTGCTATGTAGGTTTTTCAGAAATGGGTTGGAGAACAGAGGTTTAGTGGATCTTGGTCTTTTCCAAGATGGGATCAAGACTTGGATGGTTCTCACCCTTGAGATGGTTTCCAAAAGCGGTACAAGAATTCTTCACCTACACTATGAGCTATTTTTACACACTCATGTCTTTTACATTCACAGATATTTAATTGTGGCATGAGATGAAAAGATTGTTCATATGCTCATTTGTATCCCCTGGCATGTTCAATAATGTTATATCTTATATCATGCCTTTCACGCTTTGAATTCACTTATCATGATTCATGCTTATGCTTAATTGAACATACCATGATAACTCAAGCTCATGTATATCATCATCTCCTCTCTGTTGATCTCATTGGTTATCCATTTGAGGGGGAGTTATTGGTTATTGGTAAAAATTCCTTTCGATTGCCTTTTTGGGAGGTCTGTTCTTTTAGCCTTTTGTTTTCAATTTAATCCCTTCAAGTGATATTCTGTAGAAGTTTTTTAAGATGGTTGTTTTGAGGGGGAGTTTTTGTAATATTGTGTAACATGCTTTTTGTTTCGTGTGTTTCTTAAATGAAAAACAAAAAAAATTGAAAAACAGTAAAAGTACTGAGCATTGTATTTCATACACATATGTCATTTGAAGCCATGTTTATGCTACAAGGTCTTTGCAACTTTCTGTTTATACATATATGGTGTAGTTTATGTCATGACTTTTTAAATGGAATGACAACTTGAATTAAATCTTGTCATGGTTGAACTTTCTTGGCTATCTTAATCCTGCTCAAAAAATGCTAAATATGAAAGTTAAGTGCTAAAGCTCAAAAAATGATTGTTGATAAATGCAAGATCAAGGTTATGTACTGTCGCACTTCTTCTTTCTGAGACCCTTATCATTGCACTTTGATATGAACTTGGAAGAGGTTGTGTATGACCGAAACCATGAAACCTTAAGCTTGTAATTGCTTGGCATGGTTGAAAAGTAAGGCTGATGGTGCATGTAATTTCTTGCAATTGTTATTGTTGCAATCAAGTAATGAATCAGTTTTTCAAAGCACAAATAAAGTGCACAAAAATTCAATGTTTTCAGGTTCTAGATTGTTGAGAAAGGAGATCATGCCATGCAAAAATCGTTAATAGTACTTGATTTCTAGTTATGCTTACTCTACATTGTTTATGTGTAGATTTAAGGGTGCAAATCTTGTTGATAGCATGACTTGGTGATCAAGTTGTTACATTTGTGCATGATTCATAAAGCTCGATTACATAAAAAAAAGGAAAACAACAAACATAAAAGGAGAGAAGTTTCTCTTTTGCTCTCTTTTGCATTCTTGATGAACCCATTGTCAAGGGGAGAAATTTTGGAGTCAAAGGAGAAATTTTTGTCACACATTGCACATTCACACACACATTTTTTTCTTTACGTTAGGGGAGTCTTTCTTTTTGATAGGGAGATTTCTTTTTAGATAAAGGAGATTTTTGTTCTTCTTCTTTTGGTCACTTTACTTCTTTTAAAAATGGTGTTGCCATTGTGAGGTGAATGCCAATATTCGTTTCAAATGGTGTTGCCAATGTTTTCATCAAGGGGAGATTGTGAGATCATGTGATGAAAAATTGGTTGAATGGTGAAATTGGCATTGTAAAAGTGATTTTGGTTATAGCATGTGTGGTGCTTGTGCATGTGCTATGTTGATATGTTTATTATCTTTGGTGATAGCATAATGGTTTTGCTTGATGCAATGCACTCGTGTGAGTAGTTGCATGGATTAACCTTGAGTCAAGTCGTGGACTTGTGCTCGGACTCGTTTTTGTTTATTCATGTGCAGGTGTTGCTCAAGGGCGAACGTGGTCGATGACGGATGGAACTAGGTTCATGGAGGCGAGGTTCGAGACTAGGTTCGAGGAGGAACCGAGGTCTTGGTGGTCGAGGATGTCATGCGGGACGTTTGGGCTAGAGAACATGCACATGGAGGTGGTTAGTCACGTATTTGCGGCGGGTGGGCTGTTCATGCGTGCAAGGAATTGTTTTCGCCATGTTGGGCCAAGTTGAGATAGATCTGAACTCTTTCCATGTTGGAAGTGGAGTTGTATTCAATCTCTCTCGTTCTTGCATCGTGCAAGAGTTGTTTTTGGTCATGTTGGGCCAGATTGAGATGAATATGAACTCTTTCCATGTTGGAAGTGGAGTTGTATTCAATCTCTCTGTTCTTGCTCTGTATAAATAGGTGGAGATGTCCCTGTTTATTCTTTGGCGTTTTTAGTTTTAGGGTTTGTACTCTTGTGTTGGAGTACTTTAGACAATGAAATAAAATTAATCTTCGTAAAGTTTTCTTGTGTTTGCTCTTGGCGGTCAGACGTTTTCGGCAAGAGATTTTGCTCTTCTTGATCGGTAATTTGGAAAGTACTCGTGGTCATGCGGCGTGGCTATGCATGCAAAGAAAAACTCCCAGGTTCTTTCTTTGGTGGCTGGTTTTTAGTTGGCATGTTCTTGTTGATCTTGCAACTGAAGATTGGTCCGTCATAGCTTTTGAAATCAATTTTCGTCATCATCTGATTCAGTGATCTTGCGAAGGTAATATCTTTTCATCTGTAGATCCGATTGAGTTGATTCTTGTTGGGTTTGATTCGTAATCCAGTCTACTTTTTACAGTTAAAATTTCATATCAATCTAACGGTTGGATCTTCAGTAATCTTGTTTTTAAGTTTTGTCCATCACTGGTCTGATTTGGTCCGTCGTTATTAGATCGGAATTTGTTTCAGCTGTCTTGCGAGGGACATAACTCTAGATTCATAGGTCTGATTGAGTTGATTCTTTTTGGGTTTGCTTCGGAATCAAGTCTAGTTTCTACACTTAAAATTTCACATCATTCCAACGGTTGAATCTTCAGGAATTGTTGTTTTAGTGAACGTGTGTTAGGCTGTTTTCATTCTGTCCGTCATACACATATCAGAGGCGAAGTTTAGTCCGTCATACACATGCAACTCCTTTGCTACAGTAGAAATTTAGTCCGTCATACACGTGCAACTCTCTGTCGAGGCGAAGTTTGGTCCAAACATACATGTGCAAATTTGATGCGATGCAATAAGATTCTTGTTGAATACAAATTAAGCAATCTGAGTTTGTTTGGGGTGTTTCAAAAGTCAAAAATTTGATTTTAGCTTCCGCGCAATCATTCACCCCCCCTCTGATTGCTAGATCAGTATATTTCGATCCTACATGGACCGGACGCTGGTTCTACCTGAAGAGGGGTGAAGGCAGCGTGCTGGCGTACGACGGGACTGCCATTGCGGGGAAGAAGGAGACCCCAGAGGTGGACGACCTGGAGGTCGGTCAAGAGGCCATCACCGCCATCCACATCTGTGCCACGCGTGACCTCACCGGGCAGGCCATCGCCAATGGCTACCTGCGCAACCGAGTGTTCCCTCTGCAAAAAACGGTGCACCGATTCTACGAGATCAAAGGTCGCGACGACCTAACTCGCGAGGGCACGTCTGGTAAGTTCTTTTCCCTTGTGGCTTGCTCGAATTCGAATCCTGAATTCCTCTGACAATCTTGCCCCTCCAGCAACGCTGAAGGAATCCTGGATCTTGGCTCGGATGTTCGAGATGTTCGGAAAAGCTACGAACGAATACACCATCGACGATCCTGTCCCGAGAAATGTTCTTCGCTGGAGTGCCGAGGTAAGCCAACTCAAGCCGAGACTTAGCTTGTGAATGCTTAAGATTCCCTCTAACCCCTGGTCGTGCTCGTAGGATCACCGGGAGCTGTTCGAGACAGCGAGGAAGATGTTGCCTCTGCCCAGGGCAAACAAGGGCAAGAAGGCAAACAAGAGGCCACCCCCGAGCGGAGTAGGCGACAGGGTCTCGAAGAAACCGCATGTCGAGTGGGGCAACCGTGCAGTGGTAAGTTCTCCCTTGGTCGAGCCCCCGAGCTTCTTGTCCTTGATCCCTCTTCTCTCTAACCTCTTCTTGCTTCTTCGCAGCAGCAAAGGGCTGCGGACGCCGCCAGGACTTCAAGTCCCCGGGCGACCCAAGGGCCCCGATCACAGGATCCCAGGCCCTTCGCAATGGACGACCTGGATCCACCACAGGCGCCAAGGCCCCTAGCTCGTGGCGCCCGTCGGAGGGATGCCGCTTCACCTTCGGGACGCCGAGGTCCTCGCCAGCCCCCTATGAGGCGGAGGCTTGTGACTCAGGTACACCATCTCTCCTTTGGTTGCATGGTGCTCCAACGCCTTTAGCTTAGTCATTTTTCTTTATTGCAGACTTCGAGCGCTCAAGCTCAACATTTGCCCATCTTGACGATGACTATTGTCCAGGGTGAGTCTGAGTCCGAGGAGGAGAGAGAAGCCTCCTAAGTGCTGGCGCCCCGCCGGCTCTCGAGCTAGGGACGCACCCCTTCGAGCCCTCAAAGCTGGGTCGCGGTTGGCGAGTTCGACTAGGGGGTCGATGACCCGGCCGCAGGCGAGATTTTGCCCGCGGTCGACGAAGACGACACCGGCGACAATGGAGGTGCCGGAGTCGACCTTTCCCCGGCCAAGTCCGCCGCAAAAGACAACACCCAAGATGTCCCAGCCACGGCGGCTGGAGCCGTTCAAGCGGCGCCTGCCGTGGCCGTCCCGACCACGGAGGTCGAGGCAACCCCGGCCACAGAGGTTGCCCGCGATCTGGCTAAGACCGATGCGAAAGACCCTGATGAAGTCTCGGTCAAGGCCTCCGTGGAAGAGGGAGCAAGAGACGCTCTGACCGCGGAGGACGAGGCCAATCCAGCTGCTGAGACCGAGCCCGGGGGCAGGTTGAGCCCCCCGGGGAAGGCGGCCCGAAGCGAGGTCACCCCCGACGGAGCGTCCGAAGGTCCTCGCCCAAACGACCCAGTGGCGGCAGAAGACAATACCGCACAAGGGTCATCGGGCAGCAGGCCCACTGAGCACCCCCGCGCACACTTCGAGAGCTGGCTCAGCCAAGTACAGAGCTTTCTCCTGCTTTTGTCGTATTTTAACTCAAGTCTTTCCTTCCTCTTCTGACAAAGATTATGCTCCTGTTTCAAATCCCGCAGGCCATCAGCTTCGTCGCCCAAGAGCTGTAAAGTCTTCAGATGCACTCCGATGCGCTGAAGATCTTTTTCGACCTGGTGGAGGAACGGGAGGCACAACGATTTAGGCTCATCAAGACCTTGGAGATCGAGCAAGAGGAGGCTGAACGCAAGGCAGTAGACCAATTCGACGAGATTGCTGACCTCCACCAGGCGATGAAGCCACTCGAGGCCCCTCACGCATCCGAGCTCCAGCGGGCCATCACCACCGAGCGTGACCACGCACTCAAAGCTGTGGAAGAGGAGCGCACGCGATCGGCCAGGGCAATCGAAGCCGAACGAGCCCAGGCGGAGGAGTAGAGGAAGGCTGCCGCAGACCAAGCAGCTCCGCCGACGAAGGCCTCCATCAAGCTTGAGGCCAAGGTCAGGCTGCGAAGAGCGCCATGGCCCAACTCCAAGATGAGCGACGCCGCGCCATCGACTCCTCCGCCGAAGCCCTTCGACTCCAAGGCGAGCTGTCGACTTTAAGGACTAAAGTCACCGAGCTTGAGCAAGAGAAGCTCGCTCGCGAGATGGCAGACCTGTAGATAAGATTAGACCTGCTTGCTTGTAAATAGAACTTTTGTAAGACAAAAGACTAATGGAACAACGTCATTTTGGCAGGAAGAGCTCGTGTCTTTATTTGCTTAAGAATTATTCGATCAAGATTTTTTTTAATCGTGCACTTAGCCTTTTTGCTTGTAGTATATCCTCGTCCAGCCCCTGTTGGGACCAAGGTCGAGCAACGCCGGCCTTGGGCACAAGTTTAGAAACCTGCAAAGACCACGACCTGCAAGATCGAGAAGAAACCCACAGGGAGCACAACACAGGCGAACGAGGAAAGACTTAGGCTCGAAAGTGTTAGGGTCGTTTCTAGGTCAGACCTTCGAATCCTGACAATGATTTGCGTCTTACTCGATGATCCCATCTACGAGCTTGGTTCGAACCCTAGCGCAGGGGGAGCTAGGATGCAAAGAGATTCGACTTACAAGTAACTCGACCACTGGGGGTGAATTTTAAGCTCACGACGTTCGGGCCAAGAGCAAACGCGCTTGTACTCAGGTCGGATTCAAAGAAGTCTCGAACTCAAGTCAACACGAAGTATGGAATGAAGAAAGGGCACAAAGACCAACATAACAATTGAATAACAGCTTTATTGAAATTTAAGGTAAAGGCATTACACATAGAATTTTCGAAGCTAGTCAATGTTCCACGAGTTAGAGAGCTCTCTGCCATCAGGCATCGCTAGCCAGTAAGCCCCCGTGCGATCTGTTGAAACAACTCTATAGGGCCCTCTCTTTGTAGGGATAACTTGTTGGTGTTGGACGAGTCTGAATTAAATCTTAGGCTAGGTCCCCAACAAGGAGCTCCTAGGTCGCATCGATCGAGACGCATGTCTGCGAAGAGCTTGCGGGTAGTGCGTTGATCATAGCGATGCATCGACATCTTACTTCTTCCGCCAGGTAAGGTCAAAGACCGTTCTTGCTCGAAGTCGATCCGTCGACCAAGTCGACTTTAGCAGAGCCAGCAGTGACCTCCGGAGGCGGGGACAACCCGATTACCAAATACAAGCGGAAGGGTGTGGACCTGTTGCTCGGTGGCGCGGGTACTGAATAGACCATAAGACGGTGGGGAGTTCATCCACCCAGGTCCGGCCGTGTCGTTCGAGCTCATCTAATACTCGTTTCTTGACGCCTTGAACAATCTGTCCGTTGGCGCGTTCTACTGCTCCATTGCTTTACGGATGGGCCACCGAATCATAGCACACTTTGGTGCCGATGTCTTCGTAATATTCCTGGAATAGTTCACTGGTAAATTGTGTTCCATTGTCGGTGATAATTCTGCATGGAACCCCATACCTGGTAACCACGAACAAGCGGAAAAACCTGACGGCCGCTCGAGTTGTGATGGTCGAGACGGATTCAGCTTCGATCCACTTGATGAAAGTGTCGATGGCGACGAACAAGAATTTCTTACCCCCAACTGCTTGAGGGAAAGGGCCGAGGATGTCCAACCCCCATGTCGAGAAGGGCCAAGCGAGCGGGATGGTCTGGAGTGCGTAGGCGGGTTGATGCGATTTCTGAGCATGGAATTGGCAAGCTCGACAGGTGCGAACGATGTCACGAGCATCCTGAAGCGTTGTTGGCCAATAGAACCCCATGCGGAAGGCCTTTCCGACCATCGTCCTGAAAGAAGAATGTGCTCCACACAGGCCTGAGTGGATGTCGTTTAACAGGTACTTACCCTCTTCCGTGGTGATGCACCTTGTCAGGACTCTAAAGACATTCCGCCGGTACAGTTTGCCTCGACGAGCTTGTATGAACTCGCCCGACGCTTGATCCTGCTCCTCTCGGCGAGGTCGGACGGAAGCTCGCCTTGTGCAAGAAAATCGCGAATTGGTTTAGCCCATGAGGGAATACCTTCAATGATGACGACTGAGACCTCTTGGTCGGAAATCGAAGGCGCCACCAAGGTTTCCAGGATGACGTCTAAAGGAATCTCGTCGTCGGATGTGCCGAGCTTGGAGAGGAAATCAGCGTTGGAGTTGTCCTTCCTAGGCACATGTTTGAGTTCCAGATTCTGAAACTATTTTTCCATTTTACGCACCTTGGCGAGGTATTTGACCATCGGGTCTTCCGAGCACTGGTAGTCTTTGTTGAATTGATTGATAACAAACTGGGAGTCACCCTTGACAATCAACCGGCGCACGCATAGCGCCTTGCAAGCTCGAAGACTTGCCAAGAGAGCTTCATACTCTGCCACATAGTTGGTCAAGGTATGGGCATTATGAATTCAAGGTCATGTCCTTTGGATTGACCAATGCTCCGGCATATTTCATGAATATGATGAACAAGGTGTTCATGGAGTATTTGGACAGATTTGTTGTCGTTTTAATTGATGACATACTAATTTACTCCAAAACAGAAGATGAGCATGCAGAGCATCTAAGGATGGTTTTGGAAAAGTTAAGAGAAAACCAATTATATGCAAAATTCAGTAAATGCGACTTCTGGAAAAAGAAGGTCGAATTCTTGGGTCATGTGATGACTGTCGATGGAGTAGCTGTCGACCCAAAGAAAGTAGAGGCAGTATTACATTGGGAACAACCAAAGATAGTTACCCAGATTAGAAGTTTTCTTGGTATGGCGGGATATTACCACCGGTTCATTGAGGGTTTTTCATTAATTGCGAGACCACTTACACAATTGTTAAAAAAAGAGAGAAAGTTTGTGTGGACATCTGAGTGTGAAAAGAGTTTTTAGGAATTAAAGAAGCGTCTCACCTCGGCACCTGTCTTAGTGTTGCTGGATGCAAGGAACAGCTTCGATATATATTGTGATGCCTCGCGTCAAGGACTTAAATGTGTTCTGATGCAGAACGGCAAAGTAGTGGCTTATGCGTCAAGGCAGCTAAGGCCACATGAGCAGAATTACCCAACTCACGATCTAGAGTTAGCCACTGTAATGCATGCCCTTAAAATATGGTGCCACTATCTCATCGGGAACCGATGTGAAATATATACTGACCAAAAAAGTATAAAGTATATATCCACCCAATCAGACCTGAATATGAGACAAAGGAGGTGGTTGGAATTAATCAAGAATTATAATATCGGAATCCACTATCATCCTGGAAAAGCTAATATGGTGGCTGATGCTTTGAGTCGGAAAAGTCACAGCCTGAACATGATAGTTGCAGAGAATCAACCTGACCTGTGTAAAGAATTTCAGAAGCTAAAGTTAGAAATTATACCGAAAGGATTTTTGTCTACCGTCGAAGTGAAGCCGACACTAGAAGAACAAATTAGAGAAGCTCAGAAAAGTGATGACAAGATCAATAGGATCAAGACCAAAATGGATGAAGGCTTAGCCAAAGACTTCAGATTAGACGAGCAGGGTACTCTATGGATGAAGAATCGAATTTGCGTACCCTATAAGCTAGAATTGAAGCAATTAATTCTGGAGGAAGCGCATGATTCTAAGTATTCAATTCATCCCGAAAGTGCAAAAATGTACCAAGATCTCAAGGAGAGATTCTGGTGGCCAAATATGAAGAGAGAAGTTGCTGAACATGTTGCTCTGTGCGGCATCTGTCAAAGAGTAAAGGCAACGCATCAGAGGCCAACGGGACTGTTGCAACCTCTGAAAATACCTGAGTGGAAGTGGGAGGAAATCGGTATGGATTTTATTACCGGTTTACCTCGAACTCAGCAAGGCTTTGATTCGGTATGGGTTATAGTTGATCGCCTAACCAAAGTGGCTCATTTTATTCCGGTGAAAACTACTTACTCCGGAGATCATCTAGCTGAATTGTATATGCCTAGAATTGTGTGCTTACATGGTGTACCAAAGAAGATAGTATCGGATCGAGGTACTCAATTTACCTCAAGATTTTGGGATAAGCTGCATACAACAATGGGCACCCGTCTGAATTTTAGTACGGCATATCATCCGCAGACAGATGGTCAGACTGAAAGAGTAAATCAGATACTTAAGGATATGTTAAGAGCTTGCGCTTTGTCATATGCAACCTCATGGGACAAATGCTTGCCATATGCAGAATTTAGCTACAACAATAGTTATCAAGCTAGTTTGAAGATGTCTCCATTTGAAGCTTTATATGGTCATTCATGTCGAACACCATTAAATTGGAATGAGACGGGAGAACGTCAAGTCTTTGGACCAGACATACTCTTAGATGCAGAGGAAAAGATTGCTCTGATTAGAGAAAGACTGAAGACTGCACAATTAAGGCAAAAGAGTTACGCTGACAACCGACACCGCGAGTTGAGCTTTGAGCCTGAAGATTATGTCTATCTCAAAGTCACGCCGCTCAAAGGAGTTAAGAGGTTCCACACTAAAGGAAAACTTGCCCCAAGATACGTGGGTCCATTCAAAATCTTGAGCCGCAGAGGTGAAGTCGCATATCAATTAGAATTGCCGCAATCTTTGGTAGGAGTGCACGACGTATTCCATGTATCTCAGGTGAAGAAGTGCCTTCGAGTGCCGACAGAGCAGACACCTCTGGAAGAGATCGAGCTACAAGAAGATCTAACCTACAAGGAATATCCCATCAAGATCTTAGACACAGCTGAACGGGAAATAAGAAACAAATCCATTCGTTTCTGCAGAGTTCAATGGAGCAACCACACAGAAAGCGAAGCAACTTCGGAGCGTGAGGAAGATCAGAAGAAAGAGTTTCCCAACCTCTTCTCTAGTCAGCCCTGAATCTCGGGGACGAGATTCTGTTAAGGGGGGAGGTTTGTAACATCCCAAAATTTGTTTTAAATGTATTTATGACATTTTTGAATTAATTGGAATTGTCTGAAATTTACTTGGAATTTTTTGAGTTAATTCGAATTTAATCTTTATCGAATTAATCTTATAAAATAAAGATCATTCATTTCGAGTGTGCATAAAAATTTAAAATTTAGTTTAAAATAAAAACAATTGAAAAATAAGAATGTTTCTTTTAAATATTTTCAAAAACATGATCTATAAATAAGGTTTGATTATTTTATAAAAATATGTACAAGTGTCTGGTTTATTGATAGAATTTTTGCAGAAAATCTATACATCGAAAAACTATGAAACCAACTTTGTTAAGTTCCAAATATTCCCTAGTATTTGGGAGAATTTTCCAAGATTTTTGGAACTATTCTACCATTTTATTCTAATCGCTATCTCTTCTGAATACTATTCAAATTCTCATTAAGTTTGTTGGTGACGTAATGAAGCATTCATTTGCCGCTTCATTTCCCAGCCAGTTCATTCCTTGCTATTCATTTCCTAGCCGTTTTGTTGCTGTTTTGTTTTCCAGCCAAACCATTCATTTGCCATTTCATTTCCCAGCCGATTCATTTCCCTGCTGTTTCATTCTTTCACCTTCCAGCCGTTTCAATCCTTTACCATTTCATTTCCTACCAGCCATTTCTTCCTTTCCATACACAGGAAGAATCTTCCCTTGGTTTGTTGCTGCCCGGTCGAACGCCGCCTAGACGTCTTCTCCTGCGTCGCCACCGTCGCTACTACCGCCGACCGGTACCTCTTTTCTCTCGCGCGCGCTCTGTTTCTGTTTTGATCTCGTTCTGTGTATTTGCACATATAATTACATGTATATATTAGGTTGATTCATAGGCTTGTATACGTACAAATATATTAGGCCAAATCATGAACATATGTATATATATGAGTACGTAATCTTGTATACATGGTTATGTTAGGATGTATGCTATATATATATATATATATATATATATATATATATATATATATATGTTCTGACGTATACACATGTATATCCTATACTTTAGGAAGCATGCGTGTATATGTACACATATATTTGTATTCGGAATGAACGCTTGTATACATATATATGTTAGTATATACGTACGCATGTATATATATATTAGGCCAAATGCATGCTTCCATATTCATGTTAGCATGTATGCATATCCACGTATATGTTAGGCTGCATGCAAGTATATAAATATGCTAGAGGTGTATACACATATATATTAGGACTGTATACCTGGCTGCCGTGCACCGCGTCACCTCCGCCGCCACCGACTAGTTTCCGCCGCCGCCGACTGATTTGCCGACTAGTTTCCACCGCCACGATCGGGTTTGTCGATTGGTTTTGGCCACGACCGGGTTCTGTCGGCCATTGGTTTTGGTCGAAGCCGTCCATGCGTCTTCATTTTTCTCATACGTGTAGCTAGAACCGAAGCAAACCAAAGAAGCATGAACAATATGCATATATGGGATGAATAGTGCCATGCATAGAAGATGTGAAGTTTTGTAGCGAATTCGTTACCAAATTGTGGATTTTGTCTTTTTCATTACAAAATCATTTTAAGACCAAATTGCATGCAACAAATTGTGTAAATTTGTGAAAATTAATACCTAGCTATGTTAATTTTACTAGAACTTTATAATTAAATTTATATTCTCAAAATATTCGCGGAAAGTCCAAATTTACGAATTTTGTAGCTCTTAAACTATACGCTTAAAAATATCAAAATAAATTTATAAATCTTAGAAAATGCTAAACTAATTATCTGGAAGTTTTCATGAAGTTACAAATTAGTTTGATTTGTTGTATTTTTCCGAATGTGTATTTGTACATAGTTTTGAGTGTTTATTTGGTTCTTTATCTACTATGCGTAGACGTCGAGCTGTGTGAGGGTGTTAATTTCGAGGAACAAGCTCAAGATCAAGATCTGGACCAAGACCAGCTGATATTCGAAGGCAAGTTATGCGTTGATCATTTTGCTCCTAAGTTTTAAAATGTATTTTGATTCAAACTATGCATGCTAAATTAATTAAAAATGGATTTAATTAATTTGGGTAAATTAGTTAATCAACCTATCTGTTATTGCCACCTTGACAGTAATATTTGTATGCCATGATTCATTTGTTGCCTAAATGATAATAATAGTTGGATGTAATGATATGCCAACACGGGAGGCTAAACCGTAAATAGTTGCTTAGCTTTGCATATATCGTGAATAATCTTTTAAAAATACAAAAGCAATATTGACTAAAGGAATAATGAATGAATTTTGGTAAACGGTTGAATGTGGTTGGTAATGACGTTGAAATGTGGAGACCTGTGTGGTTCTACATGGAGGTTAAATTACTGGCATGTGTTTGCACTGTAAAACAACTTGGGATGAGAAATGTTTTAGACTGAGGCAAGTGGACCGAGGTTGTGTGCCAGGAAGAGCCTGTGTGGCAAATGAGGTGGCTGTGTGCCAAACTTTTGGGAAAAAGGAAGTCTTGCCTTGGTCACCCTAAGGACTTAACCTTGCAAGCCTTTGATCTGAGTCATTCATACAACCACATAGCTGGTATGGGACATACCTAGTTGAGTATGATTCCGAAGTCTTAGCATGTGAGACCTCAGGTGGTTTTGTATCTGTGGATGTGGGAAGAAGGGTGTAGTGTTTACCATTGCGGTCTTACATCTCTTCAACGGTATATGTTGGCCTCATATACGCTCTGTGTGAGAGAAGGGGCGAGGGGAACTATATCGGGAGAATGCATACGATGAGGATGGAAGTTTGGAAAGACTTTGTTATGGTTACTACTTTGAGTGGTGTTTAACTATATCGTGTGGGTAAAGTGTATAACCTCTGCAGAGTGTACAAACTATTCGAATAGCCGTGTTCACGGTATTGAACATAGCTCGGGGATTACAGTTAAGGGTTAGATCTTTGAAAATAAAATGGGAGTGAATGGCTGTGTGCCAGGGATAATTGTGAAATTTGACTCAGGACTGTGTGTCAAAAATAAGTGGAAAAACAATTTCAGAAACTTATTATATATGGTTTTGCTGCTTTCCATCTAAATAAATAGTAAGTTAAATATTGAAGCAATGCAAAATAACCAATTGAGCCATTCCTTTGTAACAAGCCATGCATGTAGTAATAGAACTACATTTTGTGCATGACTTGTTGAGTACGGTGTGTACTCACCCTTGCGGACAACAATTTACCAGAGGAGGAGTCTACGCCTGTTTGGGAAGAGGAGTGTCGGTGTTTCGTATAACCGGCAAGTAAATTTGTAAGTATAGGGGCCGCACATTCCCTCTCCTTGAATGGTTAGACTCAAGGAGCCCAAGATGTATACTGGTTCGGGCCGAATATCCCTACGTCCAGTTTGTGGTGGTGGTTTGTATTGCTCAGGATGCAGAGGATTACAAGGTGTTACAAGCGAGGGCAAAAGGGCTGACCTAATGCGCTTCGTCCGAGTGAAACGAGCGAGAGTTCGATCGACTGATCGTTCGACCCCTTCCCTGAGGGTCCTGCCTCCCTTTATATAGTCGGAGGGGGCAAGTTACACGGGAATTTGGATAGGAAAAAGTAGGGGTACGCTACGCCCGGGAGTCCCGGTCTTCGATCCTGTGACCGACGAGTTCTGTTCGTCCCACGCCCAGGTTAGTAGACACAATGGCGGCGTTCCATTGGGAAGCGGCGACTGCTGCCCTCTGTCGCTGTCAGTCTTGCCGCCGCTATGTTTGACTCTGTACCGCCTCGGGACGGAGCGCATCTCACCACTGTATCTGACGGGGTGAAGAGACCGGTGCTTGACTTAGGCGGCCTCCTGGCCACCTTGGGAAGGAGCCACCTGCTCCAGCATAGCCGTCATGTCCACGGGCAGGTGACCAGCTTGATGTTGACTGGCGATGTAGCGGAGGTCGTTGAGTCGAAGCTCGTTGGGGCTCCCGACTAGCGGCTGGTCGAACTGCAGGGCGCCGACCAGCGGCTCGGTCGGGCTCATGGGCGCCCGACTAGCGGCTGGTCAGGCGCCTGGTGGGCTAGATCGAGTCGAGGTCGCCGTGGCTCAACAGACCTTCGGCTGGCGAGGCGAAAGACGGCCCATTTTGGTGTTCCAGCCGATATTTAGTGATAATCCCATCTTGCTGTGGGGTACCCCCTGGTATGAATATTCGTCAGTAGCCCCCGGGGCAGGGCCGGAACACGCGCGTGTTCCTGGATGGGCCCACCACTTCGATGGCGCGATCTACTTGCATGCATGGCGACGCTTCGGCTTCTTACGTCTTCATTTACTTGGAACCGTTCGGCTTCTGCGTCTTGAGCATATATGAGGGGTACGGCCGCAAGCGTTCGGGGCAATCGCTTGCCACCCGAATTTCCCACTGCGCCGTGACGTTGAGCTGTCTTCAAATCTTCGATGGCTGGGCTGGTGTTTAGCTTTGGAGACGAAGTGCCGCCGGCGCCCACGGACGAGGAGGCCTTCTTAGTGGAGCTTTGGGCTGACTCCAAGCTCACCATGGCCGAGTGGGTCGAGGAAGACACTGCCGCTTGCGATGCCGCCGCCGTCGACGCGCTGATCGACGCCGTCCCGAAGCTCATCAAGGCGAGGGACGCCCTTATCGAAGCGGTTAGGCGCGCGTGCGGCGCTTAGATTCCTACGCCGTCTTGATGTTTTTGATGCTTCTTGATCGCGGAAATGGGAACAATTTACATTGCGTGCAATATATGACTGCTCTCTCGGAAGCTTTGTACGTGTGACCCTTCGAACTTTAGCCGTAACATCGAGTAATAAAGCAACGGGCTCTTCGGGGTGGCCGCCTTGGTCGATCGAGCCCGACCGACTTGGTCGGCCGGTCTTGACCTGATGCGCGCAAGCGCACCCGGTGGGTGTAGCCCCCGAGCCCCCGAGTAGGTTGGAGAGCTAGTCGGGGGGTTACCTTGGTCGGCACAAATCCGACTGAGCGAAGCAAGGGGACTCGATTAGTCCCAAGCCCCCGAGTGAATCGGAAGGCTGCTTTAGTTGGCGGAGCCCGACCGACTTGGTCGGCCGGTTCTGACCGGGTGTGCGCGAGCGCACCCGGTGGGTTGTAACAGCCCAATTTTCATTAATCCGGTAAGTGAGGCTTGTCTTGCTGACGTCTTTCATGATGTCATTACTTCCTCATTTAATTATAATCACACAAGTGTTAGGACATTCATCTTGCATAAAGAGGGAGTACCAAAACCCTAACAAATCATTTTCCAAAACTGCCCACATGTTATTTCCCCTTAGTCAATGACATGCGGGCCATGTTCATAAGAGAGAGGAGAGTAGGCTGCACATATCTACTATAACACTTCTCACTTTACCTACCCCTATCCATTTACCTAACAAGTCAATGACACATGGGTCCTACCTTGCATAGGAACTTGAGGCTGCACATCCTCTCCATGACTGTTCTCACTGTGAGCAAGTTAGCTGAGTTGTATCTTTATCGAATTGTCTCTCTTCATGGTGTTCCCAAAAGGATTGTCTCAGATCAAGGTACCCAGTTTACCTCGCATTTTTGGCAATGCCTCCACAAGGCCATGGGGACTCAACTCTCTTTCAGCACCGCTTATCATCCGCAGACGGATGGACAAACTGAACGGGTGAACCAAATTCTTGAAGATATGCTTAGAGCTTGTGCCCTTACTTACGGCAAGAATTGGGAGAAATGCTTACCTTTCGCGGAATTCTTCTACAACAATAGCTATCAAGCTAGTCTCCAAATGAGTCCATTCGAGGCTCTCTATGGGAGATCTTGCAGAACTCCACTTAAGCTGTTCGAGTCAGGAGAGACCCTCTTTGGTCTGAACTAGTCACCAAGCGTAAGAGCAAGTTTGATTCATTCGTGAATGGTTGCGGACCACGCAGATCTCGTCAAAAACTCTGTTCGACCGTCGCCGCCGTGAACTCAAGTTCGAAGTTGGTGATCACATCTATCTCAAGGTCTCACCAATTAAAGGTATTCGTCGGTTTCATGTGAAGGGAAAGCTAGCCCCTCGTTACATTGGACCTTTCCGGATTATAGCCAGGCGAGGAGCGGTGGCATATCAATTAGAGCTTCCCCCTTCGCTGGCCGATGTGCATGATGTTTTTCATGTCTCTCAATTGAAGAAATGCCTTCGTGTCCCAAAAGGCTACAGAGTTGGACACTCTCGAATTACAACCCGATCTATCCTACAAGGAGCATCCCATTTGTATTCTTGACGAGAGGGAGCGTGTTACTCGAAACCACACCATCAAATTCCTTAAGGTTCAATGGAGTAATCACACCCCTAATGAGGCCACATGGGAACGGGAGGATTATCTTCGAGCTGAATAACCCTACCTCTTCAATGGAGCCGTGTAATCTCGGGGTCGAGATTCTTTTAAGGGGGGAGGGCTTGTAACAGCCCAATTTTCGTTAATCCGGTAAGTGAGGCTTGTCTTGCTGACGTCTTTCATGATATCATTATTTTCTCATTTAATTATAATCATACAAGTGTTAGGACATTCATCTTGCATAAAGAGGGAGTACCAAAACCCTAACAAATCATTTTCCAAAACTGCCCACATGTTATTTCCCCTTAGTCAATGACATGCGGGCCATGTTCATAAGAGAGAGGAGAGTAGGCTGCACATATCTAATATAACACTTCTCACTTTACCTACCCCTACCCATTTACCTAACAAGTCAATGACACATGGGTCCTACCTTGCATAGGAACTTGAGGCTGCACATCCTCTCCATGACTTTTCTCACTCCAATCACTCATACCCACCCCTTTTCTCACCCTATGACATGTGGGACCTAGCCCCACATGTAAGGCATGAATGGGCAGCCATATATAAGGTTCTCCACCTTGTTTTCTCCTCCCCTACTGCTCATTTGCTCAGCCCCAAACCAGAAAACAGCAAGCACTCTTCCTCCAAAACCCTTGCCATTCTTCCCCTCAAATCCCCACAAGTTTTAAGTTTAAGCTTGTGCATGTTATACCACCTTGAAGCCAAGATCAAGAGCTTCAAATCCATCCAAATGGATTCTTGAGGCACCAAGTTTTGGGTGAGTGGCAACCGGTTTTCTTTCTCACCATGTTCTGAAATTTTGCCAATGTGACTCATTTCCTTCTTCTCCATGGAATCCATCACTACACCTTGGATCGGATCGCGCATGTTGCATGGAAGCTTGAGGAGGAAGGCTAGTTGCTGTTGCAAGCACGAGCAAGCGAGGTCATCGTCGTCTACACGAGCTAGGAGTAGGCGCACCACGAGAACTGGCGTTGCGACACTTTCTTGTCATTCCCTCGCCGAAACCAACCTTCCCCAAGTGCAAAAGCAATCTTGTAGTGGTAATATTCTGCCCTAGTCCATCCCTTTGAAACACTAGTCCATTCCTTTCAAGTGTAGAGGACAATAGACAAATAGCCGTTTTTGAAACAGACTGCTCAACCGGATACTCCAGGGATTTCATCCGGACACTCCGGGGATTTCATCCGGATACTCCGGATAGGGCAGAATATGTGAGACCGAGGGTGTCAACCCGGACACTCCGGGGTTTTGTCCGGATACTCCGGAGAGGGCAGACCGAGAGGGTCAACCCGGATACTCCGGGGTTAAAACCCGGATACTCTGGACATAATTCAATAAAAACTTTTGGACTTAAACTTTTAACGCAAAACTCAATTAGTATTTTCATATTACCATTAGTACTACCCATCATGAGCATTTCATGCATCTTTTAATCATGTGCACCATTGGAGTTCTTGATTTGGTGTTTATGAATTTGGATTTTCTCGATTAGGTGTTGACGCTTCGGAAGGCACTCCAAAGTGCGACTCACGCCTTCAAGTCAAGAACGAGCGACAAGGCACTACCTTACTCCTTGACCATGATTGCTCCTACTATTTGAAATTTACATTTTTGGAATTATTTTATCAATTGCATGCTTACTTTCAACTACAATTATATTGGGTAGAAATTTTAGCTATTACCACATTTTGATGTTATCCTCTTATCATGATCTTTCCATGTTCCATTGTCGCCCTAGGTGGTTGGTTTATTGTTATTGTATATGGGTTCGTGTGAATTGCTTAGCCATGCTTAGAACATCATTAGAAACCGCGATAGATGGACTTAGTCCATTGGTCGCAATGATTGAGAATTATTATGATTATGATGGTTTCAAATGTTGGTTCATGAGTAGAGATGTTGGTTAAGGACCCTAAGGATTAAATCCTGGTGACGTCTCTTTGAGTAACTATCGTGCGAACCACACGCTGTTTATGGGACCGGCGTAACCAAGTACTTGTGTATGACTAGGGTATGTAAACCATGTGCACTCGGAATCCCTTGAGCTTAGTGGAGCGTCAAGGAATGACCGCCGAAATTCCTTGGGCTTAGTGGAGCGCTAAGGAATGTCCTCGGAGTCCCTCGAACTTTGTTGAGTTGGGGATGTCCAACAACGGGTGTACTCCTTGATCCACACACACCGGGCACTGGGCACGCGGGATCAAGGGTCACAGTCATCGCGCTGGACGTGGAGTTAATGCGCGTGCGGCGCTCCGCTCGATGCGGTGCCCTCTTGGACCGCTCCGCCCCGCCTCTATAAATACGGCATGGGGGGCGTGAGGGCGACCACGCCTAGCCATTTCCTTTGCCTCTTTGCGGCGCTCCTTGTGTCTTGAGTACTAGATGGCGAGCGGCAGTGACGACCGAAGGGCTGGTAAGCGGGCGGCGGCGGCAGAGCCTCGGGGCTCGAACCCCCGGAGGCTTTGCACCGCGGCCGGTTCTTCCACAGTCGTGGCGAGGGGAGGGCTTACCCTGCCCTCGTCGATCTTCCGCACCTGGAGTCCCCTTCCTGAGTGAGTTTACTTTGCTTGGCCTTTTCGGATGGCTTTGATTTCCTTCCGTTGCTGACGCTGGGCTGCCTCTTCTGTCTTCTAGCGCCACTGGCTCAGGCTCTCACGGGCCACCCACGGCGCCTCCGCCGGCCTCTTTGGCGGGGGTGGCGGATGTCGCTGGGGCCACTTCTGACGCTCCCCCAGCCGCCCCGAGCAATCCCCGTGCGGCGGGAGCCCGGGCGGCGGATATGGCGGCGGCTGCAGGCCACGTTCAACGTCCAGGCCACAACAGCCGCCGCCCAGGAGGCAAAAGCGTTGTGGCAGCGGGCTCGGGTCCGGGGCATTGAGGGGGAACTTGCGAGGACGCGCGAAGAGGCGCTGACGCAGCGAGCTCGGGCCGAGGTTGTCGAAGAAGAGCTCGCTAAGGTGCGCGAGGAGGCATCGTCGCTGCGGGCTCACGCTCGGGCCGCCGAGGAAGACCACGGCAAAATGCACGAGGAGCACTTAGCCTCGCGCGAGAGTCTCCTGTCCATGCTCCGCCCAGCCTTCGAGAGCGTGGGCGGAGCACCGAGCTCTAGGGTGAGGCTAACGAGCTGCTGGAGCGCATCGCATCGCAAGACGCTTCGCCTCACCCAGCGGCCGACGCCTTTGGCGACCGCTTGCCTTTGAACGAAAGCGCTCCGCTCGCGAGGGGCGGGAGGTTGTTGTGCTGGCGGCGTAGTACGTGTTGGTTCCCAGCGTCGGCGTAGCGCCTCCTTCGACCCGGACGGCGATCGCCACCGGATCGAGATGACGCGCCAGCGCGGCCGGCGCACGGGCGGTGGTGGAGACGGTAGCGAGGCGGATCAGCGTCGATGCCCGAGACGCGGACGACGAGGGCGACTTCGACTCCGACGACGACGCCTTCGGCTAGGAGCCTTCTAGGCGCCTGCGTCTAACTTTTGCTTCTGTGCGGTGTAATGTCTGTACATTATATGTCATAGAACTTTTGCTTGGTATTTTGCATTTCCTTTCTGTGACGAGCACTCGTCGAACAACCGTAGCCCTTAGGAACCACTAGGGTTGTTAGAGCATAGGTCGGAGCACTAACACTTTGAGGGAGATACGAAAATAGCAAGGGGCTTAGCAGCCCAAAGGCGCGTCCCTAATCGACCATGGGTCGCCCTGCATTGGTACTTCCTTCCCCCGCCAAAGCGCTATTTCGCAACCATAGCCGCCGAGGCGTAGACCGTAGCACTTGGGTCGAGAGGGTTACCGCTTGCGGGCCCCAGTAGCCAGTCGGGACACTGACTTGGATGAGTATGCGAACAAATAGCCCCCGAGTGGTGCATGAGGACCAGGGCGTGGTCGGCACGCTGCGCCTCGAACTCGGAGGATTTGTTGGGGACACAGGAATAAAGGGAAAGTTTTAGGGATAGAATCACCTTAACTTCTCAATATTCCATGCGTTTGGTACAATGTTGCCATCGGCGTCTTTGAGTTGAAAGGTGCCGGGTCGGAGGACCTCCACGATGGTGAAGGGTCCCTCCCACGGAGGGGACGATTTTGTGCTTGCCTCTGTTGGATCGAACTCGGCGCAGACTGTGTCGCCAACACTGAAGGGATCCGATCATGACCTAGCGGCTATGGTAGTGCCGCAGCGTCTGCTGATACTTGGCCGATCGCAGACAGCTACATCGCCGCTACTCGCCGAGCCTGGTCGATGGCGTCTTGTTGTTGCTTGCCGAGCCCCCGTGCCTCGTCGAAGGCTTGTAGTCTTGGGGCGCCAGATTCGTGTCGGTCGGCAGACGGCTTCAAAGACCAACACCATGAAGAATGGTGTGAACCCGGCCGATCGAAGTCGGTGGTCTGCAGCTCCATAGAACGGAGGGCAGCTCGCCGCTTATCGCCCCGCCAATTTCTTCATCGACTGAAGATTCGCGGCTTGAGCCCTGGAGGATCATGTCGTTTGCCTGCTCGACCTGGCCGTTGGTCCGCGGATGAGCTACAACCGCCCAGTCGACGTGAATGTTGAAGTCGTCGTAGAACTCGAGGAACTCCTTCCCCGTGAACTGCGTTCCGTTATCAGTGATGATGGAGTTCGGGACTCCAAACCGATAAACGATGTCGCGGAAGAAGTTGGCCGCCTGCACCGAGGTGATGGTGGCGACCGGCTTCGCTTCTATCCACTTGGTGAACTTGTCCACCGCGAGGAGCAGGTGAGTCAAGCCCCTGGGCGCCTTTTTGAAGGGCCCGACCAAATCAAGTCCCCAAATAGTGAATGGCCACGTGATGGGGATCGTCTACAAGGCTTGCACCGGAAGATGCGTCTGCCGGGCAAAAAACTGGCACCCTTCGTAGGTGTGAACAATTTGCTCGGCGTCGGCCACGGCGGTCGTCCAGTAGAAACCATGGCGAAAGGCTTTCCCCACGAGGGACTGGGGTGCGGCGTGGTAGCCGCAGATGCGCCCGGATATCGAAAAGAATCGCTTCTTGGTCACCAGAACGCACTTTTTGAGGACTCGAGGGGCTCCTCTTGTAGAGGTCTTCCCATCAGCCGGGGACGAAGCGACTTCGCCACGAAAGCGAGGCGCCGAGTTGGGTGGGTGTAGGGAGCGATCCGTTGGCCAGCCGGTCGATGAAAGGCTTCCTCCAGTCGGAGTCGGCGACTAGCATGCCGCGGCCCGACCCGAATGGTTCCGCGTCCGACCGCTCGGTGGTCGGCTGCTCAGTCGGCGAGTCCAGCCGGACAGAAGGCTTGTGGAGGTCGGAGACGAAGATCCCAAGCGGGACCGGTCCTTTGCTGGAGGCAAGATTGGCTAGGTAGTCGGCCTCTGCGTTGTAGCATCGGTAGCTATGGTGAAGCTCGAAGCCCTTGAACCTCTCCTCGAGCTTGCGCACCTCACGGTAGTATGCTGCCATGCGGGTGTCACGACGCTCCGTCACCTTCATGACTTGATCGACGACAAGCTTGGATTCGTCGTGTACGTAGAGTCGGTACGCGCCGAGGTCGGCAGCGATTCGGAGACCGTTGACGAGTGCTTCATACTCGGCGACATTGTTGGTTGCGTCGAAGTGTAGTCGGATGGCGTACTGGAGTTTGTTCCCGAGCGGGGAAACAATGACGACTCCAGCACCCGCTCCATTCTTGGTGTAGGACCCATCGAAGTACATCATCCAGTACTCGGGGTCCTCGAGCGCCGGTGGCGCCTTGGCTTCGGTCCACTCGGCGACGAAGTCAGCCAAGACCTGCGACTTGATCGCCGTCCGGGGGACGTACGATATGTCGAGGCCGTTGAGCTCAAGCGCCCACTTGGCTATTCTTCCAGGAGCGTCACGGTTGCGGACGATCTCGCCGAGTGGCGAGGAGGTCACCACGGAGATGGGGTGCCGGTCGAAGTAGTGGATTGAGCCTTCGCGATGAGCACCGTGATAGAGCGACTTCTGACCTGGGCATCGAGCCTTGAGGGTACCGAGTTTGACTCAAGAGTACTTCGCTAATGAAGTACACCGGCCGCTGTTCCTTGAGCACATGGCCTTCTTCGGCTCGCTCTACGACAAGCGTCGTGCTGACGACCTGAGTCGTGGCGGCGATGTAGAGGAGGAGCGGTTCCCCTGGCGCTGGAGCGACCAGCACCGGGGGTGAAGTCAGGAACACCTTCAGTCGGTTGAGGGCTTCCTAGGCTTCCTGCGTCAAGCTGAAATGATCGAATTTCTTGAGCAGCTTGTAGAGCGGCATTCCACGCTCGCCAAGGCGAGACACGAAATGGCTCAAAGCTGCAAGGCATCCCGTCAGCTTCTGGACTCCTTTTAGATCGCTGATCGGGCCCATCTTCATGATCGCGGAGATCTTCTCCTGCTATTTCGATGCTGCCGCTACAGAGATGATGAAGCCGAGCAAAGATTCCTTTGGGGACCCCAAAATGCATTTCTCGATTGAGCGATCTTGAAACCGTCGGAGGTTCGCAAAAGTCTCCTCTAAGTCGGCGACGAGATCGTCAACCTTCTTAGTCTTGACGACAATGTCATCAACGTACGCCTCGATGTTACGCCCGATTTGGTCGTCGAAACACGTTTGCATACATCGTTGGTATGTAGCACCCGCATTTTTTAGACCAAATGGCATCGTTACATAATAGAACGAGCCGAACGGAGTGATGAAAGAAGTCGCGAGCTGGTCGAACTCTTTCATCGCTATCTGGTGGTAGCCCGAGTAGGCATCCGAAAGCGATAGGACTCGCGACCGCAGATGGAGTCGACAACTTGGTCGATGCGAGGCAATGGAAAAGGGTCCTTGGGACATGCCTTATTCAGGCCTGTGTAGTCAACACACATTCTCCATTGCCCAGATTTCTTTTTTACAAGGATAGGGTTGGCTAGCGACTCGGGGTGGCGCACCTCTTTTATGAACCCTGTGGCCAAAAGCTTGGCGATTTCCCCTCCTATGATCTTGCGCTTCTCCTCGTCGAAGCGACGCAAGCGTCGAGCGACCGGTGTTGAGCCGGGTCGGATATTCAAGGAGTGCTCGGCGACCTCCCTTGGGATGCTTGGCATGTCGAAGGGCTTCCATGCGAAGACATCTCGATTGGCGCGGAGGAAGTCGACGAGCGCGCTTTCCTATTTGGTGGGGAGCGTGGCTCCGACCCGCACGGTCTTGGCCGAATCGTCGGAATCGACCGCGACGGCCTTCGTGTCCTTGGCGGACTTGAAGGAGCCTGGCCCCGACTTGCCGGAATTAGGGGTAGACTCGGAGGTTTCCCTCCGGAGGTTTTCGAGCTCGGCGGACGTGATGAGCGTCGGCCTTACATCGCAATCGTGCTTTCTTGATTGTAGGTGAGCTGAAAAGGCGCGACCACGGTGATCACTCCCCGTGGCTCCGGCATCTTCAGCTTGAGGTAGGTGTAGTTGGGGATGGCCATGAACTTGGCGTAGCATGGCCTCCCCATGATGGCGTGGTAGGAGCCTGGAAACCCCACAACCTCGAAGGTGAGGTTTTCCGTGCGGAAGTTATCCGGGCCCCCGAAGGTGATGGGCTGGTCGATCTACCCGAGAGGATGGGCTTGCTGGCCAGGGACGATGCCGTGGAAGGGCGCCTTGCATGGTCGGAGACGTGAGCGAGGGATTCCCATGGCATCGAGAGTCTCAACATACAGGATGTTGAGACTACTGCCGCTGTCCATAAGCACCTTGGACAGGCGCTTGGGCCCCACAACGGGGGCGACGACCAGGGGATATCTCCCTGGATGCGGGACGTGGTCAAGGTGGTCAGTCCGATCAAAGGTGATTGGGGACTCCGACCACCGGAGGTACTTCGGCGCGGCGGGGGTCGTCGTATGGACCTCCCGAAAGGCGAGCTTGAGCCGCCGCTTGTTGGTGTAGCACGACGGCCCACCGAAGATCATGAGGCAGCCGTCGAGTTCCGGGAACTCGACGTTCGCCTCCTTCTGCTCGGCTTCCGGTGCCGAGTCGCGCTTTTTCCCTTTGCCCCGCGTGAGGGCTCCAAAAATGAAGCGCTTCAGGGTTTTGCAGTCCCTGTACTTGTGCCTGACAGGGTACCCGTGATAAAGACACAGGCTGTCCATCAGCTTCTCGAAGTGGTCGGGCTCCTGCCGCGCCTGCTGTTTGGCAGGGCGGTCGACGGCCGTGACCTCCTGGCCTTCGCGGCCTTGCTTCCCCTTCCGCTTCCGCTTGTCGGAGCGGTCGGGGGGTGTGCCGGCTTCGGTGCCGGCCTCTCGCTTGGCCTTCCCCTTGTCGAAGATGGCCCCCACGGCCTCCTTGCCGGAGGCGTGGTTGGTGGCGATGTCCAAAAGCTCCTTGGTGGTCTTGGGCTTGGCGCAGCCCAGCTTGTGGACCAAAGCTTTGGAGGTGGTGCCGTAGATGAACGCCCCGACGACGTCGGCATCGTAGATGTCGAGGAGCTCATTGCATTGCTGGGAGAACCGCCGGATGTAATCCCAGAGACTCTCCTCGCCGCTGCTTGCGCCAGTCCAGGAGTTCCTTGGCGCTTTGTAAGTGCCTCAGAAATTGCCGACGAAGAGGTTCTTCAGGTCAGCCCAGTTGTTGATGGTCCTCGGGGGCAAATACTCGAGCCAGGCTCGAGCCGAGTTCGTGAGGTAGATGGGGAGGTACTGGATGATGAAGAGATCATCCATAGCTCCCCCCACCTGGCACGCAAGCCGGTAATCTTCCAACCAGACACTGGGGTTGGTCGCCCCAGTGTACTTGGCGATGTTGACGGTGCTCGAATCTGGTGAAATGTGTTGCGGATCTCCCAGCAGAATGCCTGAGGCCCAGGGCCCTCGGGGCTTGGGCTACGGTCGTGGCGTCGACCATCGCCCGACGCCTTGGCCCGGGCCGTCGCGCACATCGCCTCCTCCGCGCCTCGAGGGTGGCGCGGACGTTCTGTTTCGGCCAGCGCCAAGACCGGAGTGCGGAGGCCTGGGTCGCTAATGGCGGGGCGTCTTCGCCGGACCTCGGTGATCCTAAGCGGCAACACGGCTCGGGTGGCTTGAGGAAGCCCCCGAGCGATGGGAACCGGAAGCTGCATGTCTTTGACGGAAGACGCTACTGACCCGGAGGTTCCGTAGGTGGCCTTAGCCTCCGGGTCCTCCCAAGACAGGATCTTTGTGGAGCAAAGATTGCTTTGCCTAAAGAATATTCTCGCCGGTGTGGGGAAGAACAAGAGACCGTCAGACCCCTCGGCCAGTTGGTGTTGTACTGAGCGCGTGGCCGCCAGTGCGTGGAGGTGCGGGCTGACCGTGCTCCAGGTCGGCCTATAGTTTGTCAAGCTTGGCCTTCTGGGCCTCTAGCTCATCGCTATTTATTCTTTCGAGCTCAGCGGGCGAAGCTCGAGGTGTTGTTTCGCTGGACCTCCGCAACCTGTGCCTCTCGCGAAGTCGGGGCAGTTCTCGGATTCTGACGGGGTTGCGGTAAGCCTACCGTGACTTCATATGTTGCACTCCACGAGAGCACAACTTCGCCTCGCATGATGCGCCGTGATCGGAGCGGAGTCATGGCTGGAGGAGCTCTCTAGCAAGTCATGGACGGAGGCCGGCCGATAGTCGGCCATCGCCACGAAGTTGCGACTTCGCGGGCGAGTCGTCGCCGCTGCTGAAGCTCGGCAATCGGCTGCCACCAGAGGTGGGGGTGGCCGAGAGGCTCCCGGCCGGGTCCGTGACAGGCCTCGAAGCCGGAGGCCGCCGAGGGCATCGGCGACAGAGTCCAGGCTCCTAGCGGAGGCCTGGACCTGAGGGGTGATGGGGACGAGCACAAGCTCTCCCGCCGGGTTGGCGACGAAGTCGAGGGTGCCGAAGCAGATCCGGCTGCTCTACGCCGACGCGCCGTTGTTTGTGAAGAAGGCCATCAAGGAGGTGGATGGGAGTCCAGAGATCACTTAAGATGACGAAAGCCCCTACGGGCGCACTAACCTTGGTGTTTGGTATAACCGGCAAGTAAATTTGTAAGTATAGAAGTCGTAGCGCCTCTCCTTGAATGGTTAGACTCAGAGTATGCTGTGCCCGAATTTACAAATTCGACACTCAGGTATTCTCGTGACTAGTCCAGATCGCACTAGTGCACACAAAGCTAAACAGGTATAATATCACATCATACACAAATGAATATTAAATAAAGTACTTCAAACATTTATATAAACGAGTGTACGACCTTATGGTCATCCTTACAATAGTTATACACGCAGGCTTACAATTATCGAATAACAAAAGTTCAACAAATGAATAAATTAAATCTTCGTGGTGCTCCATCTTCTTCCACACGCCTCGACCGAGGCTTGCTTCCTAGTTCTCGGCCCTTCAACGAACTCCTCTTCATAAGCAAAGTAAGTCTCTTCTTCTCGTAAGTTTGTCCGCAAGGGTGAGTACACACCAGACTCAACAAGTTATGCATGTAATGCACATCTATTTACTACATGCTTGTCTTGATACAAAGGATTGGCTTAAATGGTTATTTTGCTTTGCATGAATTTAAAGTAATATTTAATTAGGTTGAAAGCATCAAACCATATAACCAATATATATCTCAAATTGTTTTTCCACAATATTTTGGACACACAAATTCCTAGTCAACTTTATTTTACCACACGGCACCTGACCATCCACCAATTTTATTTTTAGAACACTACCCTTGATTGTAATTCTTAGCATTGTCCAAGACTGTGGACTCGGCTATTTGAATAGTTTTGACACTCTGCAGAGGTTGTACACTTTACCCACAAGATACCGTCGCTCACCACACAGGTGATTGACCGTAACAAAGCCTTTCAGAGACTTCTACCTCAACCTAAGAACCTATCCGTGTTGCCTCCACTATCACTTTCCTCACACAGAGCCAAAGTATAGGGCAGACAAACACCGTTGGACGGGTACCAAGCAAGCACAGCCACGCTCCCCTCATAGATTACCCCGTAATCGCAACCCGAGGTATCAAAGGAGAGATATAAGAATTCTACTAAACTAGGTCTTCCCATTCGGACATGTGGTTGTAACGGAGACTCAGTCAAAGGCTTGCAAGGTAAGGTCCTTAATCGACCAAGGCAAGACATCCTTCTCTCAATTTGGCACACAGCCCTCACAACACTCAACCCACCCCCATTTGCCACACAGCCCACACAGCACGAAGCCTCGGTCCACTTGCCCCGCCTAAATCAATTTCACCCCAAGTTGTTAACAAATTGCAACACATGCTCATATTCATCTTTCATGTAGAACCACACAGTCTCTACATTCCAATGTTAATACCAACATCATTCCACATTTCATTAAAAAGCATTCACTATTCTTTAGTCGGTGTTGATTTTGTAATCCAAATAGAATGGTTCACGTACATGCATGGCTAAGCAACTATTCACGGCCTAGCCTCCCGTGTTGGCACAATATCATCAACCAACTAATATTACCAAACTAGGGTTATCAAAGGAATCATGGCATACAAATAATATTAACAAGGTGGCAATAATAATTAGGTTAACTAGCTAATTCACCCAAAATATTTAAACCATTTTTAGTTGAATTAGCATGCATAGTTTGAAACAAAATACATTTCGAAATTTAGGAGCAACATGGTCAAAGCATAACTTGCCTTCGAAAAGCAGTGAGTCTTGTTCTAGAGCTTGGTCCTCAAATTCCGTGTTCTCACTGACTCAACGTCTCACGCTGTATGAGATAAAGAACCAATAAACACACAAAACAACGTACAAACACACATTCGAAAAATACGACAAATCAAACTAATTAAGTAACTTCATGAAAACTTCCAGATAATTAGTTTAGTATTTTCTAAGATTTATAAAATTTATTTTGATATTTTTGAACATATAGTTTAAGAGCTACAAAATTCATAAATTTGAACTTTCCGTAATATTTTAATGGTATAAATTTAATTATAAAATTTCATAAAATTACTATGGCTAGGTATTAATATTTACTAATTAACAAAATTTGTCGCACAATTATTCGACTTAAAACGAATTTGTAGCAAAAAACAAAATCTGCAATTTGGTAAGTAAATCACGTACAAAATTTAACTAGTTATCCCATGCATGGTACTGTTCATAGTGTATACGCATATACTTCTTCTCACAATTTTCTTTGGTTTTCGGTTTCGTTTCACGCGATAGAGACCAGTGGTAAAAACGGTTTAGCAAGAATGCGCCGAGGTCGGCGTCGATTACGCAACAGTGGCGTGTACAAGGCTAACGGCTAACGACGTGGTCGTCAAGGATCAAATCAAGGATCAGCAGAAGGCAGCGCAGAGACGATATTAGCATTAATCTTGACTAGTTAGTTTATTTGGGAGTTTGCATTAGTTAGTAAGCTACACATGTGTGTCATGAGCGTGAAGTCGCAAGTGCTTTAGAGTCTTTACATGGAGTAGGTGTATTCTCGTATAGGAATTATCTAGTCTGTTGAAATCGAGAGCTATCGCTCACACTATGCATCGCTCGTATTTGGCCGGCAACAAATGAAACCGTAATGTAAGACTAAAACTACGACAATAGAACTTGAAGTTGGTGATTTGGAAACAATGCGAAAGGATGTTTGGTGCCGCGGTGATATCGTTGTCGCTTATCTCTATTTATAATAGTCATCAAATTTGTTACATGCTTGAGCTTATAAAAGATTAAGCTAGATCCTACTGAATCGCTCCTCAAAGGACCGCTTCTTCATAGATTCTGATAACAAAAGGAACTATTCTCCACTGAATACTTTCACGCGGCTTATATGCTAGTTAAGCTGAGAACTATTATGCATAATAAAACAAACTAAAAAGGGACCGAACACTAAATACTGGACTCAACTAATAAGCAACATGATTATCTTTGACATAGTCGTTACTCGCACTAGCTAGGATCGGTTGCATGCAAGAGAGATAAAGGAGTCTACCACTGTTAGCCAGCGCCGATGAGAGGAGCGCCTGTCGGCCAGACGAAACGCAGGTAGTGGTCGGCCTTGATCGGCTAGACGGCGTGGTCGACGGCAACGGCGCAGGAAGAGACGAAACTGGCGACAAGGACAAAACTTCTTGGCGCTTTCGAAGCGTTGACGGTAATGAGTTTAGAAGGCTAAGAACATTCCATTAGAATGGGATTTGACAAGAGAGGACTCACCACGCCAATCAAGCTCGCGAGAAAAGTGGAGCGAGCGGAGTTTGCACAGAGAAAAAAAATGAGATGGTAGAAAGGCAAGGAGACTAAAGAAGGAAGGAGGAAATCGTGATCGACTAAAACTGAAGGGAAAGCAGAAGAACGATTACAATTGGAAACGGCTGGAAGCTCTTTATTGCATGGTTTAGTGCAGGCAGAGGAAACGACTAGTTAATTGAAACATGCTTGCATGCATGGTACACTACAGGAAAACAGTAATTTTTCATCGGTCAAATATAATTTCGTCGGCTAGAATATTACCGACGAAAATAAATTTGTTTTTTTGTCGGCTAGAATATTACAAGCGAAAATATGTTTATTTTAAATCGACGCGATGTTATGCCGACGAAAAGGCATTTTTTTTCATCGGCCAACTGTAAAAGCCGATGAAAATGTAAACGGTTTCGTCGGCCAAAGGTATAAGCCGACGAAAATAAAAAACCCTAGGTATTTCCTTAACCAGCGACTTCATTACCGCTTGCTCACCCGCCTGCCCAACACCCATCGCCCTGCCGCTTGCTCTCGCCGCGCCTGGCCGTCGCCCCGCTCGGCGCCACCACCCCATCACTTCGCCCGCTCGGCCTGCCCTGATCGCCCGACCCCGATCGCTCGCGCCCACCGATTGCCGCTCGGCGCGCCGCCGATCGCAGCGTGCTCGACCACCTCCACCGCCTCGCCGTCGACATCCCCGGCCTCCAGGTCCGTCCTCCCCTACCTCCGGGTCCCTCGTTGGGTCTAGCCTCCGGCCGTTTGAATGACAAATGGAGTTGATGTCGTTGTCGCAGGAGGGGAGCCCGGGGTTGGAGGCTGCGACGCAGTACATCAAGGGGCAGCTCGAGGGGCTAGCCGTGCGCGCTGGGCAGCTCAAGGTGAATCTGGAGGAAGCTCCTTTTTTCTTTCTTTCTTTCATCTTTTCTTTCTCTTCATATTTATCGGGGGTGACCAAACCGTCCACGAAGTGTTTGTTGGAATGCCTGCTCTGGGTGCGAAAGATTGGGGGTGTGACATTTGATCTAGAAGCGAGTTGATTTTTGTTCTCTGATGTCAATTCTTGAGGGTGTTCTTGGGGTGTTCGTTGGAATGCCTTCCCAAGCACACGTTGAATTAAATTTGAGACCAATTAAAGTTGGGATTAAACATAGTTTTGGTTTCAGTGGGCCGCTAGCATTTCTACAGTATCTGGACTTTATTTAAATCTCTTGGCGTCCAGTGGGATCTTTGAGGTGATTTTGTCTTAGACTACTAGGAATATAACATATATGACGAAAAAGTGGTCCAAACAAGACAATCAAGTAGGACCAAATCATTCTTGCTTGAGATACCATTTGGTGCCCTCGATTGGCCAATCTTAACAATCGGTTGATTCGATGCTTCAAAGCTCATATGGCATCGCCGAACCATGAACAAATGAATAGATTACCATGTAGAGGTTTAAAATGTAGTAGCCAAAGTCAAGAAGTAACAAATTGTGAGAAAGCATACGATATGCAATTGTCTTCCACAACATGGATCACGAGTGTGCACAATTAGCACCATTGTACATAAGCGATGCAACTAAAATCGAGTGTGCATCTGTCATTGTTTAAAGAATGATTTTGAACATGTCTAGTAAGTTGATTGCTTTATAATGATGAAAATGTTGCTAAGTTTTGTTTGTAGTAGGTTTCCTTTTGATTGATTATATATTCTCATTGTGATTGATATTATAACTTCTTTATTGTTTGTTCTGTTGAGTGGATGACCTCTACTTCTAGAGGTCATGCGAATTTTTCTTAGTTTGGTAGCTTAGTTTTAAGTCGGTTTAAAGAGTATCGTAGCTAAATTGTACTTATATGTTCCATTTGCTAACATATCATATGCATAGACCTTTGGTGTACATATATTACGATTCTGTTTGGTTTATGAGCATGATTAGTTTCATTACATTACTTGTTTTGATTATGTATTCAATGCCGATTAGTGTCGGCCAAGCCTATCGTCACCCGTTCGAGAACGGCACATCTCACATGTACATGTGAGGTGTGTCGTTCGGAATTATCCTGTTTTGGACAGCTCACGAATGGATGCGAGCATTGGATTTATAATGAACCGTCTGATCCGAACAAGCGTTGGCAAGACAACCCGCTTGTTCTCGATGCACCAAAACCAGGCGTGCAATCGGAGAATACAGTTATGGCCGAAATTTTGTTCGGACTGACGGTTCATCATAATCCGCTTTGGTGTTCATTCTTGGGTGGGTTTAGGACCTATCTTTCCCAATAGAGCACATTAGCAACCATACCACATTGGGTGATTGATCTTGTTGCTCGTTTTTAGCATCCATAATGGGTGATGATCGGAGATGGATGTACGATGGTTGGAGTAAGACTGGGGCACATTCAAGAGAATGGGGGTCAAGACACGAGCGTTCATGGACAATCTTGATTACGTGTTCATGACTATATGTGACTAATGGTGAATGTTTAATATATCTCCTTCACCTTAGTGGCTATCTATAAGCACTATATTCAATACATGTGATGTGAATGTGTTACGTGAATGTGAGTATGATGTGAATGTGAGTATGTGATGTGAATGTGTTGTGTTGGATTACATTTGCTCCAAATGGCGGGGCGGCCTTCGTAGTAATCACTCATGTAGGACTACGTTTCTGAGCCTCGGAGAAAGCGAGCAGCAGTTGAAAGCCTCGAGAAAAGCGCAGCGGCGGGAAAAATCTTGGGCATGTCGATATTTTTCGTCGGCTTCGACCATTTGCCGACGAAAAAAATGGGGAAAATACCGATATTTTAAATCGGTTTGAGCAAATGCCGCGAAAATATCTGAAAAATCGATATTTTAAATCGGTTTTTGCCCGCCGAAAAAAAAGCTGAAAAAAATTGAGAAATGCGATATTTTAAATCGGTTTGGGCCTTCGCCGAAAAAATCAAAAAATGAGGGGGCTGCCGATATTTTAAATCGGTTTTGTACTTCTTAATTTAAAATCTTCGGTCATATTTTCGTCGGCTAAAGGGCTGGCGACGAAAGCACCGGGAAATCATCCATCGGCCTATTCTTTAAATCGGCTAGGCGAGACCGAAAAAATATATTATTTTAAGTCGGTTCTTAAAAAACAATCGTTTTTAAATCGGGTTTGTTTAAATGCTTGTTTTTTTTGCAGATGTCGATGGCCAAAACCGTTATTTTCGTCGATGCAGATCTTTTATCGTCGGTTCTGGCCGACGAAAAAATTTGTGTTTCCTATAGTGGTAGAAAGGAAGCTGCGTGCATGCATGGTAGAGAAATGGCCAGTAAATTGAAACGGCTGGTAATTGAACATACGGCTAGTAGAGAAAACATTCATGCGTGTGGAGTGAATGGCGCTTCAATGGAGATGAAACGGACATGGGAACTGCAGTGATTAAGGAGCTCAAAATGTGTTAATGGCGGAAGGAAAGCGGTTGGCTCGACATGCACGAGTGAAAAAGGCGATCTACACAGTGCGTCGTGTGTTATTTTTCGTATGTAATTTTGAATAGTTTGAGAGGAAAAGGCGTTCAAGTTAAAATGGTAGAATGGTCCCACAAATCTTGGAAAAATTCTCTAAAATACTAGGGAATATTTGGAACTTAACGAAATTGGTTTCATGATTTTTTCGATATATAGATTTTCTGCAAAAATTCTTTTAGTGGATCGAGACACTTATACGGTTATTTATAAAATCGACAAACTAAATCTATAAACAAGTTTTGAAGGTATTTGAAAGAAATATCCTTATTTTTCAGATGTTATTATTTTAAACTAAATTTGGAATTTATAAGACGCTAAATGCATGATCTTTATTTTATATGATTAATTCGATAAAGCTTAAATTCTTATAATTTCCAAAATTCCAAATAAATTTCAGATATTCTAAATATTTGAAATAACGTAAATCTGATTAAAAGCAAATTTGAGGATATTACAGAAGCCCAAGATGTATACTAGTTCGGGCCAAATATCCCTACGTCCAGTTCGTGGTGGTGGTTTGTATTGTTCGGGATGCAGAGGATTACAAGGTGTTACAAGCGAGAGCAAAAGGGCTGGCCTAATGCGCTTTGTCCGAGTGAAACGAGCGAGAGTTCGTTCGACTGATCGTTCGACCCCTTCCCTGAGGGTCCTGCCTCCCTTTATATAGTCGGAGGGGGCAGGTTACACGGGAGTTTGGATAGGAAAAAGTAGAGTGCCTTCGCCCTAAGTCGGTCTTGGTCTGGTGGTGACATGTTTCTGTTCATCACACATCTAGGTTGGTAGACACAGCGGGCAGCGTTCCATTGGGAAGCGGCGCACCTGCCCTCTGTCTTTGTCAGTCTTGACGCCGCTATGTTGCACTCTGGTACGCCTCGGGGAGAACGTCTCTCCATCAGATGTCGGCGGGGTGAAGAGACCAGTGCTTGACTTAGGCGGCCTCCTGGCCACCTTGGAAAGGAGCCACCTGCTCTAGCATGGCCGTCATGTCCACAGGGCAGGTGACCAGCTTGAAGTCGACTGGCGACGTGGCGGAGGTCGTTGAGTCGGAGCTCGTTGGGGCTCCCGACCAGCGACTTGGTCGAACTGCAGAGGCGCCGACCGCCACTGACTGGTCGGGAACTGTGAACCGCCGGTGTCGGTCGGCGCCTCTGGTGGGCTGGATCGAAGTCAAGGGTCATGAAACGTGGCCCAACAGGGCCTTCGGCCTAAGCGAGGCCGAAGACGGCCCATTTTGGTGTTCCAACCGATATTCAGTGATAATCCCATCTTGCTGTGGGGTACCCCCTGATATGAGTATTCGTCAAGGAGTTTATCAAGGAGCCAGGGAAATAGGGAGCAAGCCTCATCAGATGCCTATGGCAAAGAGTTGGATTACCACGAAGTTTATTTTCCGCTGTTGCTTTCTTATTACTCTGATTAATGTAAGCCCTGCGTGGCAAACTATTGTAAGGAGACCTTAAGGTCGTACAACTTGTTTATATACATGTTTGAAGTACTTTATTATTATTCTGCTGTGTATGATTGTGGTACTTTAACCCTGTTTAGCCTATGTGCACTAAGCGTGATCTGGACTAGTCACGAGAATACCTGAGGGTCCGAATTTGCGATTCGGTCCAGACGATCGTCGGCCAAATTTTGATCTGGTGATACCGAATAAGCGCCCAAAAGCTTAGCATCTTGGCGTTAGCGGTGGAGTCGATGATCTGGTCGATCTTGCTGGAGAGGAAAGTTGTCCTTGGCATGCCGAGTTCAACCCGTGTGATCCACACACATCCTCCACTTCCGCGTTTCTTACATGACGATGATCGGGTTGGCGAACCATTGAAATAGTCTATCTCACGAATGAACCCGGCCTTCAAAACCTATCGAGATTCTCCTTGATTCTGACAACCTTTTCAGGGAGAATCGGCGTAGCCTGGCGCGCGGGTCGGCAATAAAGCTTGACCTCGGTTTGTGCTCGATCACCTCCCTTGGGACTCGGTATGTCTGCCGACTCGGTGAATACGCTCTTGTTGGCGTGGAGGAAGGTGACGAGCTCGAGTTCTTATTTGGAACTCAACTCGGCTGAGATGTGAACACACCTGGTCGAGTCACCCTCTACGAGCAGCACAACCTTCGTCGACCCGCTAGGCTGGATTGCCGCCTTCTGATGGGCATTCTTCACAATTTCCTCAGGACCATACTGAGGCAGCATGCCGGCGAGGGCTAAGGCCTTGGCCTCACACCCGTACGCTGCCTTGAGGTCGCCTCGCACCATTATGATACCGTTTGGGCCTGGCAACTTCATACAACGATGGCCGTAGTGGTTGGCCGCCATGAACTTGATCAACGCTGGTCACCCAAGGATAGCATTTTACGGAAGTTTTCCTTCGACCACCTCGAAAGTGATTAGCTCGGTGCGGAAGTTGTCCGAGTCGCCGAAGGTGACGGGCAAGACCACTTGCCCAAGAGGGGTGGTCGAGCTCCCAGGAACGATTCCGAAGAACGGAACCGCTATGCTTTTGACCTTCGACCAGGGAATCTGCATCCGGTCGAGTGCGTTGGCTTGGAGTAGATTAAGGGAGCTGCCCCCGTCGATCATGACACGCCCGACCATGATATTACTGATAGTCGGGGTCACGACCAAGGCGGTTTTCAGGTCTTTGGCCATACCTTGTAGAGCATCCTCGGATGAAAAAGTGATGGTGGCCCTAGCCCACTTGCAGTGCTGTTCGATGGGCCTCCCGGCGGTAACTTGATAGACGGTGCATGAAGCAGCCTTGAGCTCGCGCCGAGACTGGTAGGCTGACGAGCCACCGAAGATGACGTCGATCCAGCGGTCGCCCTGTTGGAACTCCAGATTGAGGTCGTCGAGGTCTGCCTCAGCATTTACCCTGTCTGGTTGCTCGCCTTCCTTTGGGAGTGTAGGCATCTCACCACGCCCATCATAGAAGGCTTCTAACTTGCTCTGCCAAGCCCTGCAGTTCCGCAGGTCGTGGCTTGGAGCCCTGTGGAACATGCAGAATTTTGATTCATCAAACCTGGGGCGCCCTTCGATGTCTTGCGACCGAACATCGGCCCGCTGGGGCCCAGGCCGACGGTTCCCCTGCTGGGGTCGATGCGACGCTTGACGAGGTCGAGGCTGGCCTTGGCGAGGTTGGGACTCTTCCTGAGCTGGCTCTCGCACCTTCAAGACTTCACGCTAGCCGTTCGTCGAGATGATCACGCGTGGCTGACCACCACCATTCTTGCGATCCCTCTTCCGCTTTTTGGTGGTTGGACCCAGGTCAGCGCCTTTGGAGTTGGACGGGCCAGCCTCTCCTGAGTTTAGGCCAAGCTTACCTTGGTCATAATCACGCTTCCAGCGGACCACGTCAGTTGCGTCCGCGTACCGCTCCGCCATGCGGAATAGTTTGTTGACGCTGAGCCTCATCGTAATTTCCAGGTCCTCGGTGAGGCGCCGATCACGGACGCCGAAATTGAAGGTCTTGATCACGGCCTCGTCAGAGACACTCGGAATCAAATTCCTCGTGCGGATGAATCGCCGCACAAAATCGCGAAGTGGCTCGTTCTTGCCCTGGATAATACGATCCAGGTCTTTCTCCCTTCCTGGCCGCTCGTAACAACTCTGGAAGTTGGAGCGGAGGGCACTCTGGATCTGGCGCCACAATCGGAAGGAGCCAGGCTTTTGGTTGAAGAGCCAGGTTCGAGCGGCGCCGTCCAGCACGGTCGGGAGGTAATTGGCCATCATAGCCTCGTCTCCTCCAGCCGCCAAAATGGCGGTTGAATAAATTGATAGGAACTCGTCGGGGTTCTTCGTTCCATCGAACCATTCTATCAGCGTCGGCTTGAATCCGCGCCGCCGCATGCGGACAAAAGGTCGTCGAGTAAATTTGAACAGTAGTGGTCGAACGAGCACACCGAGAAAGGTGGTTGCCACTGCTCTACTCGGAGTCACAGCTATTTCAGCGGCCGGACCTGCGACCGGTTTGGTCGTGACGACGAGTGCGGGAATCACCCGGGAGATATCGTAGGCGATCATGAACCCTACGACGCCTTGGCGGGACGTCCGGGGAAAGACTTCCAGACACACCGCTGCTTGAAGGAGAGCTGATGTAGCCCTGTGGACGCCGAACATCACCCGGGGTCGTGTCCAAGGGACGACGACGTGGGGGAGTCCGGGACAAATCCTGGGATGGTTGATGAGAGGGCGCCTCCTGTCAGGGAGGCGATCGGTGAAGGCGCCAGCGTCGGCGCGAGTAGTTGTAGTCACTCCTCAGGGAGCGGGACCCTGAGTGGCGACTCTGGTGCTGCGGAGGTATGACCTCGGTCACAGCCCTATCGAGCTCGTCAGCGAGAGCTCGACCGGAAAGCTTCGACCTCGCCCGGTTAGGATCAGACATGACCCGGGCAATAGCTCGGAGACGCTCGCCCGAGGGGGGAAGCCTGGGATGACCAGAAGAGGTACCGGCCTTCCCTTGGTCCTCTCGCCGGAGGATGGTAATGGCTTGGTTGATGGCAACCTGAACCATTCGGCAAGCGTCCTCAGGAGCCTTTGGATCACTATCATCTACCCCTGCGCTCACGTCGCGGCTATCTGCCATGAGGACAAGCTGCTCGTGCAGTGGCGGCGAGGGCGAAAACAGGGACGTGGAGTCACCACGCTCGGGTATTGCACCCGAGCCATCGACGAACGTCCTCCAATGGAGTGCGTCATGCTCCTGAGATCTTGGTGCTGTTCCTTCGAATGAGCAAAGCTTTCGGGCCCCACGGTGGGCGCCAGCTGTCGACGATCGGGATCGCCTGACCGCAAATGTGAAACGGGGTTAGTGTGAATGAGGGACCCAAACCGAGCTCCGCTTAGTGGAGGAACAGGTTTGTTGCGATGTTGGTCAGGGCAAAACGATAAAGAGCGAGACACAACAGATTATACTAGTTCAAGCCCCTGAGAGGGTAATAGCTCTACTCCAGTCTTGCCCTAAGGCGGAGAACTTCACTATTCTTGAGTACAAAGGTGGTCTACAGCCCGAGCTTGAGCGTATTGGTTGCTACTATCCTATTGCTTGTGTGTTGATGTCGTGTGTCCCTCAAGTACGCTCGCCTCGAGGAGTTTTATATCCCTCCCGGCCGTTACCAGAAACGGCCGGGAGAGATTTCCAGAGGAGTGGCTTCATGTGCATTGAAAGTGGGCTATAACCGTTCCGGATCTGCCGCCCACGACTGCCTCAACTCCTGCATTCAAGGTCTTGGTAACCGTCGAGTAGGCGCACGTCCTGACCCCCGAGCTAGACCTCCCTACCAGGAGCCGAATCCTTGTCCGCCAGCTCGAGGTCGAGAGGGGTCGTGCAGCTTAGGTCGTGATCGGTGGATCCGTGTCCTGAGCTCGAGCTAAGAGCCTTGTTGACCATGCGTTGACCTGTCAGAGATTTCTCAGTCCTCGTCAGATACAAATGTGATTGGAGAACCATGAATTCAACAAGGTATATGTGCTTTTGGCCTATGGTACTCTCAGGACTCTCGTTTAAAACTTGTTGGGTATTTTTATGCTGATTTTGCAAGAGGTAAAATTGATATATGATATCTTTTTATTCGAGATCATGTGGAGAAAAGTTCTATTCCAATTTGTGTATGAAAAAAAGACATCTTCACTAAACCTTTGGTATTTTTTGAGTTTGCAAGATTATAAGGAGAATTATGTATCATTTATTCAAATAATGTGATGTATATGCATCAATTGAGGGGGAGCATATTCATTTGTGTTGAAATAGATACATTTATTTAGAAGTATTATGAGCAATATTTTTTAAAATTCTATTTATATGTAAATATCTGTTGACATCTGTTCTTAATAGTGGTATTTAGCAAGTTACTTTAGACTATCTATTCCCCATTGGTTCATGACCAAGTTCCTTACTTATTCAATGTTGGGCATTTTTATTCTTTACTGAGCAGTATTGGAGACTTGCTAAAATCACATCTAATGATATCATGAGTGTTCTCTAGTACTCGAGATTTAGTGGGTTATGCTAAATGTAAGTTACTTCCATTACTTTCTAATACCATGGTAGTAGTCGATATATGCCCAAGAAAACATGTTCCTATGTCAAGACTATGACTATAAACTCGAAAAATCGGGGTAGTCCGATTAAAAACAAAGCATCCTCAAAGTGGATGTGAAAAAAAAGAAAAAAAAAGAACCTCAAAGTGGTACAAAGTGAACAAATATTATGGGCATACTAGACAAATACGTGTGGTGTGAGTGATTGGGTGGATTAAAATGATTATGTATAGCCTTCTAAAATCTTGAAGAAAGGTTCTTGCTTATGCTACACAAAAATTTATTATGTAATCCTGACATTTGCTCATGTGTGAATGATTTGCTTACATTGATTTGTGAGTTGAAATGAGGTATGTTCTAGTGGAAAGTTTCTAAGATGTTTAAATGTTTCTTTCTACTGCTTACTATTAGAGTAGATGTTAAATGAGTATTTGTATTTTTTATTTATTTAACTCAATTACTCATGATATATTCTGAATATATGGATTTATTGCAATTATCATTGCTCCAATAGCATTTTTCATTTATCCTTGATGTGTGTTTTGCCAAAGGGGGAGAAATAATTTGCTAAGATATGCTTAAACTGAGATTATTAGGGGGAGTTAATGAATGGTAATTAAAGGGAGATTATTGATAAAAATTATGGATTATTTGTGTGTTATCAAATCACTCGTAAGGGGAGATTGTTAATTTCATTTGCGAAATATATAAGTGTGATGATTAATTTGACAACAATATAGTATATGTCTGATGATTTATGAACAACAATATTTATTATGAAATAAGGTACTATGAGAGTTTATTTTATTTGTGACGAGAAGATCTGTATGAGTAACAGAAGTGCAACGCAGGATCACGAGATACACGCGTCTTGATGTAAGGGGACGTACATTGCATGTCGAGAGAATCAGAGGTGACGCCAGAGTCTGAAGTAGCACACGCGAAAGTCGCAGAGGTGCAGGCGTAGCACGTGAGGTCGCAGAGGTGTAAGTGGCACGCGAGATCGGTGCAGGCGGCGCAGTACATGAAGGACGCAGGTGCAGTGAGACAGGACGCGTAGAGATCCACGCAGACAGACGACGTAGTGTGGCGGCCAGTAGGTCGTGCAGGCGAGTGAGTCACGCGAGTGTGGCAGGTGGGCCATACGCGTGCATATGTGAGTTTTGGGCTGTGTACATGTATTGGGCCATGTGTAATTAGGCCAGATAATTAAAGATAAAAAGTTAGAGTTGCTAAGAGCAAGGTTAATAATAGAGCCCATGGTGGGCTTTATAGTGTTGCCATGTCACACATAGCCAACAAAAAGTCTACTCATATAATAGCTCACTCTTGATACAAGCTATACATTTAATACTTGGATCACCTCTTCCTCTCACAAAGTGTCTTGGAGTCCGTGAGCAGCCCACTTTCAGCTGGCTACAAGTGAGCAGCCCGCTTTCTTTCTCTCTCTATTTCTCTCTCTTCCACCTTATCACAAATCTGATGTGTCACTTCTTGTAGCCCGCCTATATCACCTTATAATACTTGCTCTAAGTATAAATAGGAGGGGGTGCTCCTGATTTCTGTGGCGCCGCACAAAAGAAAAGTTTACAGGTGGCGTGCCTGATTTTGGCGGCGGCACAGGAAAAAGCAATCTTCGATGATACAGTGATTTTCACGCTACAGTGTTCGTCGCCATAGGGATCGCTGCAGGAAATTGTGCAGGGACGCGCCAGGGCAGCGACAGTGCGCGAGGCGTAGGAAGTCGTGGTGCTTCCGTGTAGCTGTGCGCAATAGAAAGGAAGAAATGAAGGTGCATCTAGTGTGCTGGCTACGCAAGTAAAGAAGCGACTGAACAGCGAGAAAAAGAGGACGCAAGGTGTCGAGGTAACAGTGTGCATGCAATTTAGGAATTAGTAAAGGTAATTAAGGTTTGTACGGAACTCATGTATTGACTGTTTTTGAGTTAATCAATGAATATGAGTTCATGTTCTAGCATGCTGGTTTAATCTAGTTTCTCTTCTATATTATTAGATCAATTATCCTAGATTGATTTATTCAGTGTAGTCACTATTTTATTAATTTTCAGAATTAATAAAAACAAAAAATAGTTTTATATGTTAGTTTGCACCAATTCACCCCTCTCTTAATGCGTCTCGATCCTACATTATCAGTGCCAACTTTAACCCAACCGGCAATGATATACCGATAAGAATAATCTGTTATGTAGTATATACTAGTATGTACTACGTGTCTACGTCACGTACGAATAGCCCTCGGTGCCACTCGTATTTGACTTTCAATGTAGCCATTGTCTTTGCCAAGCAACTACTACTAGTAGCCCCTTAACTATACTATAGTTCCAAAGCATGCAAGCTGACACGAGCGGAAGCATCTGCTAGCAGTGCTATGTACGTATCAAATCCACAAAATCAGCACGGAGGTAAGTGCACGAATTATTGGACGATCATGATGGATCAGTTTAAGCAATCCCAGAGAAATTGCAAGAACAATAGAAGGCAATTAAGAACACACTGCACGTTCTTGAAACGACGAACACCAAGTTTTATTAGATTCAATATGAAAAATAAACGTGATTTTCTCTCTGTGAGAAGTACATACAAAATATAAGGGCCAACGAGGCCGACTCCTACCAGCAGTTCGAACCTAACTTGGTTCGGCCTCCTCACGTACGTGTACATACTAGCTGGTTCAAACTCGAAGAGACGCAAACCGACCCGTGGCCGGTTCAGCATCATAGGCACCTAGGCCTCATGCCACGTGAAAAGCTCGAAGAAAAACCAATCGGTTTTCTTGAGGATCTCTCAAAGTCCAGATTTGGTTTTCCAAAGAAAACTTGTATACGATTCCCTTCTCTGGTCAACTAATTGGGCCTGACTTGCCTTCTTTAGCGTGGCAGTTTCCTCCTTTTATCTCGTCTTTCTTGTTTGTACGCACAAACAGCATGCAAGCAGATTCCATATATGCATACGACTTCTTTCAAACGTGCTGCCCTTCCTTCATTTGCATGCATTTCATTACCTCGTAGGCTCGTAGTGTATGCATGTATGCGTACATGCAGCACGCATGAATCTCATTTTCCTCATGCGGCGCGGCACTGAAGCTTCTTGCCTCCTTTTTGATCTTCCACTAGATAAATATCCGTGCGTTGCTACGAAAAATAAAATTGGTAACGAAACATAAAGGTCAAGCAATAAAAAAAATTGTGATATAAGATCAAACATCTATTTCTCCCGATTACAAAAGTTTTTATGGTTTCTTCTCGGTATGAATTAAAACCAAATATATTGTACGTAGCAATATATATTACCAATCTCAAAAATCAATCAATCATTTTTATCCCTCTTTGCAATTTATATTATCAACTCGTGTTCCTTTTCCTCTCGCCATGTCCGCAGTGCGTGCTCCTCGGCGCCATTAACCTCGTCTTTCTCGTCGCCTCGCTCGTCCTCGTCATCCACCACCTTCGCAGGGGCGACACGATGGCTTCCCCCGAGCATGAGGCGCTGCTGTCGAAGCCACCGCCATTCCGGATCACAGGCCGCTACGAGGTCATGCTCGGGGCATCCGCCGTCTTCGCCACGGCGTTCACCGTTCTCCTCGCGCTCGCGTTCTTCTTCTTGCCGAGCACGCCATGGTGCGCTGTGGAGTCCGCCTTCCTCGCCGCCCACTTCATCACGCACGCTATGCCCACGTGGTCAGTCGCCTTGGAGAAAAGTGCCACCACTGCCACCTAGCCTTTGCACCTCCGCGTCTTCTGGATCGCCACCACTCTTAGCACCGCGCTCTTCTCCGCTTCGGCGATGGTCCGCTACGCCAACGGTTCGCTACTCTTCTCAGATGACCCCTCTCGCCTTTGCCGGCCTACTCGTCTCTATGCCTCTGGCGTATCTAGCCATCACTGGCTTCACCGACCATGACGCCAGAGCCCATAAAGGTGAACCAGAAAACACCAGCGCCGAGGTGCCGCCACGCCGTGTGCCACCGCGTCGTTTCTCTCTCTCGCGACGTTTAGCTCGATCAACCCATTTATCTCCAAGGGGTATACCAATGACTCTCTCACCGCCGCCGACGTTCCACCGTGTCGCGAACAACCGCGCCAAGCGTCAGACGCTTTGTTCACGTCCAAGCGGCGCTGAGTCACAAAGACCGGTGGGCGTTAGCGCTCTGCTGTCGCCGCCACACGATTACTCTGACTACGGCGTTCGACTTTCTACGCCTCGCGGCCATGTATGTTAGTCCGTCACTTATTGATCAGTTCGTCGAGTTTATTCGCCGCGGCGGTACGACATAGGAGATCTTGAATGAATTCTCTTGATTGATTCTGTAAAAACTGTACAGTATATATAGAGTACAAAAGGAATGATTAGCCGGCTATTAATTAACAGCAATAATCAAAGATTTTGCTATAATAATCAGCCATATTTAGAGAGATATGGCTGACTGTAAATCAGGAAAAAAATAGCTATAATGACCTGTCATTATTGGAGATATGACAGGGGGGCTAGGAAGAACGGACCGTTGCCACCAACTGCAAATTTATATTAATAGAGATATACAGCATCTATACATATGCATGCATCCATGTCGCTTCGTACCAAATTACATGTGTATGTGTGTGTAATGGTAGGGATATCCGCATTATTATATATTTAGAGTAATATTACAATTAATATTTAGTAGTATGTATATATATATATATATATATATATATATATATATATATATATATATATATATATATATACACTTATAAATATATATTATCATGTTAAATCCGGAAAGGTACAGCAATATAAGAATGTACCATTTCAAGTGGTAAACCGATACTTAACTCGGGTAGAATTTTTTTAATAATACATTTTTATTCGAATTTCAAAATATTCCAATCGAAAAAAAAATTTCAGAATATACTGCCGCACATTGGTAGTGCGACAGAGGCCTAATAGAAAAATACAGGCGACAGTGCCTGCTACGACCGTCTTAGCCGTACGCGTTACTGCGGCGATGAACCGAACGGCAGGCGCTGTCAAGACGGAGAACGTCTGACAGAGCCGAAGCCTCTCGCCGCACGCATTTAAAGTGCTACAAGAGGTCACGACAACGAACTAGCTACAAGAATACTGAATTTTTATATTTAATATTTTTGTTGACATTTTTGTTGTAAATTGGTTGTACATAATTGTCCTGTAATGGATCGGAAAAATTATTTTATTTAGATTAGTGATACGATTTTACTTAGGGGTTTTCGTAGCCTCGTAAGGTTCGCCGAATATGGCGTAAAAATGACGGAAAAAGCAGGCGGCTCACATAGCGTGGCATACCACTTCAGTGCGGCGAGATGGTCGGACGTTACGAGCATTTTGTTACCAAAATCGAAAAAGGCACTCGCGCACGAAGCGACGTAATCGTGGCCACTTAGGGTTTTCGAGCCCGCGACAGTAAGCGGACATGGTCCAAAAAATCTGAGAAAAATCAAGGGTGGACTACGCAATGCGGCTACCACTTACGTATGGGCGAGATAATGGGACGTTGCCTCGGCATTTTGTTGCTAAAATCGGAAAAAGTACTTGCGCCCACGAAACCATGGAAACTTTTACGGCGTCGAAAAATTTTGACACTCTTTATGGAGGTTCCGATATATCGCTGATATTACCATAAAAATTTCAAATTATTTTAAGATATGAGGAATTTTTAAAATTCAAACAATACATATATAAGGGCACATACAATCAAAGTTCGATGATAAAATAAGCAATAGATTAGATGATATTACAAGGGCATTACAACAAAGGATTTAACTACCTAACGAAAGCACTTTCGTCATGGTGGAACAAATGATCGTTCCGCCTATCCTGGGTATGCCTGAATGATGTCATACATTTTTGCATATTACGACCCGCTCTAGTATTGCGACGGTCATCGGACACCGCTCAATCCCTACTATGAAAGAACTCCATGGGGTTCCACAGTTCTCGGTATGTCGCCGATTGGGTGGCCTATGCCGACGTCTCGGTGTATAAGACTTAAATTTTGGTTGTTGTTTATGTGGATTTCTGCCTCCCATATGGGCATTTCATCCCGATTCGCAGCTGGCCCCTATGTTAATACCACGGGTTCCCGGATGGTCTCGCGAACGAGTCAAGGATTTGATGTGTGTTGCGGACCTCGACCGGCGCTTCCTTGTCCCTTCTTCGAGAAGAGGAACCTCCTGACTTGGCTGTGGTTGGCGCTGGCGGAGACATGCGAGACGCTCGCCTGCTTCGCTCACACTCCACTATATGGTGCAGAGCTTTGTGTTAGGCTTATCCTTGAACAACCGGAAGCGTGCTCTGCAATAATAAAGATGCCCGCCTTGGTGCTTGCATAACACCGTGAGGCGACTGGGTTTGGCTTTTACGGGTGGTAGTGGCACCACGGAGGGTTGCTCCCGATTATCCCATGCAGGTTGCTCGAGATGTGGGTGGTACGTCTCTCGGTCCACCGGTTGAAGTACCAAAGACCGCTCATCCTCGGCCAAGGGCACCGGTAGAATCGCCGATGCGCTAGATCACCGTGGCGGTATCAACCACTGCCTCAAGGCCATGTACGCAAACGTCGGGGCTTTGGTGGCCCCCGAGGAGGTTCCTCCGCTGACTTGAATGTCCTTTGAACTCCCGTAATGCGATGAACTGTTTTAGAACTACTAATTTGGGAGTTTAACAAGAGTATGACGATGAAACTCACCGATTGGTTGGGCCCTTGCACACCGCCCCGAGCTCGCCGATCTAGAAAAGGGACATATCCCGCGGCTCTCCCACCGTGAAGTTCTCGAGCGAAGCGGGGTTGGCGCGTGGCGGTTGTAGAGAAATTAAATGAGTCACGTCGTTACGCCCGTCGATCCATTGGAAGAAGCAACACCGCCCTCGTGGCCGAGAAAAGAAAGAACGATGCATGAGATGGTAGTGTTACCCTATATTGTGTGGACGCCAAGAGGTTTACCTTGTATGCGTGCGGCCACAGCGAGAGTGAGTTGTGGTGGCCGTCTCTCCATGGGTAGATTGCATCATCTTCGCCGTAGGTTGCGATCGATTTGGGTCGGGCAACTCCGCGAGAACTTCAAGCGCCGACGCCATCGCATCCGGATATTGGGGGATGACCTCGCTTGCTGAAGAGGCGGTTGAGAACGACATTGTGGTTTGGCCGTGTTGGATGTCTACCCCTCGGACCTGTTTTATAGTGGTGGTGAGGGGTTACTCCACACAATTACAGCTCTTCTTTGCCGCAGCTGCTGCGGCGTGTTGTCGTTTAAATGGCGTGTTGCGGCGTGTTGTCATTTAATGGCGTGTTGTCGCCTCACCGTAAAGTCGCTAGCAGCGAGTAGTCACATCGCTACCGAAAAGCATTGCGTGTGTTGTCGTGTCGACTTGGTAAAGCTGCTAGCAATGAGTAGTCACATCGCGACCGAAAAGTATTATGCGTCTGTTGTCGGTCTTCGTGGTAAAGGTGCTACCAAGGAGTAAAGGTGCTAGGTGTGTGGCAAAGCGGCTATTGATGAAAGATTAAGTTTACAAAAATACAAATGCAAGTGCAACAAATTTCAAATGAAACACTTAGTACATAACATATCGGCAATAATAAAAATCAAAAGAAATCTTTGTCGGCCTCGCTCGGGAGGCCTCCTCCTCAACCTGGTCCCTTGAGTACGCCAAGCTGCGTGGCTGGCGGTGGGCTCTCTGCGACCTAGCCGAGGCGTCGCGTGCAGGCCGAGAAGCTCGTCGCTTGCCGGGCGCCCGTCATCGCCGACTAAGGCTGCGTCGGTGGTGGCGGTCCGTCTGCCGTGATGATGATGCCCCACCCCAAAGACGCCCGTGGAGAGGTAATCACGCTTAGTCCTCCGGTTCAGGGCACGCCCTCGCCGTCAGTAGTCGTCGGGGCGCGATCGGATGCGCGGCGTGAAGAAGTGTACTGCAAGGGCTGCTGAAATAAAGAATTGTTTTGAGCATTGTAATACGCGATTGTAACACTTGAACAAGTGTATTTCAAGATTTCACCGAAAGCCCGACCGGCTATGTAAGCCTCTTTCGCACCGCGGGCGGATCGCAGAAGACGCACTGGCGCACCCGCCCTCATGAGCGCACGCCTGCGGGACGGTAGGAAGGCCGCACTCGACAACCGAGGGCGCGCGGTCGAGCTGCCCGAAACCTCCCGACGTAAAGGGTGACGCCCCGTCTCGTCCACGTCCTCTCCTCGGTCACCGAGTGTACAAGCCGCGAAGCTCCTCGTGGTGAGTGTGCAGACGTCGACCGCAAAATAATTTACGAATTAGTTAGCAAAATAAAATACTGAAATAGTTAGCAAAATTAATTATATCGAAGGTATGACGCAACGCATCAAAGCGTGCGAACCGAGTCCATATGGAGGGGGTACGGTTGCGCCACCACGGAACGTGTCTAGGGGATCGGGTCGACACGCACCAAACGCACACGAAGTCCGGAGTGTACCACGCTGCACGCTGCGACGCCCTCACGTCAGACGGCGCATCCTCGACGAGACGCCCTCGAGGGCTCCTCCCACTCCTCGGCCAGAAGGCAAGCATCGTGCGGCGCATTCAGGTGGTCGCAGGTCGCCCTTCCTATCGTGCTGTGGGTGAAAAATAAGTATAGCGTTATTAGATAGCATTACACAAGAATAATTATAAAACATCAATACAGGAACTTACGAGTGGACCGCGGGGTGGACCGCACGGTCGCCCCGCACCGGAACACTGTTGCCGATTAAACCGCCTCATCACACGATGGACAACAGAGCCCTCGACGTGGACGCCGAACACGAGGTACCGACGGTGAACCAAGATCTTGTCGGCTCGTGTGCAAAGGGTGGATGCAGGCCACCCACACGACGCTGCACCTCTGCGTCACAGTCGGCGTCCAGCCAGACGTGGTCGCGTCGGTGAGGTGGTCAAACGCCGCGACAAACTGCGGGTAGGCTACCCGCGACAATCCGGCGCGGCTAGCTCAGTAGTCACGGAGAACGTAACCGTTAGTACTCGAGAAAAGTTAAACAAAAAGTATCAAACACGTGATTGCAATATATTACCTGCCGCAGCACCGGATGGTGCCCATGGTCGGACCGCCGACGCTATCGCTGCTGCGTGCCCACCACAGTGCCGCAGTCGATCTGGGCCGCCGATCTGGAACCTCGTATGCCCACAATCAGCAGCAGCAGGACATCCTCCAAAGATCGGGCGTCGGCGAACTGCGTGTACACCCGACGCAGAGTGCACGGTAGGTGGCGATAAAGACGCCGAGCCCCACGAGTACTGCGGGCACGGCGTTGGGTGCGCCCGCGACGCCCTCGAATCGCACCAAAAAGCGTGGACACGCTTATCCCCATGGGACGCCGTGAACATGGTCCACCGAACACCACAAGAGGTACGCCTCCGGTGGCGGGCGAGCCTCGTCGTCTCAATGGCTCGACGATCTGCTCACGCTGTAACATAAAGCTCACTAGTTATTTCAAGCAGTACGTACACAATTTAGTTCGAAATGCTACTTACGTACCTGAAACTGTACAAGCCACCTCAAGGTCGGTCCGTGGCGTGTGGTCGAAGGTCCTGTAACACGGCGGGGTAGCACACCCGCGAACCTCTGCAGCAATCGCGCCGCCATCGGGGAGACGCCCTGGGCACCACACCAAGACCGGTGATCGGAGACCGAGGAGGTAGGAGACGCCCTGTAGTGATCGCCATCTCCCAAGCGGAGGAGATGGAAGGTGTCGTCTCGCCTCCACCGATCCACCAGAGCGGTGATCGCCGACCGGTCAGACGGAACCGTGTCCCAGAGCTCCACCATCCGGGCGAGCGGCAGCGGCTTCAAGCTCGGTCTAAGAAACATAAACATGTAATTGATATCAGTGCTGCGGTAGTCATCGTGCCTGAACAAACATGTTTACAAATTTAAATACTGGTATGTTACCTGGGGATCCAACGCGGATCGAAAGGCCCAGTGTCTTGCTTGGTCTAGGTCGAAGGACGGCACCTGACAGGTCCCTCCGTCATCTGGGACAGCGGTGGCTATAAGGGCACGGTGACCACGGCCGACGTCTTGGGTCCAAAGAACTCAGACTGCCACTCGTCATCTCCTCACTGGTGAGCCATACACGCAATTTACAAAAATGAAAGTGAGAGCGTAAACACATATGTAAACAGAAGAGTCCGTAAAAGTACGCAAGCATGACAACAATATATTGAAACAGTCGCACATAAAAAACGGAGAAGATTATTACAACAATTTATGAAGCCACAACACTCGCAATAGCCTAGGTACAAAGTACAGTTCATACAACACACGTTACATCGCTTAAATTTAAATTTGATGTACGATATATGATAATGCAAACCGCTTGTCATCACAGTGCGATGAGGTCTCGGCGATCCTCGCGAGGCGATCCTTCCCCCCGTCGGGTGACCGCCGTTTCCTCCTTCCTCTTCTTCGTTTTGTGCTCGCAATTCTTGAACGTATGTCCTGGTTGGTTGCACAATGAGCATTTCTTCACGCGTTTGCCGACCGACTCATCCATGTCATTTCTTATACGCCTTGTTCTTCGACGCCCTGCTTTCCCTCTTCTCGCATCAAAATCAGGGACCCAGAACCTTTCATCCACACTAGGAGTTGTGGTGAAAGAACCCACAACACCATAACCATAAAGCTCCTCGCCCCAAGTTGCCATCACCCTTTCCTTCATGTAATATTCAGACAGGTATGTACGAAGTTGCATTCCAAATAAAGCACATGCAGCTATAACATGAGAACATGGCCTATGCAAAAGGTATGGCTTGTTGCACGAGCATTTGCACTCACCAGAAATGCACTCGAGTGACAACCTCCGTTGGTTCCACGCCTTCCTTTATCCTGCAGATCACCTCGAGCGCGGTGTACGTGCACCAACTTTGATAGCTCTATGTTTGGCCGCCTCGAGCCTTCTCATGCATGTATTTAGTGATCATCAAGAGTACAAGAACTTCTCATCTCTCATTACTATCTCAAGATTTTGCATGCTGTCCACAAAGTACTTGGTTGTACCCCTCAAGACTCCTGACAATTCCTACCAATGGAAGACACCTCATCCTCGTGATTACCCAGGTTGTAAACTTCGCAAAGTTAGTGGTCATCACACCAGATCCGCACCATGTGTGTCATATAACATGACCACTTCTCTTTTGGTTCGTGGCTTGATCCAAATCGAGAAACATTTGATTGGCCTTTGCCTCCGACGACGGTTAGTCGCCTCGCCCTCTGCTAAGCGGGGGAAAAGAGGCTCCACCGCTCTTGTGTTCCATCGGGCGCCATCGTTGTTCGCTCGCTCCTTGTGTTTCCTTGTCGTCATCAAGATTTTTCCACGAGTTCGAACTTCTGTCTGGTTGGAGTTACATAGTCTTTTGAACATGTTCATCACCGCTTGTTCTTGAATTGCTTATAGAAGTTTGCACCCAAATGCCTCATGCACCATCGACTCTGCAAGTCGTGCCATCGAATGGCTCATCTTCCCTGCTTGCGGTGGTTGATAGCACTAGCAACCCAAAGATGCCTGGCTATGCAAAGACGCACATCTGGACGAAGTTTTGACCACCCCGATCTTTAGGTTTCAGAGGAACCACGACCAACTCTCGTAGTTCTCGCTTTCACGAAGGCAAAGGCAACAGTAGAATCTGGTTGTTCCCATCGACACCCACACCGTCAAGATTTGCCCTCTCAGTATTTCGGTCAAGAATGTGCCGCCCACGCACAACAACGGTCGACAAGTGATGTAATGCCTTAATGCAAGCGCCAATGCGAAGAACACTCTCCTCGGATGCATTTTAGTTGGCCACTTGTCCGACGGACAATCTTGATAATCATAGTAGGTCCCTGTGATTTCTTCCCGAATACAAGCGAAAGCAAAGGCGGGAGGTTGTGGTACGAGTCTTCAAACTTCCCAAACCTCGCTTCTAGTGCCTTCGCTTCGCCCTCCACGCCTTCCGTAGCTAATTGTGTCTTCGATATCATGCTCGATCGCCGGATAATAGCACGGGCTCAAAACTCAGGTTCTCCACTATCTCTGCAGACATGATGTTCGCGACATACCCGGATGATAGGTTCCCGTGAGCCATCATCTTTTTCTCACCATACATGTATGTCGCTCAACCTTGAACATATCCAATGGGTGCCCCATTTGGGCTTGTACGCTGCACTCTCCACGGACACCCATGGATCTCACACACCACGTCAGAAAGGTGTTGGGGTGGATTTCTTAACCACGAAAGTCCTTCTTAGTGATAGAGCCCAATCTTTCACGGCATCTCGCATGACTTCTTTTGTCGGGTACATCTTGTTATGCCTAACCTCATTATCATTTGATCGCCAAGGCATCTCCCTCATTTCATTGACAAACATATTTTCAAATTGTGCGTGCTCCACTCGGTGGCACAAGCGGCTCCGTACCTCCTCCATCTTCCTCATCCGACTCATCGTCGCCCTCCTCTTCGCTTCTGCTTTGTACTCACGGTCTTCCTCTTCCATCGTAGCTGTTATTTCCTCAATTTGCTCACCTTCGCCTACCAGTCCCGCTTCTTGGCCAACATTTTCATCATCCTCCCAAGAATCGAACTCGTTTCACCACTTTCTTGAACATGTTGCTCATGGCTAGATCCCCAATTTGGTGTCACCGGTTGAGCTCATTTTGAGGTGACTACACTCACCGGGCGCCAACTCGTCTGGGGCAACATCCTCTCATATGCTCGCACTAAAAGCACTCGATTCCATCCCGTTGCTCGCCTCACATATGTTTCCACGATGCGGTTCCTTTAGCTCAACTAACTCCCCAAGAATAGTGTCGTTTAGCACACTACATAGGCAAAATACCTTCAACTCACACTGTCTTCTTCCATCCGAAAAGTATAATACAACCATTTCAACACGGAACCAAATGTAGCCCATGACCCTACTCAAACTTCGTCCACATCTTGCATGTTACTTAGATCTACACCCTCCAAACCATGCATTACAACCCCATCTCCATAATAAATCCTAAATGGAACTCGATTTCGCCATATCTCATAATCCATTCATTCACCCACTAATTAATTATCTTACGTACAAAATACTATGACGTAACATAACTATACCTACATGGTACGTAAAATATATATCTAACCGTAAAAACATCTACATTCCTAATAATTCATATCGATGTAGTTATATCTCAGTAAAAAAATTACATTTCCATCAATATGTACCGATATACTCCTATCCGTAAAAATTCATTCCTAACAATATATACATTCAGATCGATGTACTTATATATTAAAAAATACTCATTCAGAATTATATTTCCTTCAATATATACCGATATACTCCTATCCGCAAAAAATATCTAAATTTTCTAAATTAGAACTAGCTGTGACCTATCAATTTACCTACATTTATCCGTAACATACATCTAAAACTATTTCTAATCTACCACTATTTACTGCTACAATGCTCTAGATCTAATTATTTCTAACATATCATAATCTACACTGCTAAGAAAAGTAAACAACAAAAATAACAAAATTTTACCTCAAAAACGGTGGGGCGCAGAATCTCCCTTCTTCCTTCTCTCTTCCCTCTCTCCTCTTCCTCTTCCCTTCCTCTCTCTCTCGTTCTCTTCCCAGCGCACAAATGAGAACAGACGCGCGATCGCTCATATATATGTTCTGTCAGACTACCATCGTCGGCGACAGAACCCGCGCTCGCTTTGCCGCACGACCATCGGTCGATTTTTCATCGTCTTGACGCTAAATGCGTCGACAGATGTTTTTTTCATTGCCGCGACGTTCGCCAGGCGACAGCGCCGTTGTTCCTGTCGCACGTTAGCGTGCGACAAGAGATTTCGCCACACGCGAACTGCTGTTGCCGTGTATTTTTTCTATTTAGGCCCCTGTCGCACTTCCAATGTGCGACAGAGGTATATTTCTGAAAAATTTTTTGGTGGAATATTTTTGAAATTCCGAATAAAAAATGTATTATTAAAAAAAAAATTCCAATATCGACAAGATTGGATCCTAGTGGCGCATGCGGTGCTATGTGCGAAGCACTGAAATTAATTGTGACAAAAACTTGACTGAGCAGCTATGTACACGTGTATGCTTTCCTGTGAGTGTAGATTTCAACTTAGTGTTTGGGGCGGTCGTCCACTTACTGGTTTGAATAATTTTAGAATACGGATTTTATTGGATTAGATATTTGTCGTATAGTATGAGATCAGATACGAATATGGTTTTTTTTTTGTTGAATACAGATACGAATTCAGTAGCTCACTATCCATCGGATACGTATATAGATTCAGATAATCCGAATATGCATGTAGACTGGGCTAGTCTACTCTTTTGCCCAAAAAGATTTTTGAATTTCAAAATTAATTTTTAATTTAATTAATCTATAAATCAAATTTTAATTATTAAAATAGGCAAATCAGCTCAAAAAATTATAAAATTTTTTGAAGAAGTTCCTTGTACAATCTATCATTTAAAAAATTTATTTTTAAGATTTTATCAGTTTTAAATTTTCTAAAAATCCAAAAAAGTGTCCTTAATAGGAAAATATTTTAAATATGTAGCTAAAATGCATAAAAACTCATAAATACATAATTTATTATTTTAAATATAATTCAACAAAGAATACAAATCTTGGGTTATTACATGTTCTTCATGAATGTTTGAGCAAATAAAGTAGTTACTTTTTTAAATTTTGTGTGTATAATCGAAAGAGTTATTGTGTTTTGATAAATATCCATGACCATATACGATTCGATTCATATTCGTTCCGTATCTGTATTTGATATTATTCATATTTGTATCTGTATTCGTATCTATCTCCGAGAAAAAAAAATATGAAAACAAATATGTTAGAGCCAATACCATCCGTATTCGATCCATTTTCATCCCGAACCGTGGAGGACCGAAAATAAATGTTGTTAAGGTCTGAACAAGTTGAAGGACCAAAGCAAACTTTTCCATGCTAGAATTTGTTACTGTTCTAGCCGACTCTGTATTAGTTTTTTTTCGTAAATAGCCAGCACGGGAAAAAATTTTTGGTCTTTCCGGCGAATGGGATCCGCGAGATTTTTTTTAAAATTTTTTTCTAGCGGACTGGATCCGCTGGAATTTTTTTTATTGATTTTACTGCACTTCCAACGGACTGGATCTGTTGGAATTTTTTTATTGCTTTTACTGCACTTCCAGCGGACTGGATCTGCGATTTTTTTCCTTTTTTTTTTTGCAACTGCAATGTTTTTCATTGTGCGCTGATAAACAGTAACTAGCGATGAACAATAACTTTCAACGGATCTGGAAGTGTGGTGAAAATAATAAAAAAATTTCAAGTGGATCAGTAGGGCTTACTCATGACAAGGACACCTACATCTCCAACCGTTAAACTATAGGTGCGTCTGATGATCAACTGGTTTTCATTGACTAGATTGTACTAGTTGCATTGGAAAATTGGATGCTTGGAGATGAAGGCAGCGGTGGTTAGCCGTTGACCGTCATGCTTTGATCTAAACAAACCAAGGGTGGCCAGAAATCCATACGCTTCTTGATGTGTTCTTACTTCATCGTTGCCAAGCATTGCTTGATTGATTGATTTCTGCCCGACAACTTGCTGCCTAAGCATCGAAAGATTTACATTACATTATGACGTACTGACAGAGTGACAGGTCACAGCACAAGAGCAATGCGACTATGGGTACTCTACGAAAAGGTGTCCTCACATGGGGACTACCCTAAGTGCCGTCCAATTACGCACTGTAGCACAGATGGACGGCATCGGGGACAGTCCCCACAAAGATTTGTTGCATACTTGTCTTTTCTCCTAATCCTAAATCGTGTAAATCGTATCACACATGCAACCATGCCTGCTTGCTGCTTATAACATACAATAAAATGATATTAGTCATGAAAATATGTTAATTGATAAATAAATTAGTCTCATTTTCATGCTGTCGAAATTTTGTTTTGTACAGTATGTTCGAAGTTCAAAAGAATTGGCTATGCATGTTTTCATCTAACATCATCTAATCCCTCTGGTCACAAATAAATATCATTTTAGACATCGACACGGTCTCCAAAATATAGTTTTGACCACTTATTTTATTATAATATATTTATAAAACCTAATAAAAATTATAATATCATGAAAGTACTTTTCGAGACAAATCTACACATATGATTTTCATATATTCAATTTAAATATTAAACAAGATATTGACAGTTAAAGGTTTGAAAGTTTGACTGTACGTATCTATATCCAAAATGATAATTATTTGTGATTGGAGGAAGTAGTTTATATATAAGGATGTAAGAGAATATATATTTGGCAAAGTGGACCTGAATTTGGCACAGTTTTGCATGCCTACTGAAAATTTTTGCCCTAATGGTACACCAATTCAAAGATTATTCCATTGATCGTCTCAAAAGGGAAAAATGTAAAAGATTATTTTCAAGCTAATGCATGGTACTTGTCCATGATATATCTCCACTCCACATTGCTTTAGGCTTTAAAACATGCAGGGACTTAAAGAGTACGTTAAGACTTGCAGAATAAATTAAGAACTCTCACCTAATTAAACCTGGCTTCATCATATAATTAAGCCTATGAGTTGAAACCGAGCTTAAGCCAGCAAATAAACTTTTCAATCCAATTGGCGGTCCCATGTTGTTACAGGCCGTTAGTTCATGCAGCATGGGATAAAAATGATCATATCCAATAGAATTCTAGCTCAATCCCGTTGGCATGCTCACGGTTCCATGTTTGAGGAAATAAACTAAACAAGGTCTTCACATACCAAGTACCCTGGCAAATTAACGAAACTTCCTCCGAAACTAGTGTTCTGACCATTGAATTCAGACAGGTACGTAAAAGCTCACAGATATAGTTCAGTTTTATGTGAGCCGGTATATACTACGTCTACGTGTCTACGTCATGTACGAATAGGCGCCCTCGATGCTACTCCTATTTGACTTTCAATTCAGTCATTGTCTTTGCCAATTAGCAACTACTACTAGTAGCCCCTTTAATTACTATACTAATGTTCCAAAGCATGCATGCTCTGACACGACCGGAAGCATCTGCTAGCAGTGCTATGTAGTATATCGATCATGTTGCTGCTGTCAGCATATATAAGTAGAGCCATCGGTATGTACTACGTGTCTACGTCATGTACGAATAGCCCTCGATGCTACTGATCCTATTTGACTTTCAATTGTCTTTGCCAAGCAACTACTACTAGTACGTAGCCCCTTGACTATACTAACGTTCCAAAGCATGACATGCTGACACGACATGATATGGTATATTTGCACAATAATTGGGGTGCGAAATAATCCAAGTGCGGATTTTGCATGTGCATGAGAACTGACCACTACTATAGAATTGGGCATCACAACCAGTCTATTAGAAGCGGTTTGGTATAAATCCGTTGTGATGTTCGCACCAGAAGCGGTTCGTAGGCAACGGTCTGGAGAGCGCTTCCAGAAGCGGTTTGAGACACGAACCGCTTCTGAAACTTGCGTTCTAGAACCGGTTCTTGTCTCAAACCGCTTCTGGAGCTCTCCCGCCAACGCATTTAAATGCTTGGCTCGTGTACAGAAGCAGTTTAAGAAAAGAACCGGTTCTAGAACGCAAGATCCATAATCGGTTCATGTCTCAAACCGCTTCTGGAAGCCCTCCCGCCAGTGCATTTAAACCCTTCTTCCACCACGAGCCAGCAGAGGTGATCGATCAGAGAAGAGGCGGCCCAGCGCTGTTCTTGGGGGGAGGTGCTGTCCAAATTTTTAATTGCAGGTGATTAGCTCCAAATTAAGTGTTTCAAAGTTAGTAACATCATGCCAACATCCTTCTCACCTAGATATTGCTATTTTTTTCAATGGATGTGGAGAAATCTTGATTTGTTCTTGTTGAAAGGTGTTTCTTAGCTAGCTCACTCTAGAACTTTTTAGGCAAGGCCAGGATCAATTGTAGGGAGTTGTACCCCAAAATTTGTTTTGTATGCTTGTTTTTGTTGTTATATAAAAATGTAGGGTGGAGATCTAGTTCAAAATATGACATTACAAGGTAAAGGTGATTGGAAATTTTAGATCTAGGTGCTTGTTATCTTTAGAATCTTAAATATCACAATAAGTTGGGAAGATCTAGGTACATTGCAAGGAAGTAATTATTGGTGTATGCAATAAAATAGAAAAACATGTAGAAGGATAAAAAATAATTACAAAGATAGAAAAGGGATAAAAAATAATTAGAAATGTAGGTCTTTAATTGGATGAAAGTGTAGGTGGAGCATTTTTTGTTGGAGAAGAAAAAATATGGTCATTAATTGTAGACTCAAGAAGAAAAAAATAATTACAAAGGAAGATCTAAGTATTCGTGAGCTTTAGATTTTAAATGTAACTATAAGTTAGGTTATAATTTTTGTAATAAAATTTGTTATAATTTTTAATGAAATTATAACTTGGTGTAGATGAACCGCAATGGATGTATAATGCGGACCGCCGCCGAGAGAGTTCATTGATGGCGCAGCGAGCTTTTCTCGATGCGGCTGTTGCATTCTTGCCTCCAGGCAGCTTTATAAGTTATCCGTGTGTAGATTGCAAGAATGAGAAGGAGCACTCCCATCGATGGCAAGTTATGAACCACTTGATCATGAGAGGTTTCATGCCAAACTATACCTGTTGGACCAACCATGGCAAAGTAGAGGCGATTAGCTATGAAGACGATGAAGAAGGCGAGGAAGAGGAAGGTGGATTCAACAGTATCCCAATCGGCACGCAATACTGTTCCGCGGAAGATACACTTGGTGACTTTGGTGATGATGAGCTAGACCAAATGCTGCATGATGGAGAGGGAGACTACACAGATGAAAGACAGTTTGAGAAGTTCCAGTGCATGTTAGAGGACCACAGAACTCCTTTGTACCCAAACTGTGGGCAGGGCCACAAAAAGCTACGTACCACACTGGAACTCATGCAATGGAAGGCCACAAATGGTGTGTCAGATAAGGGATTCGATTAGTTGTTATCACTCATAAAGAAGTTGCTTCTAGAAGATAACACTCTGCCCGAATCTACATATGAAGCCAAGCAAGTCGTCTGTCCTTTGGGATTGGAAGTACAGAAGATACACGCATGTCCTAATGATTGTATCCGGCATCGCAATGAGTATGCCGATTTGGATGTTTGTCCAGTGTGCAAAGAATCACGGTATAAGGTGAAGCGTAATGATCCAGGTGAAATAGATGGGGAGCGTAAGAAGAAGAGACCTCCAGCTAAAGTGTTGTGGTATTTCCCTGTGATCCCCCGATTGAAACGTATGTTTGCTAACAAAGCGCATGCGCAGATGATGCATTGGCACAAAGAAGAGTGTAAGGATGACGGGATGCTTAGACACCCTGCAGATGGCTCACAGTGGAGGAAAGTCGACCAAACGTACCCGGACTTCGCAGATGAGGTGAGAAACATAAGGTTTGGGTTGAGTACTAATGGGATGAATCCTTTCGGAGAATTGAGCAGCAGCCATAGCACCTGACCTGTTACACTATGTATCTATAACATTCCTCTATGGCTGTGTATGAAGCGAAAGTACATCATGATGCCGTTGTTGATCCAAGGCCCCAAGCAACCTGGAAATGACATCGATGTCTACCTGAAACCATTGGTTGAAGATCTTGTGACGTTGTGGGAGGATGGTGCATGGGTATGGGATGAGTACAAAAGGGAGTACGCATTTCACCCTACGCGCATTGTTATTTGTAACAATCAATGACTAGCCTGCTCTCGGTAACCAATCCGGCCTAACTATTAAAGGATATAGAGCCTGCATTCAGTGCTTAGATGAAATGGACGGCATGTACCTAAAAAACTCTCGGAAGGTTGTGTACATGGGTCATCGTAGGTTTCTTCTTACGAGTCACTCGTTGCGGAAGAAAGGTAGGAAATTGAACGGGCAACCAGACCTTCGTGCAAGGCCTCAGCATCGTAGTGGGCCACGTGTGTTTGCTATGGTAAAGGATTTGAATGTAGTATTCAGAAACGGTCTTGGTAGCAGACATGGGTAGAATGTGGATGGTCAGGCACCCATGTGGAAGAAAAAATCAATATTTTGAGACTTGCCTTATTGGGAAGTCATGGAGGTTCGTCACTCACTTGACTTCATGCACATCACGAAGAATGTCTGCTTGAACCTGCTAGGGTATATAGATATGTACGGCAAATCGAAAGATACACTGCAAGCTCGGAAGGATCTTAAACTCTTGGAACTGAGGAACGACCTACATCCGGAAAAGAGAGGGAAAGGACAATATTACCTACATCTTGCGAGCTACACTCTAAGCAAAGAAGAGAAAAAAAAGTATGATAGAGTGCTTGAACAGTGTGAAGGTCCCTTCCGGATACTCCTCGAATGTAAAGAGACTCATAAACATGAAAGAAAATAAAATCGTACACATGAAATCCCATGACTGTCTTGTGTTAATGACACAGTTGTTGCTAGGGGCTGTGAGAGGCATACTGCCTGAGTGGGTACGGGGGACAATCACAAAGCTGTGTTCTTTTTTCAACACGGTTTCACCGAAGGTCATTGACCCAGATAAACTAAGTAAGCTGCAGGATGACGTGGTACAAAGTGTGGTTAGTCTTGAGATGATATTTCCTCCTGCATTCTTTGATATTATGGTTCATCTCCATCGCTCACCTTGTCAAAGAGATAGGTATTCTCGCACTGGTATATCGCACAACATGTTCCCTTCGAGAGGTACATGAGTGTGCTAAAGAAGTATGTCCGTAACCGTTCTCGTCCGGAAGGATGCATTGCCGAGGGTTATGGGACAGAGGAGGTGATTGAGTTTTGTGTGGATTACATTAATGATCTAAATCCGATCGACGTCCCTATATCACGCCATGAGGGGAGGCTATGGGGAAAAGGGACACTAGGAAGGAATGCAATTGCATGCAATGATCTTCTTACATTTAAGCAAGCACATTTCATGAGGACGGCGCCGCAGGAGTTGGCGTCGGTGCAACCGGCGTCGGAGGAGGGGCGATGCCACCGCTTCGGGCACGCTTGGCGAAGCGGTGGAGTCAGTGGCAGCAGGAGCTTGGCCCTCGGCACGGGCCCGCATGGGGTCCGCGCCCGGGGCATCCGGAGCGATTCGCTGTTTGCCTGCGCTTCGATCGTCGGCCCGGGGCTGGTCCCTAATCACCAAGGGACCGCGGGCCGGCACCACGGCGGGACCAGTGGAGTCCATGGCCGAGAACGATTGGATGATCCGAAGGCGCTCTGCGAACTCCAGATCGCAGAGTGGTCGGTCCTTGGCCGAAAAGTCTAGGCCGCTCGGCACTGGCGGGAGCAGCCTGGATAGCCATCTTGAGATGTTAGGGCCATCTAGGTTTCCCTCGCCTAGCATAGAAAGAAGACAGGAATATTAGTCAATGGTGATCGTGAAGAGGAATATGCATTCAAAATAAGGGCAACAGGACTTACCGTCCGGGTACGTGCGCGTCATGTCATCGTCCCTTGTATACTGCCATGCAGGGCGGGCACGACGACGGAGGGGGCTGATCCTCCGAGCCATGAAGTCCCGACCACCGGCGCCTTAATCAGGTAGGCCCCAGAATCGTTGATACGGGCCGCCATTGCCAAGAGCTCCGCCGTCTCCTCGACAGGCGAGCTCCGGCTTCCATGATTTCCACCTGCGTGCGAGGGCATCAGGAGGTCGACCCATTGTCGTCGGCGTAGAGCGATCGCTCCGCCACGTCTTCCAGTTAGATTTTGGTTGAAATGGAATGTAGCGGGGGGCCGACCCGTCGCGGAGACGAAAGTGGCAGCTCCCACGATTCATTGTCGGCCGTGAGCCGTGGACAGTGAAGAAGTAGCGGAAGAGAGGAAGGTTGGGCATCACCCCTACGAACATCTCGCATAGGTAGGCGAAGGTGGAGAGGATGACGATGGAGTTGGGGGAGAGATGGAGATGATGGATCTCATAGAAGTGAAGGACGGTGAGGAAGAATTCAGAGAATGGCGGCACCAGGCCAGCCATAAGACCCCAGGCGAAGACGATAATCTCCCCTGGATTGCAGCTTGGCACGAGGGTTCCCTGGCAAAGGTGGAGAGAGCCCTCGGGTGCCATCTTGGCGAGAAAATCCACCTTACCCTGGCCAACGGTGGAAGGAAGCAGAAGAGGTTGCACCATTGAAGCAGAAGCAAAGTTCTTTTAGCAAGGAAGATGAAAGGGCAAAGAGCAATGTGCGCCAAGAATCGTATAGGCGTCAACCATCTTGGTTGAAGCGCGTATATATACATGCCCTCACGTGAGACGGTTCATTTAACAGCAAAAGGACGTGACGTTTCGGGTCCCAAGAAAAATCGGCGGAAGTGGGGAGGACCGAGGCGGTTGCATGCTCAGAAGTGGTGGGCCCATCCAAAACACACCGACATTAAATGAGGACTAAAAAGTACGTGGGCGCTGTTCCAAGACGGCCACAGGGGCTCTTTGTCTTGTACTTTGCACCGTGGTACCCTCCGCCGCAGTAATAGTAGGCCCAAGTGGCTCAGCCCGCCGCGGGCGCTTAGCGGCGGTGGGTGATCATGCCACTGTCGGGCGAGAAGCCCACGGGCGGCTCGGGCGAAGCGGTGGGCGATCATGCCCGCTCGCGGTGGTAAGCTCACGGGCGGCTGGCGGCGGTGGGCGATCATGCCTCGCCGCTGGCGTAAGCCCACGTGGCGGCTGGCGGGCGGTGGGCGATTATGCCTCAGATTGGGCGAAAGCCTACGTGGCGACTGGCGAGTGGGTGGCGATCACGCCTACTGCGTCGGCGGTAAGCCCGTGGCGGCCGGGCGAGTGGGCGGGTGATCGGCCCCGCTTCGTCGAGCACGCGAAGGCAACCAAAGGAATAAGGAGAAGGCTTCGCCTCGAAGTCTCCTTCCCCTGACATGCTGTGTCAGGGCCATTAATTTCGAAGAATACTGCTATCGACACGACGACGGCCCATCCCTCTGACGCCTCTCACTAAACCCATCGCATGAGTGTCATATCCCGACGCCGACAGGGCGAAGCCTCACGGCGGCATTAAATAGGGCTTGAAGGACAAGGCTACAGCGACAGGCATAATAAATGAGTCATGGGTCAGTGAGTTAAGGCTCGAATGATGGGTGTAATTAATGAGTCATAGATCAGTATAGCGTCACCTTCTCACCTGCCCGGGCCAACCCGTCTATATAAGGGCGCCCCGGTGCATGGAGGAGGGGGGTCAGTCGATAGGTAGGAGGTTTGGAGAAAGAAGAACTATTGTAATCGCCTCCATATTTCCTCAACAAAGGTCTAGCAGGACGTAGGGCTATTACTCACGCTGGGGGCCTGAACCTGGGTACATCACTGTGTCCATTGATCTGTTGATCCCCAGGGTTCATCGTGAGAGAGTCGTTAGGGTTTCCGGCCACGAAGACACCCTCTACCGAACCATACCTTCCATCCTGGGAGTAGTCAACCCTGTTAGATTGGCGGGTCTGTCCGATGGAATCGCCCGTGGCGCGCCCAGTAGGGGGCTAGTGGTTGGCTCACCTAGCCATCTCTCCGGCGGATTTCGGTCTTCTGTCCGAAAGAACCTTGCCTCTGGTGATGGCGGGTTCACTCTCGCAGCGACAAGAGGTGGCGGAGGCCGGCAGCGCCCAGAACAAGTTCCAGCTCTCCCGTCGGATGAGGGATCGCCTCATGCCGCCCCCGCAGCAGGGCAGTGGTGCCCCCTGGCAGTGGCCGAACTTCCAGTCCGGCGTCGGCTGGCCATGGAGGCCGCCACTCCGGCCTAGAACCTGCATGCGGTCCGTCTCCTCCTGGATCACCCTCCGGTGGAACTTACAAGAGACACCACGGCCACGCCGTGGCTACGTGATATTGCTGGCCTCGCGGTTGCGGCCCAGCTCCGCGTAGGGATGCCTGATTGGTCGGGGACCGTCGGTACCACTCAGCCAAGTGTGCACGTCGATCGCACCCAAGCTTCCAGCTGCCCACGTGGGAAGTGCTCTGGCCAGGAGGGCCAGAGTAAGGGAAAAGGCGTGCAAGAAGAAGGTCCCAGCTCCACGAGGAGCCGTGAGGACCTGAGGGTCCATCTGGAGAAGCGTCGCCAGCGGCGCGGCGGTGATTTACGTGATCACCTGCAGCGTCGTCGCGCTCGCGACGGACGGATGGCCCCTGGGGGTGAGAGTTCCTCTCACGACTCTCACCTTCAGAGCGAGGAGGAAGTCCGCTCCTCCGACTCTTTAGGGAGTCGTGATCCGCACTCCCCGGCACGGTCTCCGGGCCGGGGTTCAGGTGGATGGCAGGATACCCCCTACGGCATTGGATGCCATGCGTTTTCCCGATGGCTACGCCGTGTAGTGTGGCCCGAGAGGTTTCACCCGGCCTCTATCGAGAAGTACGACGGCACCACCAACCCAGAGGAGTTCTTGCAGATCTACACCACGGTGGTGCGTGTCGCTGGCGGGTCTAAGAAAGCCATGGCTAACTACTTCCCAACGGCCTTGATGGGGTTCGCCCAGTCCTAGCTGTTGAACCTCCCACGGGGATCAGTGCGCTCGTTGGGTTAGTTGTGTGGCCTCTTCGTCGCCAACTTCCAAGGCTCCTTCGCACAGCTGGGCATGGAGGATGATCTTCATGCCCTCGAGCAGGAAAAAGGGGAGTCGTTGCGCGACTTCATTCGGCGATTCTGCCACTGCCACAACAAGATCCCCCGAATTTCGGAGCAGTCGGTCGTCATCACCTTCCGAAGAGGCATTCACGACCGCAAGATGTGGGAAAACATGGCGACCCGCAACATCGCCACCACCTCCGAGCTCTTCTTCCTGGCGCACAAGTGCTTGCGCAGCAGAAGCTCGGGGCAGTGTCACAGTGCCGACGAGGACGCGGGGCGACGGTTAGACCTTAAGGCCCCCCTGCGAACAAGAAGGCGCGGAAGTGCGAGACGGTCGAGACCAGGTGGGTCCTGACCGCTGAGCGCGAGCGTGAAGATGCCCGGCCGCGGTGACTGGCGGGATGACCGCCGAGGCAGGCGGGATGACCGCCAAGGCCGGCGTGGTGACCGCCGCGGTAGGAGGAACGACCGCCGTGAGGATAAGGAGGGCGAGCCTTTCTACCCGATTCACCGGACCAACACTCATGGCTTGGACAATTGCCAGGTTGTGAGCAAGATGGTCAAGCAGCGGCTCAAGGAGCCGCACCTCATTTACGGCGAGACAAGGCGAAGACCCCGCCTCCGAAGCTTCCAAAGAAAGTGATTGCGCCGTGGCGTACATTCATGGTGGCTCGTCCACCTACCCCTCCCACGCATCCTATAAGCGGCTGAGGAGGCAAGTCTGCGCTACGACGTCGAGTTCAGGGGTGTGTCGGATGCTGAAGTGGTCGGAGGAGCCGATCACCTTCAGCCGGGTTGACCACTCTGAGAGCACTGCCGGTATAGGTCACCTTCCGGTCATGGTTTCTCCCACGATCTGGAATGTGAAGCTTGGGCGTGTGCTGATGGACGGAGGGAGTTCCCTCAACCTCCTGTCCTTCAAGGCATTCCGGGCGCTCCAGGTGTCGAACCAGGAGCTGCGATCGGCCTTGCCCTTCTACTTGCCAGAGCTCCCTGGTGGCATGGTCCCCTAGGCCAAGTCGCCTCCCGTCACCTTCGGGGAGGAAAGCAACTTCCAGACGGAGTCGGGTCGACTTGAAGTCGCCGACCGACCTCCGCATAATGCTATACTCGGTCATGGCGTTGGCCAAGTTCATGGCGGCAACCCACTATGGATACATGATGGTGAAAATCCCGGTACGGTGGCCCCATAGTCATCGGATGTGCGGGCGAAGCCTTGCGCTGCACTGGCGCGCCTTGGACTCGCCGGTGCCACCTACGTGAAGCCGGCTGATGCCGCCTTTTCGGGAGTCCCTCAGGCACAGACCCGCGCCTCGCTCGGCTCGACCAACGAGGTAAAGATGGTCTCCCTGAGTGAGGGCGAGCCCGGGAAGTCCGTCTTCATTGGCGCCAGCCTTAGCGCCAAATAGGAAGACGCGCTCGTCACCTTCCTCCGGTTTAATTCCGACGCGTTCGCTTGGCAACCGTCCGATATGACTGGGGTCCCCAGGGAGGTGATTGAGCTCCGACTGGCTATGCTCCTTGAGGTGCGCCCAGTCAGTCAGAAGGCCCGGCGCCAAGCACCAGAGTGGCAAGACGCCATTCGGGAGGATGTAGAGAAGCTGCTGCGCGCAGGGATCATTTGGGAAGTCTCTCACCCTGAGTGGCTTGCCAACCCTGTGCTTGTCAAGAAGTCCAATGGGAAGTGGCGGATGTGCGTCGATTTCACCGACCTCAACAAGACCTGCCCGAAGGACCCTTACCCCTTGCCGCGTGTCGATCTCATCGTCGACTTGACGGCAGGGTGTGAGCTGCTGTGCTTTCTGGATGCGTACTCAGGGTACCACCAGATTAGCATGGCGGCGGAAGATGAAGAAAAAACCGCTTTTGTAACACCCATGGGCATCTATTGTTATATCAGAATGGCTTTTGGGTTAAAAAAATGCTGGTTCTACTTACCAACGCGCCATGCATATTACTTTCCGTCCATAGATAGGGCGCAATCTTGAGGTGTACATTGATGACTTGGTTGTGAAAGTGAAAAAGAGCGAAGAACTAATTAAAGACCTAGAGGAAATCTTCATCAACCTCCGGAAGAATTGCTTGAAGCTCAACCCCGAGAAGTGTGTGTTCGGCATGCCCTCTAGAAAGCTATTAGGGTTCCTCGTGTCCAGGCGGGGCATTGAGGCCAATCCTGACAAGATAGCAGCCATTGAACACATGAAGCCGATTCGACTCAAGCGGTGCGTGCTGGCTGGTCGGGTCGCCCTCCTCCCAGGCGATTCATCGTCCTTGGGAGAAAGAAGCTGCCCTTTTCAAGCTGCTGAAGAAGGCGAACCACTTCGAGTGGATCGAGGAGGCTCAATGAGCATTTGAAGACTTGAAGCAAGACCTCTTCTCACCAGTCTTGGTCGCCCCTCGGCCCTAGCTTAACTATTGCTACAGACATCGCCGCTACCCAGCAGTAGTGAGCGCGGTACTAGTGGCGGTGAGGGAAGGCATCTAGAAGCCAGTCTACTACGTCAGCAAGGTGCTACATGAGGTAGAGACCATATACCCACAAGCGCAGAAGATATTGTACGCTGTTCTGGTGGCGTCCAGGAAGCTGTGGCACTATTTTCAAGGGCGAGAAGTCACGGTGGTCACTGCCTACCCCCTACGAGAGATCCTTCACAACCGAAAAGTAGAAGGCCGCATCCCCAAGTGGTCGGTAGAGCTGGGGGAATTCTGTCTTAAGTTTGTACTCCGCATCATCATCAAGAGCCAGAAGCTGGCGGAGTTTGTTGCCGAATGGACTCCCGCTGCTCCTGAAGCTGAAGAAACCCCCGCGCCTTCCCGCTGGACTCTATTCTTCGACGGCTCCTTCAGGCTCGAAGGCGCGGGGGCTTGGGTTGTCCTGGTCTCTCCAACCGGTGACATCCTCCAATACGTGGTTGCCCTCGACTTCAAGGCCACCAACAATATCACCAAATACGAGGGCCTGCTGGTAGGGCTGTGCACCACCTCGGCGTTAGGCGTCCGACACCTTCAAGTCAAAGGTGACTCTCTACTGGTCATCAACCAAGCGCGGAAGGAATTTCAATGCTCTGATCCTACCATGGTCGCCTACTTGGCGGAGGTCAGGAAGATGGAGCGTCACTTTGAAGGACTGAGATATATCCATATCCCTCGATGCGACAATCATATGGCGGACGGGCTTTCACAGCTCGCGTCCTCAAGAACCTTTGTCCCGGTCGGGGTCTTTGAAGAAAGACTATCATGACCGTCCATCGCTGCCCTCGGTTCGGGAGGGGATGATGGTGCAGCCGTCGCGGCCTCCGACTCTAGCGGGGAGGGCGGTGCGGCTGTCGCGGCCTTCGATTCAGGGAGGGTAGGCAACGCACCTGCCTCAGCCCCCAAGTCCAGGAGGGAAGGCGGCGGTGCCGCCGATGTGGCACCCGGGGAAAAGCCTGGCCAAGCGGAGTACCCGGGCGATCACCGTGTGATCGCCACTCTCGGCCGGGAAGGTCGATGGATGGATCCTATCCTAGCCTTTCTGCGAGACCGAGTGATCCCCGACGATGATGCCTCAGCTGAGAAGATAGCACGCAAGGCCAAGTGCTATACTCTGGTAGGTGGGGACCTATACCGCCGGAGCAGAAGCGGAATTCTACTGAAGTGCATCACTCGGGAAGAGAGGAGCGCCCTGCTCTATGATATCCATGAAGGCATGTGCGGGAGCCATATGTCCGGCCGGACGCTTGTCGGCAAAGCATTCCGCCAAAGATTTTATTGGCCTACTGCCCTTCAAGATGTTTGCGAGCTGGTTAGGAGATGCGAAGCATGCCAATTCTTCGCTAGGCAAATCCACCGACCAGCCCAAGCTCTGCAAACCATCCCGCTCTCTTGGCCGTTTGTGGTCTGGGGGCTGGATATCCTGGGCCCGTTTCCACGGGCCACGGGGGGCTTCACCCACTTGTTCGTCGCCATCAACAAATTCACCAAGTGGGTCGAAGCCGAAGCTGTACATGCTATCACGGCTTCAGCTGCTATCAAGTTCATCCACGGGTTCTTCACCCTCTTTGGAGTCGCTAATCGCATCATCACCGACAAAGACACTCAATTCACCAGCGCGGCCTTCCTGGAGTTTTCTGAGGAGATGGGCACCAAGGTATGCTTTACTTCGGTTGCCCATTCAAGGAGTAATGGCCATGCTGAGCGTGCCAACGCGCTGGTGCTGAGGGGCTTGAAGACTAGGGCATTTGATCGACTCCATAAGTGGGCGCGATGTGGACGGAAGAACTCCATTTTGCAGGTTGTGGTCGCCCAACCACACCTAGTCGAGCAACTGGAGAAACGCCTTTCTTCCTGGTCTACGGCGCAGAAGCTGTCCTCCCGTCCGAGCTGTCGCTCGGCTCGCCACGTGTCTCAGCGTTCAGCGAGGAAGGACAAGAAGACCACCGCGGGGAAGATGTCAACCTTCTGGAGGAGGTGCGCGACCGGGCAGCCTTGCGCGCCACCCGGTACCAACAAAGTCTCAGGCGGTACTATGCCACCCGGGTCTGCGAGAGGACACTGGCAGTAGGCGACCTGGTCTAGCGTAGAATCCAGATGCATGCCGGGCTCCACAAACTGTCTCCCCGATGGGAGGGCCCCTTTAAGGTGGTCTCAGTATCTCTACCCGGGGCGGTCCGGTTGGCCACTAAGGACGATCAAGAGCTGGCCAACTCCTTCAACGTGGAGTTGTTGCAAAAGTTTTACCCCTAAAGCCGTAAGTACCCAGTGGTTTGCCTTGATCAGCTGTGCGGGCTAGTTTTTCCCCCAGCTGATCGGCGACTGCTGGCGGTTAGCAAAGTTGGTTGCCTTAAAGGCTTCTGCTTTATTCTCCTTGCTTGTCCGTTGGTGGGTGATATTGCGCGGGGGTGTCATGAGTTCCAGCGGTTTGGCCGCTCCTTGTTGATCTGCGGTAACACCCAGCATTCGCGTCGTGCGAGGACGAGCGACCAGGAGCATGAGTGTGGCACGGTGGCTCAAACACGGCTCGCACACCTCGAGTTGGCTCCGCGAAGCACTACTGGCTATCACCGCGAGTACCGCAAGCCCGATACCACTCCTGGAAACCTGCAGCCTTGCCACGCAACGCCGTGGGCTGGTTCCGAATCATAAGAGCCTAAGTTCCAAAGAAAGGGGCCATGACGTGCCCGCGCAAGAACTCACGTTCTTCAATACATTTCCTGCATGCTTTGCGTAACCCTACTTGTGTTTTCAGTAGCTACGCGCAATCGCAGATGAAGTGCTGGAGCACTGACTTAATTCAAACATCCAAGATGGCCCCGTGGCGGCCTAGCAAGAAGGTGGGCAATCATGCCCTACCCGCCGGGCGATAAGTCTGCGTGTGGGCCTGGCGGGCAAGTGGGCAATCACGCCCTGCCCACCGGGCAAGCAGGTGGGCGGCCACACCCTGCTCACCGGATGTTGGCTTCCGTGACCAACCTGGGGGCTGGTCGCCCGGTGGCCTATGACAAAGATAAGTTGCTCGCCTTGGCAGTATCGACTTGTCTTTCGCATTTGCACCCTGTTGGGTTGAGTTGTGCGTGGTTGTCACTGGTCCAGCTTCCCTGATGGCTCCTCATTGATAAAAGAAAATGCCCAGCATTTGCGTCGCAAGGACGGGTGACTGGGAGTGCGAGTGTGGCACGGTAACTCAAACGCTGCTCAAGACACTCGGGTTGGCCATGGCAAGCACCGGTTGCCACCGCGAGCACCGCGAAGCTTCGATATCGCTTCCTAGAACTCGCTACCTTGTTGCACGATGCTGCGGTCAGGTTCCAAGGGATCATAATGATATAAGTTCCAAAAGGGCGGGAGTTAGTGACAACCTTGCGCAAAGACTTAATCCTTCGCTTACCTACATCCTGCATGTTTTGCGCAATCTTCGTTTGTGTTATTGCAATCACTCAAAAAAATGTCTAAGTATCGACCTAACCTGAGTATTTAGGTTCGCATCATGGCAAGACTGGGGGCTGATCGCCCAATGGTTGAGTTGAGCAAACGCAATCAGAGAGCGAACAACTAAACATGCAGGTAAAACCCAAAAGAGCTAATTTCATTACAATTATTGAGATTGTTCTGGCATATGGGAAAGCAGGAACAAAGAAGAAACGAAGGAAACAAAAAGAAGCGGCTTGGGCCATCAGTCATCGTTGGCAACCTAGATGTGCCCATCATCCTCCTCGGCCTTCGGCTTCGCTGCCACCGCGTCGAGGTTCGGGCCCTCCACCGCCATCATGCCGATGACATGCTTCGCAGCCTCGTACACGCGCGCCTACGCCTGGGCCTCGTCTCCCTCAATGCCGTCCGCAATGGTCATTGGGTTGAAGGTGGCGTCGTGGCTGGCATAGCACACCAGCATGAAGGTCGCGGTGGCCATGGCAACCTGCCGCCCTTCCTGGACAGAGTGGGCGGCCATGACGGCTGGTAGGCCGGAGAGCGCCGCGGTAGCCCGAGTGATGCAGTGGGTGTACTGCATCACCGTGGGCTCAAGAGGCTCCCGAAGATCTACGCCTAGCGGCTCCAAGGCCCTCGCCATGGGCCAGTAAGATGGCCGGAGCATGACAGCGAGGTTGTGCAGCGCACGACGTTGCTCCTCCGCCGTCTGCCTTTGCGCTGCCTCGGCCTCCTGCGCCCCGGCGAGCAGGGTTGCCCCGGTGGCCCTCTCTTGGGCCAACCATGCCTCCTTCCTCTCCATCTTCCCATGCAACGCCACCACCTGTTGCACCACATGAGCTTCATGTCGGGTGGTCGCTGCGAGAGAGGTGTTTATGTCAGGAGCTCTTCGCCAAGCTCTAAGAAGCAACAAGACTCGGCCGGTGGCGCATGCGAGGATGATCAGGCGGGGAGCAAAAGTGCTAAGCGCCGGCGACGTCGATCCCAGCACTTTGAGCCGCCAGTCGCTTCTTGAGCGTAAGTCCTCACACGTCATATGGCTGCGGATGTTGTTCATGGGGGCACCTAACGGCGCGCTCGGGTGACTTGAAGTCAAGGACGAGCTGGAACTGTGAGCCCGCCGGGTGGGCACCAAAGATGGTTGAGTCGGCGCTGGCCGAGTCGGCGCGCCAGAGAGTCGATGCCGACGAGGACGGCGCCACAGGAGTCGGCGTCGGAGGAGGGGCGACGGGCGTCGCCGCCCCAGGTGAAGATGCCATCGCTCCGGACGCACTTGGCGAAGCGGCGGAGTCGGTGGTAGCAGGAGCTTAGCCCCCGGCATGGGCACGCTTGGGGTCCGCGCCCGGGGCATCCGGAGCGATTGGCCGTTTGCTTGCGCTCCGATCGTCGACCCGGGGCTGATCCCTAATCACCAAGGGGCCGCGGGCCGGCACCATGGCGGGACCAGTGGTGTCCAGGGCCGGGAACGATTGGATGATCCGAAGGCGCTCTGCGAACTCCAGATCGCAGAGCGGTCGGACCTCGGCCAGAAAGTCCAGGCCGCTCGGCACTGGCGGGAGCAGCCCGGATAGCCATCTTGAGATGGTAGGGCCATCTAGGTTTCCCTCGCCTAGCACAGAAAGAAGACAGGAATATTAGTCAATGGTGATCACAAAGAGGAATATGCATTCAAAAGAAGGGCAATAGAACTTACCGCCTGCACGCGTGCGCTGCTATGTCGCTATCCCTTGTATCTCGCCATGCAGGCGGGCACAACGACGGAGGGGCGATCCTCCGAGCCACGGTCCGGACCAAAGCACCCCAATCAAGCCGGTGTCCATGAACCGTTGATACGGGCTGCCATTGCCAGAGCTCCTTGCCTCCTTGACAAATGAGCTCGCCAATGATTTTGCTCGCGTCAAGGCACCCCGAGGAGGTTCTACCCCGTTGCCGCCGACGAGAGCGATCGCCCGCCACATCTTCCAGTTGGATTTTGCTGGAAGGAATGTAGCGGGCCACCCATCGCGGAGCGGAAGTGGCAGCCCCACGATTTCTGTCGTCGGGAGCTGCGGCGGTGAAGAAGTAGCGGAAGAGAGGAAGGTTGGGCATCACCCCTACGAACATCTCGCATAGGTAGGCGAAGGTGGAGAGGATGACGATGGAGTTGGGGGAGAGATGGAGATGATGGATCTCATAGAAGTGAAGGACGGTGAGGAAGAATTCAGAGAATGGCGGCACCAGGCCAGCCATAAGACCCCAGGCGAAGACGATAATCTCCCCTGGATTGCAGCTTGGCACGAGGGTTCCCTGGCGAAGGTGGAGGGAGCCCTCGGGTGCCATCTTGGCGAGAAAATCCACCTTACCCTGGCCAACGGTGGAAGGAAGCAGAAGAGGTTGCGCCATTAAAGCAGAAGCAAAGTTCTTCGAGCAAGGAAGATGAAAGGGCAAAGAGCAATGTGCGCAAGAATCAGAAGGCGTGAACTGCTGGTTGGGGGTGCGTATATATATATGCCCCTCATGCGGGTGGTTCGCAAATAGGCAAAAGGACGCGACGTTTTGGGTCCCAAGAAAAATCGACGGAAGTGCGGAGGACCGAGGCAGTTGCATGCTCAGAAGTGGTGGGCCCATCCAGGAATGCACCAACATTAAATGAGGACTAAAAAGCAGTTGGCGCGTGTTCCAGGACGGCCCCGGGGGCTACTATCGGTGTACTTTACACCGGGGTACCCTCTTCATCGCAGAATAGTGGGCCCAAGAAGTGGCCTGGCCCAGCGTGGTAGCCTGGCGGGCAGGTGGACGATTATGCCCTGCCTGTCGGGTGGTAAGCCCACATGGCGGCCTAGCGGGCAGGTGGGCGATCATGCCCTGCCCGCCAGGCGAGAAGCCCACATGACGGCCTGGCGAGCGGGTGGGCGATCATGCCCCGCCATCGCCGTAGCCCACGTGGCGGCTCGGGCGAAAGCAGTGGGCGATCATGCCACTCGCGCCAGCGAGAAACCCGCGTGGTCAGCGGCGGCGGGCGGGCGATCAGCCACGCTCGCACGCCGGTAAGCCTCGTGGCGGCTCGCGAGTGGCGGGTGATCGGGCCCCTCCACAAAGCCACGAAGGCAACCAAAGGAATAAGGAGAAGGCTTCGCCTCGAGGTCTCCTTCCCCTAACATGCTGCGTCAGGGCCATTAATTGCGAAGAATGCTGCTATCAACACGACGACGGCCCATCCCTCTGACGCCTCTCACCAAACCCGTCGCAGGAGTGTCATATCCCGGGAGGACCGAGCGAAGCCTCATGGCGACATTAAATAGGGCTTGAAGGACAAGGCTACAAAGGATAAAGTAATAAATGAGTCATGGGTCGCTGAGATAAGGCTCAATGATGGGTGTAATTAATGAGTCATAGATCAAGATAGCATCACCTTTCACCGCCCGGCCAACCCGCCTCTATATAAGGGTGCCCCTGGTGTGCATGGAGGAGGGGGGCTTCACGATAGGCTCTGGAGGTTTGGAGAAAGAAGAACTATTGTAATCGCCTCCATATTTCCTCAACAAAGGTCTAGCAGGACATAGGGCTATTACCCACGCTAGGGACCTGAACCTGGGTATATCACCATGTCCATTGATCTGTTGATCCCCGGGGTTCATCGTGAGAGAGTCGTTAAGGTTTCCGGCCATGAAGACGCCCTCTACCGGACCATACCTTCCATCCTGGGAGTAGTCAACCCTGTTCGTTGACGGGGTCCTATCCGGTGGAATACGCCGGCAGGGTCAAACTGACTTCAAGCGGCGTGAAGGTCGACAAATATGGCATGACAATCGTGGACCTCACACAAGTCGGCTATAGGCGCCAACCGTTCGTCCTCACAAACGATGTGAGACAGGTCTTCTACGTAATGGGTATGTCAAGCAAACCTAAGAAGCAGAATGACAAGCAAAAAGATTGTAGTAGTAAGCCAAAGCGACACGTGGTTCTCCAAGGCAAACGAAGGATTGTTGAGTTGAGGACGCCACGCACGAGGAAGAGTATAGTCGATGGCCGATGAGCTCCCTCCTTTCGCGATGGATGTCGACATAAGCCTCCTGAATGACACAGACATGGATGCTCCTTTCATACGTCGCGATCATAATGAAGGAACACTTGTAAAGACAAAGTACGTGACTACTTAAGATGTACCACTATTGTATGAACTATGTATATGTAACACGGGTCTTGTACTGTATTATGTGTTTATTTGGAATGAAACAAAAGTGCTAAAAGCATTTTCATGATCTCTGAAATGAAACAAAAGTGCTAAAAGTATTTTTACAAACTCTAAAACGAAACAACCATAAAACAGTAAATAAAAAAATAAAGAATGGCCTGGTCTTGTATTGTATTATGTGTTTATTTGGAATGAAATAAAAGTGCTAAAAGCATTTTTACGATCTCTGAAACGAAACTAAAGTGCTAAAAGCATTTTTACGAACAGTAAATAAAAAAAAATAAAGAATGGCTAGGGGGCACGAGCGGGGCTCGAACCCACGACCACGCGGGCGAGCCCGCACTCAAGCGCCCTACGCTAGCCAGGAGGGAGGAAGAGATCTTGTCGACCAGTAAGGGCAGCATATTCTTTTGAATGTTAGCTGGTCGGCACTTTTACAAGAGGTTCGTACTACCAACCGCTTGAATAGATCACTTCTACAAGCGGTTTGTACTACCAACCGCTTGAATTGATCACTTCTACAAGCGGTTTGTACTACCAACCGCTTGAATTGATCACTGCTATAACCGGTTGGTAGTAACAATCGCTTGTAGAAGTGAAATCATAAAAATAAAGAAAGGCTAGGGGGTGCGAGCGGGGCTCGAACCCACGACCACGCGGGCGAGCCCGCACTCAAGCGCCCCGCGCTAGCCAAGGGGGAGGAAGAGATCTTGTCAACCTATAAGGGCAGCATATTCTTTTGAATGTTAGCCGGTCGGCACTTTTATAAGCGGTTCGTACTACCAACTGCTTGAATAGATTACTTCTTCATGCGGTTGGTATTACTAACCGCTTGTAGAAGTGATCTACAAGCGGTTGGTGTTAGTAACCGCTTATATAGGTCCTTTCCCACTCCCGCCCATCCATGCGCTCTACAAGCGGTTATAATATGAACCACTTGTTGAGGACTTTTACAAGTGGTTCGTAATACCAACCGCTTCTAATTTTTATTTTTACAAGCGGTTTGTACTATCTACCGCTTGTAGAAGTAGGTTCCCTTTATAGCCTTATTCTCCCCGCGCCGCCACCTCCATTGAGACCCCGCGCCACCGTCTCACCCTCCTCCGCCACCGTGCCGTCGTCGTCGATGCCATCGCCCTCCTCGGCCACCGAATACCCTAGCGCCACTCCACCTCAAGGCCACTCGACCACCGACGCCTCCGCGCACTGTTAACGCCACTCACCGATGCTTCGCCACACTGCCCGACACCACCTCGCCGACGCCTCCTCCGCCACCCCGCCATTCCACTCCAGAGGACCGAGGTATAGCTATGCACGCCCTCCTCCTCCCTCTCTATTCTGCTGCCCACAAGGTGTTCGACTAAATGCCCACAAGCAAGAGTGGTCGTGGATGGAGCTATTACTAGCAGGAGGAGGCGGCACGAGGAGGTCGATTCTTCCGTACAAGCAAGAGCTTGTCGGGTTGTTCACCAACGCTGGGTTGCGCGGCTTATCACCCGCTTTAATGCCATTCTTTTCCTTCTTCCTTTCGCCCGTGACGCAAATGCTGCTTTTGTGTATACTAGCCGGTACTCACCTCTTTCTCCTTAGTGTTAGAAATAAAATTGGTGTGTTTATAAATTACAATTGGCTTGGATAAAGTAAATAGGAGAAATAGCACCGCCTTGACAATGGAGATTGGCATCTAAAAATTCAATGGAGATTGGAGAAACAAAGAACACATATTTGTAGGTTTTATTTGTTAGGTGCTTCATTTAATTGTTGTTCTTTTGGTGGTTGTGTTCTTTTTCATCAATCTCAGAGAGATTTCTACATGCACAAATTAAACTCGCCCATGTTAATGATTGTAGATGTAATTTTGTATCTAGTTGATTGGCTTAGTATCCACAACTGTATAGCATTTTTAACTAAATCTGTATAGCATATCCGAAAGTCGATTGATTTAGTATAGTTTCTTGTTTCGTTCCAAATACACAGATTTTAATCCTCACACATGTTGTGGTACATGATACGTGAACAAGTTCATGCCTCATTAACACTTCACATTAATATCGCGAAAAGCAATCATGCGTTAGGACGTCAAAATAGAGACTGATCACTCTACGATCTTCACTGAAGTTCTTTATGCCTTCTTGGCTTGTCATCAAATATGCTTGGAGAACAGTGGATGTTAAAGGGAGTGTGTTTAGTTAATATAAGCATGGTTCAAGGATTTGGGTTTTTGAACAGGTTTTATAGGACTGATGTATAAGAATCAAATTGTAAATTTAATTGTTGTTTTTAGTTTTTTTATAGTATTAGTGTGAATGATTTTAAATTTGAAATTCTTATTTTTATTTGTTTTTGAATTTTTCGGGATGTTACATGTATAGCAGTTGTGAATTGTGATGTGTAGGATCAGGTTGTCTTCAGAAAAAGTTAGGTGCAGAGAAAATACACTTTAAATACCCACATAGAACAAATTTGTTCATCTCTTGCCAATGTAAACTATAGGCTCCTACTTGATATTATTTAATTATGTCATAATTGATCTATGCACACAAGTCAAATTTCAAAGATACTTCCAACTAAATGCATTCTCAAAAGGTTTTAGTCTAGAACAAATCACAAAAAGATCAGTATAGAATGTCAAACAACCAAATTGCTCCCTCAAATATCCATTAACTTCTAGAGCTACTTGCTAAACTGCCATCAAAAAAACAAAAAGGACACTCGAGCATATCGAAGCAAGTTTGTTTAAACAGATAAACTTGCTTCCAAAGAATATGCTCAGTGTCCTTTTTTGTTTTTTTTGATATGGCGCTTTAGCAAGTAGCTCTAGAAGTTAATGGATATTTGAGGGAGCAATTTGGTTGTTTGACATTCTATACTGTAGTCTTTTTTGTGATTACAATTGTTCTTTATATATCGTTAAGCTAGCCTTACAATTGATAGTCAACACATAATAACACGTTATTGCTATCCAAAAAGATATGATATTTATGTCAACATTTTTTCGAAATTAGGATAGATGGCGCAACCAAGACGTGGTGACCCTAATTTCGACGAGGGAGAACAGTTCTTGCTAGACTCCATCGCGTTGGGTAGCATCGAAGGTGATGTTAATGCTGCTGCTGCTGAGGCTAACATTGGTTCCGGTGAGGCCATTGAGGCTGCAGCCGATGAAGCCATTGACGCTGGAGCCGCTCCATCCGGTAACACTGGTTTTGGTAAGGATGAGGTACAGCCAGAAGAATATAATCCCCGTGGACATGTTAATTAATCACAGTTCATTAATATAATACACTCTGACATGTTTATACATATGTTTATGTACTTCAAGCCCGGTACATCGAGCAACCAATCCAAGCATCGGGGACCTAACAAGAAGCCGTCCACAAAGCATGTTTTAACCGACGTTAGCAACGAAGGGATGCCGGTTGCCTCTCTTTCAACAATTGGGCCATACAACAACGTTTGCGCTTACCACGTGAGGGATCACGTCCCAATTAGCATCAAAAAATGGGCCAAAGTTCCTCAAGCTACCAAGGACTTCCTCTGGCAAGATATTAAGGAAAATTTCATATTTCCTCAAGGGTCCGAAGACAAGGCCAAGAAATACACTTTGAAGAAGATGGCAACCTCATTTCAGGTGTGGAAGATGTCTCTCAGCCGCAAGTATGTGCAGAAGGGAGAAAGATCCGACTTCAACCAATTTCCTAAGCTAGCGGTTCACCGAAGCATTCGAGGAGTACAAGCCGCCACCAAGGCCGTGCCAGCGAGTCAAGAACAAGGCCAATTCACAGATGAAGAAATACCACCACCATCTTGGCACCGTGGTTACCTCAAGGCTAAATTTAAATGGGAGAAGCGGAATAAGAATTAATGGTGAAGGACGCCACACACCACAGACTTTGTGGGAAGAGCGCCACGAATTGGTTCATGGGTCATGGGGAGCCTTGCGATGACGGAACTTGGTGATGGCACCAGAGTGCAGAGCCTCGCCAAAGGATTGTACAAGCCGTTGAGCAATCTCAGAAGGTACGCTGGTGACACAGGAGAATGACGAGCTAACACATGCCCTTCAAAACCCCGAGCACCCGGGACGGACACGAGGTATGGGCAAGCTAACGCGCGGAAGTACGGTTTCGCCAAGGATGCGATACGCACAGGAGCCAAAGAAAGAAGCAAAACAAGATAATCGTATAAAATGTACCAATTGGAACAAGAGCTCGTGAGCAACCCAGGCTAGCATCGGCGATATAGTTGCGCAACAAGTACAAATTGCCCTCAGCAAGCTTCAGGGACTAGGTTCGAGCAATCAACCAGACATCGTGATCAGCCCCTACGCCGGGCGAGTAGTCTAGCAAGCATCCACCGGGCCCCGGGCGACAACTTGGCCCGTTATCCGTGGATGACATAAGGGTTCACCGCCAGTGTGAGCTACACGTTGATGCGCGTAACCTCTCCATCAAGGTGTCTTACGGCATGGCATTTCTGGTGGAGCAGGGCCAGACATTCCACTGCAACGAGATACCCCCGGGTTACTCGAAGGTCGCGGTGGAGGAGGTGCTGAGCGGATTTGAAGAACTTCACCTCGATATTGCTAGAGGCGACGACGTGACCAAGCTTGGATAGGCCCTCCACAATATCATCCTTTGGCACAAACGGTACATCATATTTCCAAATGGTGTGGACGCGTCATCTCCACAACAGCAACCCACGCCTCCTCCAACGTCACCTCTACGCAATGCCTCGTTGGTAAAACAGAGCACGCCTCCTCCACCACCCGCTCCACGCAGAAGCCCTACTCCACCACCAGCATCCCAAACAAAAAAGAACCCCCCTAGGAAAACCACACCTCCACCATCTCCTCCGAGGATGAAGCTCGATAGCAGAAGGGCTCCTCCACCCGCTCCCAAGAAGGTGGAGTCCAGCCGATCAAAAAAGATAAAGGAACCTCCAAAGAGGGCATATGATAGGACTAAGGAGGAGAATGATGTGGTCATCAAAGCAAAATTGGCTACACACTTCACAAAAAAGAAGCCAGAGCCAAAGGTACCAATTGATCCAAAAGCGGTGGAACACTTCGTGACATGCCGTGCAGAGCCACTGCCTGTGCCATCCAACTATGAACGGACAATATTAAAGGCTACACGGAAGAATAAACGTGGTCAGGCGGTGGCGGCAACGAAGAAGAGAGACCAAGATCAGGAGAACCTCGAGAGATTTATGAAGGAGGCAAGACTCAGTTCCACAGTTGCAGCTCTTGGATTAACAAATGATCTCCTAATGGCAAAGGTTAGATGGCAATATGAGTTGGGCCAGGAGCTGATTGACCCTAATGAGATAAAGGATCTGCCAACCAAGATGCGGTAATTTCATGAATGGTACATGACAGAATCCGCTCAAGGAAGAACAATGTTCCCCCTCCGTATCACACAAGATGATTTTTATCGTGAGGACAACAGCATATGGCTCGAATTCGAAGACTTCTACCATTTTTACCATGCCGACACCATCAACGTATCTCTCATGAGTTGTTGGTGCCTGTAAGTGTCAAGCTCATACCTTTACCGTGTGCTTCCTCGTTGCAACTCTAATAACTTATCCCTTTTTATGTAGAATGGAGATACAACGATGTAGAAAACAGAACATCTTCAACGTGGGCTTCATTGACCTAGAGATTGTTAACGAGTTCGTCTTTGGATGCAACCGAAAGGTTGTTGAGGATTACATTCTTGATGCATTCTTGGGACAGCACTACAAACCGTACATACTTCTGCCCTTCAACTTCGAGTACGTATATATACAACCTCTCATCATCAAGCTTGATAGTAGCTAGATCGTTGTTCAAGACCCAAAAAGGACTCCGTGAAAAATACCAATATATCATTGACATCCTAAACAGGTATATAGTACATATATAGACGATAGTTTCCTTATTATATTGAAATACCTTGCTAATTCCAACTCTGATAATTACTATTCATACTAATGCATCACACAAGGCATTCGCAAGGTTCCGAAAGAAGCAACAAGGAGATTTCGAGAACGAATTTGATGTCCAAATAAGCACTCGAGTACGTATTAAAGAATATTAATATGTCGTAACAGTTTTTCATCCCAATAATTGTTTTCTTTTCAAATTTCATCGCAGTTTCTACAACAGATGGCTGGAAACAACTTATGTGGCTATCATGTGTGCCACTATATGCAAAGTATTACCCACGGCGATGTGCCGACAAGCAACACCGAGGTAGTATGCACATGTCAATTTCTTAGTACTGACACTTTAATTACATGTCTAGAGATTTATTTACTTCCCGCTTTGTCAGCCCAACATCGATGTGCAAGGCGTGATCCCGCCGCATCGGGTTGTAGCAATCCAAGAACAACTCATCGGCTTTATTGTCGACGAGATTATATCCACCAAAGGCGAGTTCCACGCAAAGGGTTGGAGAGTTGTCCTGAAATAAGGATAGGTGAACTGACATCAATGTCGACCAAGGACACAAAGAGCGACACACGCAAGAAATGAGCTCAAGATTCGCCCTTTTATTCTTTAAAACTTGTAAAAGTTGCTTCTGTGTGCTCATAATTATTTCATATGTTCATCAACTTGTCCATTTTTTAGTCTATTAAGTTTGTACTTTCGTGTAAATGAACCTATAATTATCTGAATGAGTACGCATGAATAATATATATTTAATTGTGTCAAAAAAACTTCTATGGTTCTATTTATTTTTATTGTCAAAATCCATATCGAAAACCCCTCTCAAAACATATTCTATATTAAATATAATCAAAACACTGTGTTGTCAGCCTCTTCACAAGCGGTTAATAACTCCAACTGCTTGTGGAGAGAGCACACGCGGCACCTTCCTATCGCTATCGGTAGCCTCTTCACAAGCGTTGGTAACTCCAACCGCCAGGAGAGCACACGCGGGTACCTCCATATCGTTGGTCGGTACTTTCTCCACAAGCGTTGGTAACACAAACCGCCAGGAAGGCACTCACATGGCGCTACTCGAGCTCGCCGACATTTTTCCCAACCGCCAGGTGTCGAACCACAAGCGGAAGAAACCGAGTGATACCCGGGATATCATCATGTTATTATAAGCGGTTCTAAACCGCTTCAAAACGGTTTCAACCGCTAGGATGCTCGATCCCGAGAGGGACCGGCCGATCGACATCGCTAGCGATTGCTATGTACGTACATCATGTTGTCATTGTCAAGATATATGAGTAGAGCCATTGGTTTTTCAATGTAGCAATCTTTCGTGTTATAAGATGCATATCTTCCCGACTAGTCGCAGCTGCTGCCCACAGCCTGAGTATAGTTTCTAACAGATGATTAGATCGAATGAACTGTCCCACGATCTGATGTATGCATCCATTCCAAGATGAGAAATTTTACGGTGGATAACATAGGTAGTAAATAGTGGTAGTAGAAATCAAATCTAACCATCTATTTCTCAAGGGCATTTTAGAATTTTTCTATCTATTCATCATGGGCCTTTTAGATTTTTCCTAATTCGTTCACAGTTTTAGATTTACCGAATACCTGGTGATCTTCAAAGGTCTCTTATCCATTCATGCGCTATTTACCAAGATCACAGGACGTCTTTTACCGTAGAGGACAAATAGTATGACAGAATTTTTTACCTTTTTACCCTCTCTAAATTTTACTACCAATACTACAGGTGGTAGTATAACTAAATCTAAATTGATTTAAACTATTAGATTCAAAGGAATGGACGGCTTATATTGATTTTAATCCACCGTAAAAGAGCTCTTCCAAGATACATTTGTATTAAGAGAAATTCGCAATACCTCTTTTGTTTTTTTTTTTTGGGTGTTGCAATTCAGTTATATATATATGTATGTATATATATATGTATATATGTGTATGTGTATATATATGTATATGTATGTATATATATGTATATACATGTATGTGTATATATATGTATATGTATGTATATATATGTATATACATGTATGTGTATATATATGTATGTATGTATATATATGTATATATGTATGTGTATATATATATGTATGTATATGTATGTATGTGTGGAGTATACACACCACATGTATTCTGAAGATGTTCATGAGGCCCAACTAAACAAGACTGGGCTTGCAGAGGGAAATGGTTACTAGGTGCGCCAAAGCTGAGATAAGGAAGCCTTGAAGACAAAGAACCGATCCGGATTAGGTAGGATACAATCGTAATCTAAACCATTACCAAACAGATAGATACATGAGATATAATTCCCACTTTGTATCCGACCAGGACTATCTTTTGTAATCGCCCTCCTTTGCTATATAAACGGGGGACGGGGAACATTAGCATACAATCTCATCAAGAAATTAGCTAGCCACATATAATTCCAGAGCACGTGACTAGGGTATTATCTCGCTCGCGAGAGCCCTAACTCGATAATTTTTTTTGTCTTGTGTTACCATCGAGTTTGGATCTAGCACCTAGCCCCGTTTTCATTATTGCTGACAATAAACGTCGACAGTTGGCGCGCCAGGTAGGGGCCGCGTTAAGATCAATCCCATCAAGCTCGATGGCAATCCCTAGTGAAGTCATGGCCACCTTCGCTCCCGCCCAGGCGTTCCGTTTCGGAAGCTTGGACTTCATCGCCGACGATCTTGGCAAGCTCATCCTTTCAGATTCGGATCAGATCCAATCTGGAAGTAATTCCGTCACTCTCGGGCCGGGCACCACTTGGATCGTGATGTGCATGGCCATCTATCCTCGGATAGTAAGCCAGAATTGCTTTCTGCCAGGTGAGGACCGGTCAAGGATAAGCCCTGAGTGGTGAGGAGTGCTAGAAAACCACTCGGATCTAAAGGGCAGTCCAATCTGTCTTATTGTTCTTCTGATCTAGAGAGCAAGGCAGGAAATTCTCAAGGCTTTCGCTGCATTTTCGTGATCGAAGACCCGCGGACTGAGTCTCAGCAACAGAAGGATGCCGCGGACACCGCAGAGGCAGAGCGCCTTCATCGTGAGGCACAAGAAACCCGCGTGAAATCCCTCCAAGCCAGGGGCCGTAATGTTAACGAAGACATCCTGCAGATGAAGATGGGGAGCCAATTGGTTTTCCATACTCCTCAGCAAAATATCGTCGCATCAAAGACACTTCTCGACACATTGGGACCAATGCTCGGTTCCGACAACCCAGCCGCTCCGATTGTGGCCCAAGTCAAGGCCGTGGTGACGGCAATGGCGATCCAGCAACATTAGGAAGAACCAGGGGAGAAAGAGCACTCGCACTGCAGAAGTCACCAGTCGCCAAGAAGAACACATTTCAGTTGGGCCATGCGTGGCTGACTTGAACTTCAACGAGGCAAGGACGCCCGGCAAAGCATCAGTCGTGATCTTCGCGTAGACCTGAATGCCAGGCGGCGGGATTGAGAAGATGAAGAGCGCCGCCAGTGCAAAGATGACTACGAATGTTTCGGCATCCACCATGACGACCGGGACGACCGTAGAAGCCGATACCGCCGTGACAAGGGCGATAGCGAGGATCGCCGAGTCAGATCACCTTCTCGATGCTCTCCACGTCGGCACAGCGATGGGCCTATTGAGGGGATCCGAGCCTTCACTCCCCGGCTTCGCCGAGTAGTTTGGCCTGAAGATTTCAACCCCAAAGGCATCACTAAATTCGACGGGGAAAGAGATCCAGAAGCTTGGTTGCAAGTCTATTCCCTTGCAATCATGGAAGATGGGGGCGATCATAATGTAATGGCCAATTATCTACCAATCACGCTTAGCCCTTCGGCTCAAGCCTAGCTCACCGGACTTCCAGTGAACTCTATAGATTCCTGGGGAGATCTTTGTGAGTAGTTCATCACCAACTTCCAGGGCACTTACGATAGACCTGGGACTCAGTGGGACCTGTACCAGTTTCATTAGAGAAGGAGCGAAACTCTCCAGGAATTTATCCGGCACTTCATGCAAAAGAAGAATACGATCCGGGACATCTCAGAGGCCACGGTCATCGCAGCGTTCCAGAAAGGCATCAACGACCCCGACTTGATTAAAAAGATTTCCCGGAAGCCGTCGACTACGGTAAGAGAAATGTTTGAATTGGCGCATCACACGCAACAGCCTCGGATGCTTTACGAAGGCCAAGACGACGCCACGGATAAGGACAAGAAGGATCATGCCGAGTCCTCCAGCAGCGGGATAAGCGGAAGTTCAAGAATCGTGGCGTGGGCTCAAATGGGTTTACATCGCACGCCACAGATAGACGATTACGACACAGTAATGGATGCAACTTGCCCTTTCCATCACAAGGAGAAACATGCTGCGAAGGATTGCTTCACTCTGAGAAGGTTTGCCAAGGAGTCCAACAAGCGGCCGACCAAGGGTGAAGCGAAGGACGAAGCAAAGAAAAAGCAAGATCCCCCTGAGGATGACGAGGGCGATTACCAGAAAATGGAGCGCGAGCTCAATTACATATTCGGGGGCTTAGCTGCTTATGAGTCCAAGCGAAAGGAAAAGCTTACCGCTCGGGACATCAATACGGTTATGCCGGCAACTCCCCAATACCTCAGATGGTCCGAAGTCCCGATCGCCTTTGACCGTTCGGATCATCTAGATCACATCCCATATCCAGGTAGATATCCTCTTGTTTTGGACCCTGTGATTCGCAGCGTTAAACTCAAGAGGGTACTAGTTGACGGAGGGAGCGGGCTCAACATCCTCTTCTCCAAAACCTTCGACGATATGAAGATTCCCCGCTCGGAGCTAAAGCAGGGCTCATCACCGTTTCATGGGGTAATCCCCGGGACCTCTTCGGTTCCACTCAGGTAGATCACCTTGCCAGTCACGTTCGGGACCAGAGAAAATTACCAGACAGAATATCTCAACTTTGAGGTGGCTAATTTCGAGATGGCATACCATGCCATCTTGGGAAGGCCAAGCCTAGCCAGGTTCATGGCCGTGCCCCATTACACCTACCTCGTCTTAAAGATGCCTGTGCCAAAGGAATTATCTCCGTCATGGCGATGTCAAAGTAGCCAAGGCGACAGAGAGAGTCATGAGATGGCGAAATGCAAGAAGTGGCAATGACAGGAGAAGATCCTAAAGCGGCACAAGACGAAGATGAAGGAGAATCCCAGCCAAGAAGCAAGCCAAGACAAGCATGAAGCCCGACGAGGGGGGGACTAAGTAACTCGACCATTCAACTCGCTCAGACGGCTTTTGATCGACAGACTCAAATTTCAAATAGGAAGACACGCCATCACCTTTCTTCTGCTAACCGACATTCTTGCATGGAAACCTTCTGACAGGCCGGTGTCCCTAGGGAGGTGATCGAGTACTCTCTCAATGTTGACGAGAAGGTGAAGCCCATCAAGCAGCAGCTCCGACGATTCGCTCAAGATCGCCAAGAGGCCATCAGGGAAGAAATCACTAAGCTTTTAGCCGCAGGTTTTATAAAAGAAGTGTATCATCCCGACTGGTTAGCGAACCCAGTTCTTGTTCGCAAAAAGAATAAAAGCGGCGCATGTGTGTTGATTATACCGATCTTAACAAAGCATGCCCAAAAGATCCGTTCGGGCTGCCCCGCATCGACCAGGTGGTAGATTCAACCGCAGTCGCGAGCTCTAAGTTTTCTAGATGCCTACTGGGTATCACCAGATCACCGAAAGAAGAAGATCAGATCAAGACTTCGTTCATCACTCCATTTGGAGCATTTTGCTACGTCACAAAGCCGTTCGGTTTGAAAAATGCTGGTGCAACCTATCAGCGCGCAATACAGCGATGTTTTCACCCTCAAATTGGACGTAACGTGGAAGCATATGTGGTTGATGTCGTCGTCAAATCTCGCGCGAAGGAGGACCTCATATCTGACTTGGCCGAGACATTTGAAAGCCTATGGGCCTACAAGATGAAGCTCAACCCCGAAAAATGCGTTTTTGGAGTCCCCTCAGGAAAACTACTCAGATTCATTGTCTCGCAGCGGAGCATCGAAGCAAACCCAGAGAAGATAAATGCTATCCTGAAGATGAAGCCTCCGACTTGCCAGAAAGACGTCCAGAAGCTCACAGGCTGCATGGTGGTACTTGACAGGTTCATTTCCCGCCTGGGCTCACGAGGGATGCCTTTTTTCAAACTTCCGAAGAAGTAGGGCAGTTTTCAATGGACAACCGAGGCACAGCAAGCTTTCGAAGACCTCAAGGCATTCTTGTCCTCGTCGCCAGTACTGGTCTCACCAATGCCCGAAGAACCCCTTCTGCTTTACATTACTGCAACGACTCATGTAGTCAACGCTGCAATCGTCGTAGAGCGGGAGGAAGCAGGGCACCTCCAAAAGGTCCAAGAGCCAGTTTACTTCATCAGCGAGTGTTAGGAGAATCCAAGGTGCAGTATCCATAGGTACAGAAATTGTTGTATGCCGTATTGCTTACCTCTCGCAAACTTAAACATTACTTCCAAAAACATTCAATTTTGGTGGTTACCGCTTTTCCGATTGGGGATATACTCCACAACCGGGATGCCACCGGGAGAATTGCAAAATGGGCAGTTGAACTCGGAGCTTTTGAAATCTCCTTCAGACCGCGAACATCAGTAAAGTCTCAAGTACTCGCCGACTTCACCGCCGAGTGGGTGGAATTGCAGGACCCCACGACTTCTGAAGAGCTTGAGTATTGGACAATGTATTTTGATGGTTCCCTCATGCTCAGCGGCGCGAGGGCTGGTGTGGTGCTCATTTCTCCGACAGGTGAATGCCTGAAGTATGTCCTTGACTCCATTTCTCGGATCAAACAACGCCACGAGTACGAGGCACTCATCCACGGACCAGTCGCGATATCCTCGATTGTGTGACGGATGACAAACCATGAGACTCCATGTTGGTAATCAACCAAGTGTAGAAAGATCGGTCGTAAGGTCGGTGACAACATGGCGCATATTGCCGTGAAGTGCGGAAGCTCAAGACAAGTTCGACGGTCTAGAACTCATCCACGTATTCGCCATGATAACGGCGCAGACGAGCTCGCAAGGCTAGGCTCGGTCAACAAGACGCATCTGGAGTATTTGTCGAAGAGCTCCACAAACCTTCAATAAGCCGGCACCTGAGTCGGATAAATCGGAGGAAAGACCGACGAGGAGGAAGTTTTAGTCATCAACCCCGACTGGACAGCTCCATTCCTAAACTATTTTTTAAAAGATGAGCTCCCCGAAGACCGCGTAGAGGCAGAGCGCATCGCACGCCGATGCAAAAGCTACGTGGTAGTCGGTGAAGAACTCTTCCGAAAGAGTGCCTCCGGAGTCCTGAGGCACTGCATATCGAAGCAAGAAGGAAAGAACCTCCTCAGAGAAATCCACTCGGGAATTTGCGGGCATCACGCAGCATCAAGTACCTTGGTGGGCAAAGCTTATCATCAAGGTTTCTTCTGGCCGACTGCCGTATCCGACGCAGAGGATATTGTTTGCACCTGTGAAGGTTGTCAATCCTTTGCTTGTCAAATACACGTGCCGGCGCAGGAGTTGTAAACCATCCCGATCACATGGTCATTTGCAGTCTGGGGGCTCGACATGGTCGGTCCGTTGAAGAAGGCCCAATGTGGTTTCACCCATCTTTTCGTCGCCATTCATAAATTTACCAAGTGGATTGAGGCAAAACCTGTCGCCACGATCACGGCGGCCAAGGTCAAGGAGTTCTTCCAGGAAATCGTGGTAAGATTCGGCGTGCCAAACAGGATCAGCACGGATAATGGAACTCAATTCCGCGGGGAAGAATTTCAAGACTAGTGCGATGAGCTCAGCATCAAGATTTGTTTCGCTTCCGTAGCTCATCCAAGGAGCAATGGCCAAGTGGAGTGGGCGAACGGCATGGTGCTACAAGGGCTAAAAGTAAGGATTTTTTATCGTCTCAAGCCTTATGCTACATGATGGGTAAAAGAATTGCCTTCGGTGCTCTGGGGGCTGAGAACTACTCCCAGCAGAGCTACCGGGCAGTCACCTTTTTTCCTAGTATACGGCTCAGAAGCGGTCTTATCTATCGAGTTGATGTTCGGATCCCCGCGGGTTCAGAGCTATAAGGAGGCCGAATCAGAGGAGAACCGGATAGAAGACATCGACCGATTGGAGGAAGCTAGGGAGATTGCAGCGATTCAGTCGGCCAAGTACCTCCAAGGCTTGCGCCGCTACCATGATCGGAACATTCGGGGCCGTGCTTTCTCCAAAGGAGATCTGGTCCTAATGATGAATCAAAAAAGCGAGCACAAGCTCTCCCTAAGCTGGGAAGGCCCCTACATCGTTGATGAGGTCACACGCCCAGGGGCTTACAGAATCAAGCGGGAGGATGGCGCGGTCATCGACAACTCGTGGAACATAGAGCAGCTACGTCGTTTTTACTCTTAAAATATTGTACATTAGTTATGCTGTTCATGAATAAAATTTTCTTCTTGACTTGCTACTCAATTGATGCTCAATTAAGTAGTAAGTCGGGGGCTACACCTAATAGTGTTGCGCATGCGCAACCCTTCTTATGAGTCATTTTTTATCATTTTTCCCTATTAATTGCGAACGAGCTTGAGTGCGTTAAAATTCAAAATCATGAAACTCTACGACGAACTCTAGTCTCTCAAAAGCGTGCGCTTGGGAAAAATGGCCATGAGCCGACTCCCGATGCCTAAGGGCTACAATAGTCGGGCAGAGTGCTTAAACGAAAAAGGAAAGAAACCACTCGGGCAAACTCTAAATCAATAAGGGAAAAAGATTAAGCAAACGTTAAAACTTCATTAAGCATACTCAGGTTTGGATACATCAATGCATTACATAAGAAATGAGCAGGAATCTAAAACCTAAGCGTGAGCTGCGACACTCCATCGCCTCGAGAAGAGCGTCCCTCGCCCCAACAAGCTTCGGGACGGCTTCGATCAGCGCGTCGACGGCGAGGACGTCGTGGGCCACAGCCTCTTCCTCTACGAGCTCGGCCAGCGCAACTCATAGTTGGCCCAGAGTTCGGCGAGGAAGGCTTCCTCCTCATCGGGCGCCTGAAGAGCCCTGTCTTCGAAGTCAAAGATTGGCCCTTCCGCCGGGGGGGAGATGGTGGAGCCTCATCGTCAGATGAAGAAGATTGAGACAAAGAAGCCATCGAAAGATTCAAAGAAGAACGTTGAAGAGTGCTGAGAAAGGCTTAAAGATGGGTGATCGCTCAAGTAGCGGTGACACTCTTATATACCCAAAGCGTGGAAATCGAACGGTCTTGAGTAAATGCTAGCGCAGAAGTCAAGCGACTCGAAGATGCGTAGGTACGAACTTCAAACGACCGAGAAGACGTACGGACGCAGGACACCAAACCGGACGCGACGCATGCAAGCATTAAATCAAAAAAGACTCGCGGGACATAACGAAGCAATTAAAAGCAAAGCACGACCCAAGTCGCCAAGTGTTTTTACCAAGGATCAAAAGGATGATCAGAGATCAAGTCTCAGAATACAATATTCACATGGGACCCAACTCCAGATTTTCGACTAAGGCAGTAGAGGTATCCCTAACCTCATCAAGAAGAGCAAGGGCTTGATCGTCGTCGACAGTGCAAGCGAAGCCCTTCCTGATAGCTTCGAGCTCCACCCGCAGGTACAAGGACTTCACGATGGCCAGAGCTTGACTGTTGCTCGTGATTGTCGTCTCCTTCAGGTGCGCTACCAGCTTCTTGGGCCCCTCTGCTAGCCACTGAATGGTGACGTCTGCATCACTAGGCTCAGCGCTGGGCCCAACCTCGTCAGGACTCAGGAGTCGCAGCAGCGCCTAGGAGCCTTACTGGAGCTTGCCGACTTGCGCCTCAGTGGATTTGATCTTTTCATCAAGGGCGCAGTACTGCTTGCGACTTAGCTCGGTACTCTGCAGAGACCAGTCGGATTAGCCCAAAGACGCTAAAAAACGCAGCATGGACGAAGGACAAGTCGGGAGCAAAACTTCCAGCTCTACTTCCATCTTGCTCGTCTTGGTTTGGGCGTCCTTCTCGGACTCCTTCAGTCCCTCGACTCGCTTCTCGGCGGTCTCGAGCTTTCCTTGAAGATCTGCAACGACGAAGGCCGAGCCAAGACAGAAAGAATTAGCTAAGGGGCAAAAGACTAAAAAGGTGATCCAAGGCAGTCGGACAAGGGGGTTACCGCTAAGGGAGCTCATCAGGCTCAGCTTTTCTACCTCGAAGGCCAAAACCTGGGCCCGGAGCCGCTCCAGCTCCTCTCGGTTCTTGACCTGGGCCCTGCTGAGTTCCTCCTGCAGCTCGACACGGACTAGTTGGACTTCGGCCTCATGGTCCTTCCTCATTTTGGTCTTCGGGAGTATCTCCCGGAGAAGGGCATTCCTCTCCTTAGTGCCCTCTGCCAGACGCTGAAGGTGACGAGATGAATGACAAAGCTACACTATGCATCAAAAACAGAAAGAAGAGGACTTCTAAACAATTCGGCACAAGCAACTTACTTGAGCAAACCGAGAGCAACCGTAGGCATGATCGCAGAATGACTCCCATTCCTTATCCTCATCTTCGTCGTCATAAGCTATCCCCTCGCCATACTTGTTGATGAATGCAACCCGCACCGGAGACTTCGGGCGAGGAGGCCGAGGGAGTTCTTTCGGCAGAGGCGAAGAGCGGGCGGCAGGCCTAAAAGGCACCACTCAGTCAACCGGCTCGGGAGGAGTACGCGGCTGGGAGCTGTTCGGATCCAAGTCAACCTCGGCGTTCTGGGCCACGGAAGCAGTCGGGAGAGCTGTTGCCGCCAGCTACGGAATCACATCGAGGGCAGCGGGCGCGGCATCAGCCGGCTTGAGGCATCTTCGACAACAGCCCCCTAGGGCTCCTGGCGTGGCACGTCCACGGGAACCTCATTGACAGGCTTCCTGGAAAAAGAAGTAGTCAGGGCATGACCCGGAGAAACAAAAGGAAGAGCTAACAAGGAAACCAACCTGTTGGATTGTGTTATCTTCACTCCCGAGCCCTTCCGAGTAGAAGACTTGCTCACAGAAGAATCCGGCCGCATGCTGGGTGCGGGGGGCGGTGTGTATCCAACCGAGCTCGGGGGAGGCGGTGCCACATCAGCCGATTGCCAGGCTGGGGGCTCGTGAACCTTCGGGGCCTAAGACTGGCTCGATGAGGAGGAAGTTGCGGGTAAGGGCGCGGATCGATGAGTCCCGAACCGGGCCTCGGTGGGCGCACGTTGGCATGGATCGCCTCTTCTCCTTAGGGCATGTAGATCACGGTGTTTACCCTTTCCCAAGGGGTCTTCAGCTTCGGCCGCCTTGTCCTTCTTAGCACTCGGGGCCGAAGGCGAGGCGCTAGCAGGACGTTTCCGCTTGGCGCTCTTGTGCTGAGGAAATTCGGGTAGCGGCGCATCAGAAAAGAAGGCGTCGCGACCCTACAAGCACAGGTAACAAGCACATACTTAGGCGCGGCTACTCAAGAACCAGTGTTCAAGAGTTCGCTCGGCGGATTCATTGCGGTTAGGCATCGCCAAGCGCCAAGGCCGTATTTGCGGCGCAATTGCGGATCTCGGCGTTTTGACCCTACGTCGAGAATTAATATAATTCATATATATTATTGATTTTATTATGAATAAAAAATTTTAGTTTTCTTTTCTAGTTATTTCCAAATTGCAAGACATCAAATATTAAAGTAGAATATTAAACTAAAATACTTGAACAAATACTACTCAATTAATCAAGTAATAAACTAAGTAGTAAGTACTATGTTAGTGACTTAGTGTACCTTATTTTAAAGGCGCATTTATGTGAATCTTTCAATCATGGTTATCAGGTCATGTAAATAATAGATCAAAATGGTCTCTCTTATAATTTTGTGCCAGCCGCCAAGGACCGCTAAAGAACGCTAAGACCGCTAAGGCCATCAATTTAAGCTTAGTCACAAACAAAGCCGCCAAGGGTGAATTCATTGCGTTTATAGCCGCCAACCATAATATCGGCCGCAATATCGCCGTCAAGTACCTAATTTTCGAACACTGTCCAGAACTAGAAAATCCAGCCTTGGGAGATGAGAAAGCATCTTATCGGAGGCGGAGGATTCGTCCTATTGAAGGGCTTTGAACACCCAGAGTTGGCGATCTGGGTGCCCTGAATGTAGAAATCACCCAGACGGCCATAGAAAATATCCCTAGGGATTGACTTAGGGGCTTCCCGGGTGGCGTCGCGCTCTCCTTCATAGTCATACCCGAAGTGGACTCGCTCCTTGAGGGGTTGTACTCGGCGAAAGGCAAAATTGAGGATGATCGCGACTCCGGTTAGTCCGCCCTCCTTCAATGTGGAAATCATTCCCATGAGTTCCTCCACCTAGTCCGCTCCACCGTCCGAGGGGAGCAAAGTCCAATCCATTGAAGGCTTGGGCAGGACTCCAGAAAAGGAAGGAAGAGAAGGTTTGGGGTTGGCATAGTAAAACCATTCCTGATGTCAGCCTTTATTGGAGGTTTTGAAGGGAATTGCGAAATAGGATTTCTTCAAGCCATCTCTTAGCTGGAATCCAGCACCCCCAACTGCCTTGGAGGAACTCTTGTTGAGGAAAGGTTTGAGAAGGAAAAGATGGCAAAAAAGATCAAAATGTGGGTGAATGTCAAGGAAGGCCTCGCAGAGGTGAACGAAGACAGCAATTTGAAGAATGGAATTGGGATTGAGATGGGTCAATTCAATTTCATAAAAATGAAGAAGACCACAGAGAAAAGCGCAGGCGGGAAGGCCGAACCCACGCTGGAAAAAGGACTCAAAAATAACCACCTCCTCAGTGTGGGGCGTAGGGCAAGACTCACCCGCAGCAGGGCGGGCGGAAAGCATCACCAGTGGAGGAAAGACGCCGCCGACGACCAATTCCTCCAATCGTTTCTCCGTCGTCACCAAAGTGGTCCAATCCTTGGCCGAGGCCGATGAAGGAGCGTCTTTGGAGGAAGGAAAAGACATTTTTTGGTGAAGAAACTAGCAACTGCGTCGGATTGAGATGGCGAAAGATGCTAACCCTAGCAGCGGAGATCGCAGGAGAGGTGCCGAAAGGAAGGAGATGAAGAGGTAGGTGAGGAGCAGTGCGCAGAAAACCGCTCTGTTTGCACCGAGTCTCATATTTATAGGAAGCAATGCTAACTTTCGCCTTGAGCGGGAAAACGCTTCGCCTTCCATATATCCTGAGGTTGCCCTAGGGCACGCCTCAAGATGGGCCGGTGGCCATGTGCAGTGATAATTGTACACAGGCACAACTGGGCCGAATCTAGTTTGGGATAAGGTACGCCCCATGATGGGCCAAGGACTAATGACCGCACAAGACGGGATTTGGGTACCTTCCAAACTAAAACATCCCTTTATGATATACCTCATGTCAGGTCGCATGCTGGTTGCTGTTCAAAACGGAATTAGATATCATAAGTCGATTCAAAATAGATATTCCAGGGGTATGCCCCATGATGGGCTATTAACCGTACATTGCAAAAAGTAGGTATGGATATCACTTGGATAATTCATGGTACGCCTCATGATAGGCCAAAAGCTATGTGCCATGGCATACAGGTACCACTCGGCTAAAAGCCAACCTGAA